>CAJOBZ010000007.1:5382500-5737500 GCA_905332375.1 Pieris macdunnoughi
TTTGTTTAAAAGGTACTACAAAGGTCATTATGGTCATTCAAAATTCTTGGCATAGCTGCTAACTTCACGCATATTCTATTTCTTTTTACTTGTAGATTGTCTAATTCCCATCTCGCTCGCGCACGCTCGGCGCCCGGCTGGTTTAAAAAGAATTCGTTAGTGGGCAACTTCATTCTGTTAATTTTGTGTCACGGTGCGCACGCATCATAAAATTTCACTCTCATCAATTTTTCATAACGCGCCTAAAGAAGTATAACTTCAAAAATTTCTTATGTCAGATGTTTCAGTTATCTTAGGTATTTCTGTCACATGATCGTACGAATGGCCTAAGCGTTAGCCAGCCAGTTTATTAAATATTTTAAGAAACGCTACGGCCGAATATAATTCAGACAGCTAGTTGAACGGTGCTATTTAGTAAAGAGGCTAGGCTGTTGATTTAACCGCTAATTAAGCTAGTTGGCTGCAACATATATATAACGTTCTTATATAATTAAAAATATATAGACGTTATTGTCTAATACAATTCTCATTGACGTCACTTCCTTATCACAAAATATATACATATTTATTCATTATAAAGTATCAAGATTATCTAACTATGATGACGTAGATGTGCTGTCAATAATTTTTTTTCCTAAGTTCTCAAAATCTTAATTCCAGGCCTCAGTGTGTATGGTGCGTGATTTGCTTCCAAAACTAACGCCACTAGCGTGCGCGTACGCACGGGCGCGTGGTGCCGATCGAATGTCTTCATTCGGCGATTTCATAGCGATATCCGATGTATGTGACGAAATCACCGCGAAAATTATATCACGGGAAGTGTCAGATGGTATCGTAGCTCCGGGTTATACCCCCGAGGCTCTAGCCATACTGAGCAAGAAGAAAGGTGGAAACTACTGTGTGTTACAGGTTTGTTTTATCATGTTTTAGTTTTAAGTAAACAGGAGCCAAATTAAGCCACACAAAACATAAATTTTAATTTATGGGACCGATCAAGTATTATGTAAGCCGATTTATTCCCGAATAAATGATTTTTGACTTTGGACTTGTTTTAACTAAAGTGGGATTTTACAGATGGACCCCAGCTTTACTCCAGATCTAATGGAACAGAAGACGATCTTTGGTCTCACTCTCGAACAGAGGAGGAACGATGCTAAGATCACGTCTGATTTGTTCAAGAACATTGTGACCAAGAATGCGAATTTACCAGAAAATGCTTTGAGGGACCTTGTCGTGGCTACGATCGCTCTCAAATATACGCAAAGTAATTCGGTCTGTTACGCCAAGGATGGACAGGTTAGTGGCAAATTTTAATCCCCTGGTTAATTTTTGATCTATTATAATGTGTTTATAGGGTGTCTAGATACTATAGGTACCGGCTAACTTCTTGAGCATTAAACAAGGGAGTGCGGGAAAGTTTGCGCAGCGCCGGACACAAACGTCAACTGATTTACCAATCGCGATCGACACGTCACAAGCATGTGGCTCTGTAAATTTGTTTGGCATCCTTGTGGACACAAAAACAATGTCTAGGTTGTACACTACAATACTAATTTTTTTTATAAACTATGTGAATAAAATAAAAAATGACAGATGACAAATCTCCTAGCACATGCCAAAACCAGTCTTAAACAGTGTCAAAAGATAAATTATCTGCTGTAAAGTTAAAATTCATAGACACGTTCCAATCTCTCGCACGTCAAAAACTAAACACAAATTGTTAAATTTACGCTAAGAATTACAGTCTTATTTCGTATTAACTTCATCAGTCTGTCGACCTTCAGTTAAAAACGTATCTCACGTCAAGTAACTGGCAGTTTCTTTAAAACTGTAGAAATTGATAGGCGTAGATGGACTATGGTATAGACACGCGCATAGCGCATCAGCGTACAGCGTGTGACATCTCACACGCTGTACGCGAATGATCGACATATTATGTCGTATTTACAGTTTTAATTCATTGAAGATTGCTTATTATTGACCAAAATACACATTCGAATTAATAATTCTTGAACAAAGTTACTGAGTCGTGACAAAATAAGCTACTTACCGATGAAAGGTTGTTTGGTTCTTTACGTTCACTATAGCTTTTACAGCCAATTATGCAACAATTCACAATGACTGACACTTTAAATACACCTCTTATAAGGATAAAGTCTTAAAATATGGGTTTGACTTGGGTTTCACAGATTTATCAGTAAGCGGTGAAAACTTGTTTACCACCAAGGGCTCGGTGGTAAACAAATAAAACCCGATACGCAAATAGAGACAGAAAAACTGATACTTTGTTTCGCTCGCACTTAAGTATTTCACGTTAATGCCTTCTCTCTTTAGTTATTATTGCTATTTTAGAAGCTCATCTAGTTCTATACTCTATCTACGTTGATAGGGATTATTAAGTAGGCGGTTTTACCTAGATAATTATTTAAATAATTTAATAAATAGATACGAGTCTAAGGCTTGTTTTATTATTTTGCATTGCTTATAAAACATTTTATATACTTTAAATCTGACTCTCTAATGAAAACATCAGAAATAAGTTTACACCTACAAATTAAAATTATTACCAATTTCTAAAAACTTAAAGCTTATAAAACATTTTTACATTGTCGAATTGGAGAAAAAAAAATCCTCATACAATATTTTAATTTATTTTTAAAATATTGTATGAGAATTTATATTTGAAAAAAAATTCCCGAAATTCCTATTCCCTAAAAAGTATTAAATAATAAGATTTCCTATTTCTATTGATTGGTTTACTAATAAAAGATAATTGTCGGTGCCAAATATCTATGTGCAAATGTAACGACTAATTTAGAAATCGACTGGACCTATTCACTGCTAATCCTAATTATTTAACACCTTAATTATCCAGATCCATCAGTTTACAGAGGGAGAAGTTATGCACAAACAAAGAAAGAATACACGTTTAATTGATAAGCTCCTTCGGTTTGCGCCCCTGGTGGTTAGTCGCAATACTAACTTTGTGTTTGGAACGCAAAACTCGGTAAAAGTTCCTACCAATGTATTGGTGGTAGAAATAAAAGTTGAGATTACTTATAGAAACTTTATTACCGAATCACAGCACATACACAATAAATACTACGCACATATAAAATTTTAAACAAAACAAAAATCACAAGAGTTTTCGAAATTGATTCACAATTCATTTTTATTTACTTTATCAAATTAATTAGAGTTGATAGAAAAAGTTCTTATAAAATTATTGAAAATTTGTAGAAAGAGTACTTAGTTTAATTTATTGTTTTTTTTTATGAGTAGGTCTTGTCATTTTATTAACTACATAATTTTTCATTTCTTTTAATTTTATTAAAATTGTACTTGCGTTTGTATATCGGTTTATATCAAAAAGTAGCGTTTACATCTAACTTATAATACCTTAACCTAAAGCCTCACTATTCGTCAATATTTTCAGTCTTATCTCTCCTAGATAAAATATCACAAAGTTACAACATATCACTAAATTCCGCTCACTATAACTTTACATAACTTAGCGACGCTTTTTTTGTAATTGAAAAACTCGTCTTAAAATGTACGGCGAAGAACGGTGAGGTAGCTAGAACTTGCACAAATGTTAAACATGATTGGATGTAGTTTGCGCGAGTCTGGGCATATTGGTGTTAATGGAAGCAGGTTACCAAATAGCCTGGATACATTGTCTGTAAACATGCAGTAACACCAAAATCGCAACACCAATATCATTGTGCTAACTTCAGGAGGAAGGAATGAAAAACAAAAGACGATACGATAGCTGGTTTCGTTTGTTTGTGATTGGTCCTTCGAAAATTCGGATCTTATCGCAAAACTAGATGATAGACCATCCGTTGTTTTAAATTCCGACTCCTTGATTTGTGCATTAACATTTATTGTCGAGTTTCTAAATATAGCATAGAAAACTGCTAAAAGTGGTTACATTTTAGTGGTTATTTCTACATTACATATATATTTTCGGCAGTAAGTCAGAGAATCAAAATTTACTATAATTATAGAAATGTATCGCTAAGTTTATAAATTACCATAAACGTAGAGGATGTACTGAGCCCTTTTTAACACTGAACTCTGTTTCTAAAACGAAACTAAAGGAGAACTTTCAATTTCTTATTTTCATAAGAAAAACATTCAAGTTAAGCATTGGTTTGTCTTTGGATCGAACCTACGACCTCAGGGATGAGAGTCGCATGCAGAAGCCACTTGGCCAACACTGCTCATTATGTAAGACTTAGTAATTCCTCTACGTTTATCGTGTTTTTTCTTCAATATAATATCGGTTCACCTGCATCTATACGAGCGAGGCATGCATTCATCAAAATATCTTTATCGCTTTCAAAGTCTTCCCTAGCTTTATAGAAATTGTAAATCAAAATGAACCTTTTCATAGGATCACCCTCATGTAAGTTATCTTCTTCAATCCTTCGCAATAATTCCTCCAAATGTCTGTCACTGTATAGATCCATGATTGCTGCGAAAGAATTGTTTGCTTGGGGATATTTTCGGAAAAATTCAGTGATAACATCTACATGGGCGATATTTTCTTTCCCTCTCTGTATATTTGCATCCATTCTGGCAACATTTTCATCTGGCTCTGGTGAATCAGGTGGTGTGTCAGGACGATGTAGGTGGGCGGCGTGGTTCTCGCTTTCTAATTTCTCGATTCCCAACGCCTGTAAAATATAACATTTTAGTTGTTTTTTTTACATAATAGAAAAATCATAACAAAGCTGTAGCTAGCTGTTCCCTGCCGTGCTTCGCTGTGGCACATTGTGATTGAATGATTGAAAAATGAGAAACAAAACCAAGAAAACATTTCATATAAGTTTAATTTTGCAATACTTGTAGAAAAAAATAATGAAAAAATATAAAACAAAAAAAAATGATTAGAACAATCCTGGATGCTAAATATGCTAAATATATCATGCTAAAATTTCAGCTTGATTGGTGCAGAACTTTTTGAGTTTTTGAAGCGTACACAAACCTAACATTTATATTATATAGATTACATTTGAAGACCTCCGTGGTTGGTAGTAATGTAAATGCATGCAAATATTTTAATAATTGACCGGACAATCCATTTATTAGGCGTGGTTTGTTTGATCTCTGAGTACAGAGGTGAACATACGTTACAAGTGCTGACTGTATCAATCCAAAACCTTTATGTTGACATTTTTCTACACTTTGTATTTGTTTGAAGTGACTAAAAGAACCTCATCCGTAAATTTTGTCATCATCACTTCCTCATTCTTAAAAATATGTAATACAGTCAAATGGTAATACTAAAATATATAATAAATAACTAAGGATTAAGTATGTACAATTACCTCCAACGATGGTATTCCAAAACCAAATACTGAGTCTTCTGTTTCAGGACCAACTGTCATTTTGTCTGATTTGAGATCTGAAATCGAAACGATACTAAAATAATTATATTGCAGTTAAAATCAATTAATCTTTTCCTAATGCATAAACAGATGTTTTCAATGAAACAAATAAAATATATACTAAACACAATTCCCAAGATCTTATAAATTGATTCAACAACTATTAGTAAGTAGTAAAATGCTAAATAAAAGGAAACCTAAACTGTTTTGCCATTACTAACGAACAGCTGTATTTAATTGTAATATATACATGTAGATGGCGCTAATGTGAACATTAATTAAAAACTAATTTGTCCAACTTCATGATAAAACCACTAATTACATTGTGACGTAATCATGCTCAGCACTATGCATTATGCTCTTACTGAGATACGGCTTACTGATTATCAATTATTATAATTACAAGTTGCCTATTGGCAGATTGCGTCCGTTTTGTTTAAAATATTTAATTTATAATAACGCTCTATGGTTTAACACGAGTAATGGTTCAATAATATGTAGAGAGGCATTGGCATTTATTTACAGTAAAATACTTTCTACGAATAAACTATTATCAAAGAATGCCAAGATGGCGCTGGTAATTTGTTTTCATCGTTGGGAATACCGCGCGTCCGTCAAATGCGTGTACAGCGCCATTTTGACAAGTTTACTTTTAATAAGTTTAAAATAAGCCTAACCAGCCAGCCTAAATACTATGTACAAATATAATATCACACTTGAACATTAAAAGCAAATTAGTATTAATTTTAATTCACAGATAGTCAAACTTAACATATTTATTTATTCCAGAAAAAATTTTAAGTACATATTTGTAGCAAAAACGATAAAACACAATAATTTCCTATTTGTAAATTTTATTACGTACCTGTTATTTTCCGATAAAGTTCGAGTAATAACGTCCACGTAATTATTTCATCTGTTCACACGTTGTGTCTCGACTGAGAGATAGTTGGCAACTGATTTCGTAATATTCAATATTCATAATGCTTCACTATTTACTGGGAGCAAAACAAACTAGTTTTTCTATCTCTTTCACTCGCGTTGATAAGGTACATGCACTCCACTATTGTAATTATATCTCTGTCCCTTTTGCACTTATATAAGGGCAAGAACATTCGCTATTTTTGGGGTATCTAACAGCTTGTTATAGGATTGTTTGGGAATTCTTTTTATGTAAGCAATAAACGGAGCATGTGTGGATGAATTTGTCGTATTTGAATAATGATCTTAAAACAATACATATGGGTGATATGATTGAATATTCAATTAACTAAAATTTAAGTATATTTTATACTTTGTGATGCTTTTTTGGTGCATCTGCAGTTATTGTAATAGTCCCCAACTATTGTAAAAGTTTGTTTGATAGATGAATAGGGCTTTGAAAACAGACGCATAGAACATTAGCACGTGGCATTAAAATATAATCGTAGTTTATTTATTGATACTTTCAAAGATTCAATTAGAGTGTTATCTCATAGGAACTTCCTATCATATTATGTTAGTCTGAACTCTGAAGGTACCTCCGAGGTGGGTTTGTTTTGTGTATTAAATAGGTATACCTTTTCCTACCGAGGGGTTTGGGTCAATGTACGTCCCAATTATTATATAAAAATAGGCTATAGTCCCTTTTATGTAAAACCTAAACCTTTTAAGGGTTCACGTGGACCCACAACAAAATTGCAGATTTGGGATCGTGGGTGCGTGGGCATTTTGGCCCTCCGCTTTTGTCTCTTTCTAGAATGGTTTGCCGTCTCACTCACACATAAGAGACGCGATGAGATCCCAAAATTATGTTATCTATCGCAGGACTAAATGACAGTAATGTTAAGTATATAAAATTAGGGTTAAAGGTTGATTTAAAGTTATAGATATTTTGTATTTCATAGTTTAAAGTGCATGCAATAACAGATGTAATGGTACGCGTGTAACTTGTAAGTATGATTTTTCTGTGGCCATATTTCGTGATCGGTGAAGTGTCAAGTAACTTAAACATTACGTAAATCAATAGATGTAGACAATAATACTTAAACAAAAACTTAGCCAAACTTAAACTTAGTTTGAACTTTGTATCACAAGATTTCATTTATCATTTATCGATATGGATATTTACTTTCAATACAGCAAATTCTTTTTCAAGCCCCTCCTATTATGCCCTAACGGTGAAGCCAGGTAGTTTTATAAAAAAAATAACTGCGCTTCGTTCAGCTTTTAGGATTCAAAATACTTAGGGTGCGCTCATTTCACATCGACAATACATAGAATTAAATAATTATAGAATAGTGATAAGAAAACTTATTATTTTGTTTTAGGATTATTATTAATTTATTTTTAGGATTATTATTATTTTTATATATATACAGTGTAAACTCCATGTAACGGCCTTCGATTTAACGACAAACCCCCTAAAGCGTCGTCATCACTCGGCTATGGTTGGTTAAGCTTGTCTTCCATACAATGTTACACTCTACATAGCATTACACCCACCCTCAATAACGACAATTAAATAATTAAAAGTACTTTTTAAGTTGCCGAAATTAGTTAAAACTGCGGAACTGTGTACGTTCTTTTGCCGCTGTATTGTCCTAGCTCGTAAAACTCGACTGTCGGTATCATACGTATAGAATATTTTAAGAAATCCGTTCTTTTGTTTACAAATTGGGATTGCTTGACACGTGCTTTATTACAGAGATGCCTCAATATCGCAAGATATGAATAAAACAAGTAAAAAATACAACATAATTACTGTTGCAGCAAAAGACGACGAAAATAACAGACTAATACGCAATAGCGTTCAAATAAGAAATGTTTTTATGTAATTACTAACACTAGTCTTTATACATATATGTTTTCTTTCTATTTAACGACAACTCTTTGTAACGTCAAAAGAGGCACAGTCCCTTGAGTGTCGTTATATAGAGTTTACACTGTATATCCATATAGTTTTATAGCTAATTAAGAAAAGCCTATTATATTGTCCAGGATGTGAATGCACATAATACATATTATGCAATAAACAGAATCACAAGTATAGAACGTTTTTCATGAATCTCCAAAAAATTGCGTGACGTAATACTTAACGCTCTTTACCTGAAATTTTCACCCTTATACCGCCAACCCACTTTTAATAGCAATATTAGTACTGCGATAATCTAATGGTGAGACTTTTGTTGGGTCAGCTAGTAAATATACAAACGAGACCTGAGATCAAAATTGGGTGTCAAGGAGTCATTGTGTGTCAGTCACCCTTATTCGATAATACACGATTATAAGTACATAGATAGACTACGCCAGACAATTAAATTTCATTTAAACTTAAAAAAATCAGTAGCGCTACAACCTCTTTAGCTCTTGGCCTCAGATTTTTGAATCTGTTTCATGATCATTTTTAAATCTAATAGGCAAGTAGGGTGCCTCCAGTGCCTGACACACGCCGTCGACTTTTTGGGTCTAAGACATGTCGGTTTCCTCACGATGTTTTCCTTCACCGTTCGAGCAAATGTTAAATACGCATATAGAAAGAAAGTCCATTGGTGCACAGCCGGGGATCGAACCTACGACCTCAGGCATGAAAGTCGCACGCTGAAGCCACTAGGCCAACACTGCTCAATTCTAAATTTCATTTACCTACAATCGTCCTTAGAACGGAAATTTCCTCAGGTACCTACCCAGGTCGGGGACGCATTTTGACCATAGTTTTCCTTTCACTCCTCCTACTTTTGAGGAAATTCAGGTAGCAAACCCATGTATTACTTTATAGATATAAAGTGATTCTACCTGCTGTATCGGCCTATTAAATTTGGACATTTTCAAATAATCTATAACTATCTGCGGGACATTGGCATTTATGGTGAGATTCAGACACGACACTTATCGCGAACACCTGTATGTCAAAATCGTTGACGTTCTGACGTACGGAAGTAAGACTTAGCGTTTAGTCCCTTGAACACAAAAAAATTTACCTAAATATATTACATATAAAAAAAATATAAAATATTAGGTTTTTTTAATTAGTTTGAATCTGATTTAGTTCTGTAACTGGAGAAATAGCATAAAAATACCATCTTACCAACGAATTTTATGAATTGCTTGATTTTATCAAAAACAATATACGACTGAATTCTAATCATTGTAACAAGAAAAGTTTTCGCAGCATGCATGCGCTATTTTTAATAAAATAAAATAAAAATAAAATATGTTTATTATGGAACATAAGATATATGTATCACTTATTCCACGTCATTAAATTGGAATTTGTAGGCATCCCTACTCATCGGCAAAGAAGACAGAGGGTGTAGGCCGAGAGAAAAAGCCGGCGTAAAAAGCTCTCGGTACTCTTTTAAAATAGCAAATCATCAAACAACACTTATTTTAAATTTGAAAAAAAATATTCAAAAAGCAAATAAGAAAAGTTTGTTCTCGGAACAAGTCTGTTCACGGACCATTTAAATATAAAATAATAAAAGTACTATACTTTAGAAATTACTTTTATTATTTTTTATTTATAAATTTGAGAAAAATTTGCTTAAGTATGACATTGGACCACGTTTAAAAACCGATTTTATAACTAAAGCGGTGGTAATCAAAGGGTCACATAACAATGGATATATGCCCTATAATTATATATGAACCATTAATATACACATTACACATACACCCAAATCAAAATGTAGAAGCGTCGCTATGACGGTTTTTTCGCTCTGGGTGGCACGCACCGCCCACTTTTTATCCCTTTCTAACACATAGTATTTCTCATTCCTGGCTTTACTCTCTCTATTGTACAGTTATTGTTAGGGCTACTTCTTGATGTAAAAAATTTTGTTGGTTTATGTTTTATCACTGGAGTAGTTGGCGGTTGATACGAAATAATTTGAACTGTGTATTTAACGTAAGTAATATTTAATATAAGTATTATATTTTATATTATATTCCTGGCAACATTATCTAGTCTTATTTCTATGATAAATCAAAATAAAAATACGCTTGGATTTTGCATAGTTCATGTATTAGAGAAATAATTATACAAAGATATATACATCACTATCACTACATAGTATAAAACAAAGTCGCTTTTTTCTGTCCCTATGTATGCTTAAATCTTTAAAACGCAACGGATTTTGATGCGTTTTTTTATAGATAGAGTGATTGATGAGGAAGGTTTATACTTTATATGTATAATAACATCCATTAAATAGTGGAGAAATACTATTATTTTTGAGGTTTCTAATGTGATGTCGTAAATAATTTAATTTTTTTCCGCTTACATTGAAAACGCAGGCTGAACCCTTCGAGATTTATCAAAATAAAGTACTAAGTATTGTACACATTGAAAAGGTCTACAGAAAACTCCGCGATGGTATATTATGTCTATCTCTTATGGATATCCCAAAATCAAATATTTTTGTCATTTACTTTTTACGACAAATAATGGCTAATTTTCGAAGCGATTTTAACCAATACAACATTAATCCTTATCTAATTAAATACCTACATTGTTGATTTAATATAGATATATATTGCCCTTTACACCATATGATTTAAAATTTAAATGAATATTTTCGAAGATATCACAGATTTAAAAATAGCGGGACGTAGCGTTTGCGGCGGTACCGGCCGGCCGCGCCGCGACATGACGCGTCGGAGGCCGCGGTTCTCCCTATACCTATAGCACTTTGAATTTAGTATCAGCATTGCACCCGTGCGAAGACGGGGCGGGCCGTCCGTATATGTATATACTTATTTACTATAACGAAGCATACTTTACCATAAAAATTAGGGCACAAAACCGATTCTGACAAAAGTTTTAGTCATTTGGTCGGTAATTTTTTGTTTTGTCATGGTTATAACATTATACCTATTGAAGAACTCTCCTGACTAAAGTTATCTACATATGTAGGCACTTGTGATTGCCCATTTACGCTCACATGACCAGCCTGTGGTAAATCAATCTAAACATTATCTTTAAAAATCCTAGCCGTGAAATAAAGGATCGGTGTTTTCGATTTTAATGTCGACTAAAGCAGTGAACTCTGTTAAAAGTTGTTAGTTTTTCTTAACATGTAAGAAATGTAACAAATGCACAAACCTATGACAAAAGGTATAGGGTTAGGCCGTTTCTCCACTGCTCCGGTCCGGCAAACGTTAATTACCGATCCGATTTAGAAACTCACAACAGTCCTTACGTACTTCTCCACTACTCCGGCATCCGGTTTTTAACGATCCGATAACTTGCTAGATCGGAACGCGGTGTTTTATCGGTCCAAGTATATCCTAGTATCCAAGAGGTTATAAATTATTATTCACAGGTTTATTTATAGTTTCTTTTATTTGAAAGAATCTGGATAACCTGGACCAAACCAAATTATGTTGCTATATATTTATATTTTTATGCCATAGTATTAGTGAACTATTTATTAAGTAGATTATAATATTTTAAGATAGACAATATACAAAAAGTAATAAACTTACCAGGGCAATAAAATATTCGGAATTTAGAACGTTTTATTAATAAAATAAAGTATATGGGGTTTAGTTAATATAAGTGTTTCATGATAAATATACAAGTATCGATTATTGTCGGATCGGATATAGGAGAAGCGCAATCCGGCCTTCCGATATTTTTCTCATGACTCATTCCGGTATCCGACGCCGGACCGGAGCAGTGGAGAATGGGCCTAAGAGTCATAGTCGAGACTTAGCCCAAACTATTACTTCCCTATGACAAAATCCAGTACATGTTTGACTTAGTCCTAAATGACTCCTACGTGATAAAAACGTATCCTATTTGACGGGAGATATACTTTTATCTGGCTCTGAATTTTACCCTAAGACCACATTATTAGTGTATTCTTTACAAAGGCACCAATCGATTTGCAAACTGACTTAGATTTGAGATTTCTGACTTAAGAAAAGCCTCATTAGAATGTTTTTTACAGGTGATAGGTATTGGTGCTGGTCAACAATCTCGCATCCACTGCACCAGACTGGCAGGTGGCAAGGCTGCCCTGTGGTGGATGAGGCACCACCCACGCGTCCTCGCCATGAGCTTTAAGCCTGGAGTCACGAGGGCGGTTCAGGCGAATGCTATTGACAATTATGTTAGTGGTACAATTGGTGAGTGAAACTTTATTTAAATTTTTCTAAATAATATTCTGTTTTATTCAAATTCTCATAATTTTAATTTTAATTAGTTTAAACGCAGAATATAAAGATCAGAAGGAAGAAAACTGTTTTTTGGCTCGCATTCTGACTGCCACCATCGTGGTTTAGTTGGCATCACAGAAATTTTTGTTGTCCGGAGATCTTGTTATGGATTTTCAGCAATAATTGCAATTTTTATTCATTGAAAATAATAACGTTTCTCTGGAGTGGTCATCGCAATTCCTCAGCGTTGGAACAGCTGTGTGCTTGGCTATAATCCCATTAGGAATAGAATAATAACCTTTAAACTTAGCGAATCACCGACTTCAACCAAATAATGGACCAGAATGCCCAATAACCCAATCGGAAGCAAGCACGATTCATGGCGCTTGGAAGTGTGAAAGAATCACCCAAATAGACCTCAACTAAGAAATATGTAATGAAAGCGGTTTCAGAATCTCAACCTTCAAATGGTCACTAGTAAAAGAACGAAAAGAAATAAAGTGGTGGAAATGAAATTTAACTAAAGCATGAATGCAGCCATACAATATTCATTCATTAGGAAGGCATTTGAAAACGTCATATGGAAATGTCTTTGGAGAAAAAATTCTCCAGTAAAAACTGGAAATGGAAGTACGACGACATCTTATCTCTCTCATTAAAAGGTTGTATGAGGATAGATTTTCCTTCACTAAATTTAAAACAGTCAACCTATGTGACCTAGGTAGGTACATCCTATGTGACCTAGGTAGGTACATCCTTGCCGAACTCCTGTAAAGAATAAGCTCTTTAACATCTACTCTGGAGGACTGGAATAAGGGAATCTCCGTTGAAGATCGCGTGATTAACAACCTAAGACAACTACTTTTGCCCAGACAAAGGAGAATCTAGATTCTAGATGAATACTGTCTTGTCTAGAAGCAACTAGTGTCCAATTTTGACTCACCCTGAACAGAGATAAAACGAAAATAAAATACCTGGACATAACGACGTAGCAATTTAGAATAAAAAACTACGTAGCTTGAAGCTACAATCTAGAACACAGGAGGGAGTTCGAGGGTGACGAAATACGGAGATGATTACAAATAACGAAATCCGCAGTTGAGCGGTTGGGTGAAGTTTGGAGAGACAGCCGAATAACCAAAAAGACAAAGGTTCGCTTTATGTACAGTCTGGTCCTTCCTATTTTCCTATATGGCGCGCAAACCTTGTCGATACAATTAGAAGACCGGCGAAAGGTTGATGCGCTAGAGATCTAGTGTTGTTCCAACCTCTAAGAACTTCAAATACTGAAAAGACTTCGTCGCTTGTAGAATTACGGATGGTAAAGAACGGGAATGAAAATTCTTTAGAGGCTTGCCATCCATTGCCACGTGGAGGGGAAACGTGCGAGTAACTGATCTCCAATGCGTTAGACTGATTTTTTTAGTGTAACAACTGGATCCACTCTGCAACAGTGCCGTCGAGATGCGGAGAATTGACAAAAGTGGAGATTATAGTAATGCGAGCAGGTCAACGATGTGGACCAGAAATCGACCACGAACACTCTGAAAGAAGTGCACAATTAAGAAGATATTAATGTTTCTGATAGAATCTCTATCCATAGTGATACCACACGTAGAAATGTTATTTCATAAACGTTACGTGAATTAATATTTGTTAAATAATTATTCTTGCTGAAGCGAACTTAGATAATTTAAACAAAAATCTTTATAATAATCTTTTTAGTACAACTATAAATATTTTTCAGGATCGGATCTGCCCTTCGAACAATGGAACAGTCTGTTCGAAGATGCTCCGCCCGCCCTACTAACCGATGCGGAACGCGAAGAGTGGGTTAAAAAGATGGACAAAGTCGCTCTCGCATCTGACGCCTTCTTCCCATTTAGAGATAATATTGATAGAGCTGCACAGGTTAGTTGAACTCTTCTTCTCTGCGTTTGTCGAAGCCATATTAAAAAAAACGGCCTAAAGTCAACTGAAAAGTTAAAAAATCGTGACAGGAGACAGTAAAAACTGTCTGCTTGATTCGAATCATAGTTTTTGAGAAATGTATGAACAAACATACAGCTAAACACGTGTTTTAAAGGCTGAAAAACAACAGTTTCCATCAGTTTCACATGAAATAACACACTTTTTTTTTATTAATGTCATCCTATTACGAACGTTATAAAGCTTTCTTTATAAAACTACAAAATAATTTACGAATTACTATAAAAAAAGCAATAAATTTTAAATAAAGGCGTCTTTAACGGATATACATGTGATTTACATTATTTATATGTGTAGTACTCATATAAACGGCATTCGTGGCTGCATAAATGCATTTACAATCGTTCAAGCTTTCAAGTCTAACATTATTATTTATTTACAATAAAATCTCATATCTAAAATAAAAACTAATTGCACACCCTTTAACTTAGTTTTCATTCCGGAAAACCGAACAGTCTCTGGGGTAGCAAAGCAAATTGTTCCACGTTGGTATGTACTAAAAAGTTAGGCGAAGTAAAATCACATTAAGGAGAAACGAAGTTCCCGGGAGCAGCTAGTTAATTTATAATATTGTATATAATATATTCTCCTTACGAAATGGTACATGCTTCCGCAATACTCGACGTATGTTATTACTCCTCTATTTTCTTACGTAATATTGATGCCGCTACAACTCTACATGGGCCTCAAATGAGAGACGCTCCTTCGATAGACAAACATTTGATCAGCCTGCTGTGTCTGACAAATGTCACCGCATTTTAGGTTTGATACATGTCGGTTTCCTCACGATTTGCCTTCACAATAGCAGCAGGCGCTTATTGCACACATCACATAGAAGGTGATACTATTGGTGCACAGCGGTAATTCGAACGAACCTCGGGATGAGGGCCGGCTTAAGTCAGTACTCTCTGACATATAAAGTTATTAAAAAAAATCTTTAACGAACATAAATGCGAATGATTTAATTAAATCTGTTATAAAATTGCTATTGAACTTTCATTAATCGAGTACAATAAATCTTATAGGTTGGTGTGGAATACATCGGAAGCCCGGCTGGCTCCAACAACGATCAAGAAGTGATAAAGGCCTGTGACGAACATAAAATCACTCTTGCGCATACTACGCTACGACTATTCCACCACTAATTTACGATTCGTTAGATATAAGAATCCAGTATAATTTAATAGTTCTTTCAATGTCACAAGGCTAATTAGGTTTTTTCAATACGTATTTAACTTGCTATAAACATTTGCTTTAACTAAAGGCAAATATATATTTTTGGTAGTTTTATAACCGTTGTATATTTGAAATTTACTATAGAAATCATTTAAGACATGCTTGCGTATAAATATATTTTATATATTGTATGTAGCTCAATACGCGTTCTAAGGCGTATTTTTTTATAATTTTAGGGATATATTTTTTATTAAATAGTGTTAATCTACAGAAGTTCTGCAAACAATATCGAAATATAAAATTAAGTTTTATCTAACATTCCGTTTTAGGGTAATATTCAGAAGAGAGACGGGAAGTAAAAAACGTGTTTTAACAGAGGATACTTCGCTTCCAGTTTCTTTCTTCTGAATGTTAACCTTAGGGGTATAATTTTAAGTGCAATAAAGTTTAAGAGTATAAAGTCTTTTTTAATCAACTTCCCTTAATTTGGTTCCTTTTTTACGAATATACTCCCTGGTGTGTCCCGTGCCTGGTGCAGCTCCAAAAACATATTGGACATGGTAGTAACCGTGATTGACAACCTCTACTGTCGCGAAATCTCCAAAGGGTTAAAGTTAATTTTCTTGTCCTTTTTTACACTAACTCTACCAACGTAGTTAAGTTATTGTTATTAACGCATTAAATGGACTGAATCATCTCTTAAACAAAATATTGACCAAGAAAGGATGGGATAACTACAGATGTTAACCAATGAACGAAGCGTACGACCGACTTTCGTTTAACATTCTCACCATCCATGTTGTGGAAATTCGGTCGGATTACGAATCTTGTCGCCGAAAAAAGGTAAACGGTTACGGTCAAACATATTATAGATACCATCATAAGGGACTCTATAGCTCGCAGTCTCCATCTGAATTTCAACCTAAGAGTCTAACGTTAAAATTAATGGCCTTCTATAATACCTACAAGGGTTAAAGGGGTAATCTTAGCGCCTTACTACTTTTACAAGGCAATGTACCAGATTAATGTATTAATACAATTTGTTCTCTAATCGCTATAAGCTTTGGCTCGTTGGTACACATATATTTTGTCAACTATAAATCGAGTAGTTAAAAGTTGTATGTCGGATGGACCCAGTCCTAGATAATCAAAACCAATTGCATTGATTTGTTTCCTTATTTTTGATAAGCGATGCAAATTATAATTATAATTAAATACCTATTTACAGTGACGTAACAATATGGTGGCAAGGCAGGCAAAATGCCACGGGCCCCCGACCCAAGAGGGGTCCTGGCCAAGAGATATTATGTTCTATGGAAAAATGTGAAGTCTCCAATAAGCATTGGGCTAGTGTGGGGACTACAGACCATTATATTATATACACCTCTCGCCTAAGAGAGGAGGTCTATGGCCATTAGTGGGATATATACTACGTGTAAATGTGTAATTGAGAACGCTGAAAATCTCGAAGTTTATTAAAATTAAACTGATTTTTACTGTTAGGGCACCATCAAAGGAATTGCCACGGGTCCCAGATGGCATAGTTACGCCACTGCCTATTTACGAAATTAAAATCATAAGGTGAAAGCTCTTGGGATAAATGTAAGGTTACCATCTACCGATAAGTCAATAAATATGTCAGTGAACTTAGAATATTACCATTTGATATAAAACACGGGTTTAAGGCACCATCTAATGTTCTTTTATCTAATCCCGTAAAATTTAGGTATAATAATAACCCAGATGTTGTGACCTTGGATTCCAGGGAAACAATGATTAAGTGACAGCGGTGAATCCCAAAAAATACTAAATATATTTAAATTACTTTACTAATGAAACTATTATAATTATTGAACTTAATTAAATATGACAATGCCCGATATAAGGTACCCGATCAATAAACTATATTTTAGACTTATTACTTCTTTGAGGATTTGACCGGTCCGATAATTGAGGTATCCGATCAAAGCTATCTATATAAGGGTAGCTTTTGCTACACCCTCCTTCGCGAGGGGGTTGTTTAGGCCCGTTCGGGGCATATGTCCCCTTGGGTGGTGTTTTTGTTCGCGCCCTGCTAATACAGGGCGGTACGGGGGTGGTCTGTATAGTGTATAGCCCTTGATGGGGGTTGCAGTGCGCGGGGAGACGTGGTCTCTACTCGCTGCGCGCAGCCGGCTATCTATGTCTGTTGTCTGCTTCCTTTTATAATGCTATTGCGTCAGAGGGGTATTGCTTATGCGGGGCAAAGGGGGTGCAATGTATATGTAACAAACTACTTAGTACTTTTTAAGAATCAATACGTCACTGCTGTGGAGGAAGGATGTTGTGTTGTTTCCTAAAGGGATCATGGATACTACCAGTAACTACTGGCTATAGTCGAAAAGTTATATATCTCAGCGATAGGAATAATTTTGTGCCTTTCAGGGTATAACGTCATCGTAGTGTATGTAGGCGTAGATTGTAGGTCTCGCCAGTGACTTAGTGCACCAGCGCCCCGGAGTTCAGGGGTGCCTAGAAACTGGTTCTATTTCACCATGCCTCCCGCTGATAGAGGACAAAGCTTTGTTTTTAATTAAGGTTATTATTATTAATTACTTAAGATGTCATGTGGAACATGGTGTAATGGTTGCAGCTCCTTACAAACGTTGTGTAAAACAAAAAACTAATTAAAAAGAGTGGCGGAGAGTTTATTGCCAGTTCTTCTCTTCCGTTCTACGCCCTTGATTTGAGAACTGGCAGTAAATGTAAAATTAGAAGCATTTAATGTATAATTCTTTTTTGACGTTCATAAGTGTACATTGTGTTAGCTATATGAAGAAATGATTTGACTAAATCTTAGAAAAGGAGGGTAGCCATCTCTCTAAGCTAAAAAAAACTTAGAGCCTGCTGATAATGTTTGTATATAGTAATGTATGATTTTAAATGAACAGCAATGACATAACTTCCGATTTAAGAGAACAAATTCCTCTGCAAAACAGTTGCAAAGGACATGCTGTTTTATATCGTTATTTTGTAGTTTGGTTGTTATGAATGTTTTTTAGCGATAAGCTCACGTGGATAGAGATTAGATAAGTCTGGATATTATTTTTGAAATGTGGTGTAGAGGAGGGCTACTGTTTATATAACTGCAAGAAAAGGAGTGCAAAATATTTGTTTGCTTTTCAACACGCGCCATACTTTTGGAACAAGCTTAAGTTCTAAAGCTTATTTGGTGGCCCTAAAAAGGTATATTTCCCGTAACTCATTTAATATACCTGTTCCTATCATTTATTAACAAATTATTTATAATAAATCACTAAACATATTATAAGT
Source organism: Pieris macdunnoughi (assembly GCA_905332375.1). Lineage (NCBI taxonomy): Eukaryota > Metazoa > Arthropoda > Insecta > Lepidoptera > Pieridae > Pieris > Pieris macdunnoughi. The sequence goes on from CAJOBZ010000007.1 coordinate 5,401,514, forward strand.
ATTCAGTTCTTAACCTAATATTAGATCTTATGATATTATTAGTTATTATAATACACGCCTTCGCAGTGTTGAATAAAGGGTAATTATCAGAATAACTTCTACCTATCCTAGATATTTATCGCAGAAACACCTGAAGGACTTTTAGCTGCTCTCACTCTCTTCTTATTCCTAATGAAGAGTCGTGATGGTTTTTATTATAACAGCAGGACGTAAATTCAAATCCAATAATTAAAAGAGGCAATTCATCTTAGTTTTCTGTTGCGGTGTTGATCTCATTACCAATAGTGGAGATATATAATTGTTTGTTTTTTAAAGTCCTTCCGTACGATATATTTGCTAGGCAAATGGAAAAATTCGTCGCCTTTTAAGTGTTCCAAGTCATCTTTATAATTTAGGGATTTTCATTTGTTATTCGACGCCCAGAGATACCCTAGGTCATCGAAGAGATTAACTTTTATGATATCTACTATACTGCCGCTTATCTCGTTAATCCTACGAGTTCTCGTCATTTTTCGCTTTGGGATTGATCTCGAAAAATATCACGAGATCTCGCAAAATGTCCGCTTAGGGCGCTCAGGCACGTTACTGGGTGTCGCTGCACGACTATCTAATATTTTATTTTAAAAAATGTTGAATACACAATACCTGGTGATTTATTTTTAAAGCGACACAAGACTGATAGATAGATATAAAATAAGCATATATATACCTAAATCAGTTATATATACGTTAAAGTTATATGTAACAATAAAAATTTAAAAAATTAAGAATGAGATCTTTGAACTTCCTTGTCCTTAGGTGTGATAAGGAAACAATTGCATTTTCAAGCCACATGTCGGTACCGGGTACACCCATGTGCATAGCCTCTGTCAGTTTGTCTTTATGCTGTGAATAGGTTTTGCTTATAAATACATAGTAGGTATGTTGTGCATGTCACTCAAATCAACCCTAGAGGTACCTAATAGGAATTTGGCCTGATAAAATTCGACATCTATGTAATGCAATTAAAGAAAGGGAAAGAAAACGGCTTCCACAAATGCGTATATTCGTAGGTATTTACCGTCTTTTTCATAAAAATTTTAACTTTGACTGTGTCCGCCCTTGCTGAGTGGTTTTGCCATACTAAGTAGTAAGTAGGTAATGGCTATAATTATATTTTGAATGAAGTGATGTAACTACCTATACCTATCTATATCTATAGTCCAGTCGAGTGAATGATAGCCACGTATATACCTAGACGGAAACGGGGATTTTTGTGACTCATTCTTTATAGGTTCTTTCCCGATGAACCAACGAGGGTGACCAATTTGGGGAATTTCCCATCATCATAGCATCTCATAATAATTTGTTTTATCGTTTATTGTGTACTTTGTGTGTATCCTCACTTACTAAAAAACTAATTAAAATTAATAGCAAGCGATAAAAAAGCAATTAGCAACAGTAAATATGTCTCTTTAAATATTAGGTAGTTAGAATATTCTGATTATAAACAAATTAATTATTAGTAAATTTAAAAATAATCACAATCATTAAGCTTATCGAGATCTTTAAAAATGTTATTATAGCAATAAACATGCTTGGCGATTATGCGTTGTTAAAAAATATAAAATGTTCACACAGAGTCACTGCTGTCACGATTGGCAGTTAACTACATTGACTTGACTACAACTTTCAAATAAGTCTCAAGTTTCAAGTTTGACCAAAACAAAATTGCATCCTGAGAAGTCTGCAAGTGTTAAAATCTTGAGTTTAATTATTTTTTGTTTCCAAAACCCTGGTGGACATTGAAGTGATAGCGAATGTAGTGTTTTTTTCAAATTGTTAAATAAACTGTATTGTAAACATGTCGTCGAGTGAACACGATATGAGTGATGTATCAAACTTGGAGTCTCCTTATTCTCGTGGGTCTCAGTACTCACCATATTCATCACCAACACGTATGGTTCCCAACCTGGCCAATGGATTTACGGAACTGAGGTGTGACGATGGTTATACAGGTAAATTTTCTTACTACTTGGCTTTTAAGCTATACCGTTCGTAAATAGACACAAAGAAAAAGTTTCTTAATAGCACTTTTAGATAGTATAATGATATTTGTGTTGTGGAATTCTCACTAAAAACACTCTACATGAAATGTAGTAAAGGTGAATAATAATTTATTTGTTGTTACCTAATGTAAAAGTTGCAAAAAGTCCAATATTTTGTCTTTTGGTATCATATTTTATAAATATTGTAAACCTGACTTATGTTCATTATATCCTTTAAAAGCAATGAATTTCACAGATAATAAGCCATATCTCAAAATTATTGAACAGCCCATGGATTACTTTAGATTTCGGTACAGAAGTGAAATGTTGGGAACACATGGTTGTTTGCTTGGAAGGAACTCAGTTTCAGGAAAACTGAAGACTCATCCAACTGTTGAGGTAACTATTATTTAAGTATGTTTCAGTGATTACCAAAATACCAAATATTTTTCTACCATTTACCATTTCAAAGATTTGTAAGCGATTATGTTAATGAACTGGAATGGATTTAGACTTAAACATACATAATAATGTATGTAATGTGAATGAAGACATTAATTATATCAACTAATCACATTGCTGAGTGAAGTGTTTTTGACTATCAATTATTGTAGAATTAAAAAATTCTGTAAAACTCACAGTATTTTCCTATTTACCTTCAAAACATAACTTTTATCTTAACCGTTGAATTAAGAATAGAGTACGCCTTCTGCTCATATTTTAATGGTCACATTTCTAGGTGAAAATCAAGTTTCTATGTCAACCAATTCAAATTTTTACTTGGTATTGAACCTAGTACCTCCAGGTGTGTCAACTGTTAAACCATAGGCCATCTGACTTCTACATAACAAAAAGATAATATTAAAACTTCTTTTGTAGTGACAAATTATTTTTATTCACAAGTACAGTGCAAATGGTGACTCATTGCTAACCACATATTAAACTTGATAAATACAAATGTTATCAGTTCCAAGAAAAGGTCACTTGCATTATCTAAGCCATGCAAGTAAAAAATTTGGCTGAAGCAAATATGATGAGTTTTTTATATTGTTATTGTATTACTAAAATCTTTATCAAGAATTTATTACTTGTTAATAGGATGAAAAATACATTGAAAACTTAAAATATACTCTTTAGTTTCTTATTACCTGGAACTATTTTAATAATTATTATATATTTGTTTAATGTTGTATATCTACTTATTTAGAAACATTATATAAATATCTAACAAGCAATTCCTCGAAAAAAAAAAATAGTTTGCCTATGCTGATCTGCTAGCTTTTTGAGAGAAGTCTGATCTAAGATATGATTTAAAGTCATTTATTTCTGTTTATAAATAAGTTGAACAATGCTTTTTTCTGTAGCTCCCTTTTGTGTTTTATCTATACTAATATTATAAAATACTATTGGATAATCTAAAGTTTTTTCTTTTAACAGCTATGCAACTATACAGGTAGTGCAATAATAAGATGTAATCTGGCCCGACATAATGATGCCACAGATCATCCACATAAACTTACAGATGAAGACCAAGATAGGGAGGTGTTCAGTAATGTTCCAACACAAGGCTCTTATAAAGTTGGGTAAGTCACTATGCTGAACTTGACAGATTGAACATAGCAATAATATATTTAATGCATTGTTTGATTTCCTGGTTTATATAATTGTTCTTTCTTTTTTACGTTTTATCCATTACTAGGCTATGATTCTAGTACATTTATAATATTTTGAATTTATACAATAGTATACATTACTCATATGTAAGATGCCACTCAAATACATACTTTACATTAATTTACCTTATTCTTATTATTTATGTTGTTTTTAGATTCAATGGTATGGGTATAATACACTCTGCAAAGAAAGATATACCTACTTTATTATACAAGAAGTATTCGCAAGATATGGAACAATCTGAATTTAATGAACGCAAGGTAAGTACACCAGGAGATTTTAATGTAGCACTCTTATTTATAAGATCCCATGTCATAATTTTTTTTTGTGTATAAAATATCTGCTGTTATAGTTAAATATGCAACAAGCTGGTGACCCGTTACCTTAGGACTTCTTAAGTCATAGTCCGTAGTAGCTGTACATTTTATTGTAGACTTGTGAAGTGGCAAACAAATATTATTGTATACTATTTCTTTATACATAGTAGGCGTTGCACGTTAGTCCCGCGACAACACCAAATTCCTCAGTTGTCTACTCAAATTTTAACCAGAAACATTCAGCTGTACTGGACTTAATCTAACCTGGATTGAAACTTGCTTATAACTTTGCATTTATAATGATAGTAGTGACGTCCACTTAAAAAAGACATAATATCATCTCTCAGTAATCACTGAAACGATTTCGACGAATTTGGACTGATTCGTAAGATAATCCTAAATGACTTCTGTCACCTGCCTTGCGATTCTGTTACTCACTTTTCAAACTCACACAGCGGTTTTCGCATAGGCGGTCGCTCTCAAATCAGTCGTCAAGCAGTCATTTTGTTGTTTTGTTTTGTTGTTTTTTGTTTTGGCATTCTGATAAGGTGGGAGCTTGTAGTTTATTGTTTATCGGAATGCCATGATGATTTGAGTGCGACCGCCGATGCGAAAACCGCTGTGTGAGTTCGAAAAGTGAGTTACAGAATCGCAAGGCTGATATGGATCTGTCTGGACCGATTTAGTCAATTCTTTTGCCAATACAAAGCCAGGTTTATTGTGAGTGTCATAGGCCAAATATTAACGCGAAACTCGTGAACATTAAGAAATATATGATTGAGCTTTAAAGAAAAGCTGTAGAGCCTGAGTAATGTTTTCAAAAGTCAGCAAAAGCGCCTGTCTAACTTTTATATTATGTAAAAATAAACCCTCCACAGTTTTTATCAGTTCCCTCAGAGATCAGTGGCGGATTTACCAGTAGGCTGAGTAGGATCATAGAAATCAAAAAAATATCTACATCACGATTTTCTGATGTTTTACAGAGAAGTCTGCAACAAATGTGCCCAAGGAAGCGTTCAGTTAACGAGTTTTTTTTTCCTTTTGTAAAACGTTACGATGCGGGGCGGGGTTTGAATTACGCGTTATTGTTAATATTATTTTCGACTTACGCCACATAATAGTAACTAAAGAGTCAACTAGGTGGTCACGAAACGTTTTGCTATACTCGAGTACAGTACTGTACTGAGTACGAAAGCGTTGGGGAGAGTTACATATGGTCTATAATCTCCAAAAATTGCGTTACGTAATACTTGAACGCTCCCCAACCAACCAGTCATCGGCCTCTGCGCCCGCAGCTCTCACTTTGTATGAGTGAAAAGAGCGAAATTGCAGAAAGTGTATTTCCCTCTTCCCCCTAATTCCCTTCAATTTGGTGCGAATTGTCTTAAAAAAAAAAACTACTGTTAGAAGGCAGCGAATCTAAAAATAATCTATGACATGACAATTGTAGAGGAAAGGGAGGTAAAAACACAACCTATACCTTGAGAATTTGTAAATCCACCACTGCTAGAGATAAACTCAACTGCACGGATTTTATTGCGTTCGTCACCAATATCTAGAATGATTCATGAGGAAGATTTAATTATTTATTTTTCAAGGTTTCAAGCCGCGCGACGCTTGTATATTATAAACCAGTTCTGCTCTGAAATTTCACGTGCGTTAATCGGATATAACGTGACCTATATCATTAATCGATAAATGTATTTAGAGCGTACAGACATTACGATTCAATTATAGATGTTCATCTTTCTAGAAATTGCTTCTAGAAATTAAATCTGCTGCGTCCTGCCACCACGCCTACCTATACTTTAGTTTATCTTTTACTAGTGACCCGCCCCGGCTTCGCAAAGGTGAAATGCTGATACTAAATTCAAAGTGCTAGAGGGAAAACCGCGGCCTTCGACGCGCTATTTATAGGCATTAGGCACGCTCCCGACGCGACGCCCCGGCCGGCTCCGCCGCAAACGCTAGGTCCCGCAATTTTTTAATCTGTAATATCTTCGAAAATATTCATTTAAATCATATGCTATAAAGAGCCATATAGATCTATATTAAATCAACAATGTATTTAAGGTATTTAATTGGATGAGGATTAATGCAATGCAATCGCTTCGAAAATTAGCCATTATTTGTCATAAAAAGTAAATGACGAAAAAATGTTATTGTGGGATATCCATAAGAGATAGACATATACCATCGCGGAGTTTTCTATAGACCTTTTCAATGTGAACAATACTTAGCACATTATTTTGATAAATCTCGTAGGGTTTAGCCTGCGTTTGCAATGTAAGCGGAAAAAAGTAATTATTTACTATACATCACATTAGAAACTATCTATTAAAAAATCGGCATCAAAATCCGTTGCGTAGTTTTAAAGATTTAAGCATACATAGGGACAGATAAAGCGACTTTGTTTTATACTATGTAGTGATTACAACGGATATGAAGTGTTTTGTGTATATCATATTACAATGTTCGACTATTTTGATAGGTATGTGATTACTTCTTGGTAACTCGCTACTTTGTTGTATTCTTAATTCCACGAAGCGGCGTTTTAGCATTTTAGATATATACTAAGCATGCTGGAAGAGTACAACTTTGAGTACCTTTAGCTTTATACGATATGGATTAAAAATATACCGTCAATGATGCAAAATATTACGTATTTGAGAGAATGTATTAAATGATGTCCAATAATAAAATTATAAATATATAAACATATATATGACAGCTTTAAGCATAGTTTTAGGATTAGTAACGAGTTATTACTAACGCTTATAGGTATTATAAAAAACACAGCGGATTCGCTTTTCCGGTAAATGATAGATAACATCTGATATACGTTTAAATAATAATATTATATACTCTCTACATGAAATTTTAATTCTGATATATCTGGTTTAGACTCAGATTTAGCGCTTTTTTAATATAAAACTGAAGCTGCTCTGCGCCCGCTTTGCTGGACGAATTAAATAAATTTTTATGTTTTTTTTATTTGTTTTTTCATATTTTTATTATTCTTCCTTTTTAATTCTTCGCCAAGAAAATTGAAATATTTCTGAAAATCGAGTTTTGAATAGTGATGTTGACGTTTAGAGGTTCTTAGGAAGCCTCCCCGAATGTTTCTGTGGTGAAGTCCGTATGGATAAATTTTCTACAAAAGTAAACAGCAATAAAAAAATTGAAGGAACGTTGAATTTAATAAATAAATAGCCATAAACCATCTAGGAAAATTTCGCATCGAATGGTGGTAGCTCACGTCGATACGATCGATGGTTTAGGCGTGATTGAGCCCTCAAACGAAGACCATTTTCATTATATATATATAGAGATATTAAAAACGAGCTTGCGGACGACCAAAAGGGTAGTTCTCGCGAGCCCATAGACACCCATTTTTAGTGGTGCCGGCGCCTTATAATACAGAGCAATAGATATTCTAGTTGCGGCCATTGAGTTAGAACAACTTTCGGATACACAAAAGCTTTGTTGACGTAACTCTATGTAAACCCACCTTGCTTTCCTATTACATCTAACATAAGTACCCTAAAAAATTTCGCGCGCAAGCCATTTTCGTATGCTCAAATTCAATATGTTTTTGGCATACATCTCACCCATATACATATATTCCTGCTTTGAGATCCGGCATAAGAGTGATTTACACCTGTGTTCCTATAGAAATGTCCCAAGACTTTAACCACGAAGTTTAATATCCCATTTTTTTAAATGGCACTTATTGCGGCAATCCACTTTACATCCACTGAGGGTTTCCGAGGGGTCACTAAAAATTTCAAAATATTTTATATTGCTGCTTCGCGGGCATAAAGCGTATAACAATATTGTTAGTTGTTACTTATAACGTATTATTGAAATGTTATTTCAATTTGTGTTTTTTGGTTCAGTTAAAGTTTGATAACAGTGGCAGAATTTTTTTTTTCCAAGTTTGTTTTTATAGTACATGGGGCAAACAGGCAGGAAGATCACCTGATGTTATGTTATACCGGTGCTCGACCTCTGGCATTGAGAGTGATGGATACTCTCATCTCTCATCGCTAGGTGTCTCGCGAGTGCGTACCGGCCTTTTAAAAGTTGGTACGCTCTTTTCTTGAATGACCCTAAGTCGAATTGGTTCAAAAATACTTTGTTGGGTAGCTGGTCTCACATAGTGGTGGTGCGCAGTAAAAGCTGTCCTAAATAGCGCTCAGTTGTGGAACGCCGGACGTCGAGGTGATACGGGTGGAATTTCGTATTCTGCCTCGACGTCCGCTGATAAAACTCAGCTGAAGGTATTAATCCGAACAACTCCACTGAACACTTCCTGTTAAATGTGATAAGAGGCCGAATTTGCGTTTTATACATTTGTTAATAATGCCTCGGAGTCAAGTACCGTCTCGCCTTGCCACCACACGAAGTTTATTTAGCCCTCCCTTCCAAAAGACCGTTAAACTAAACGTCGTTTAATAGGTCATCACCCCGTAATCCGATGATGGCTGTTGCTTTAAGGACGTTGTTTTCTAGCGGAAAACCCGCAAACTTGTGTCTTCTTGGGGTTAAATTGGACTAGATTTAGTCGACCCTAGTCTGAGACTCCACGTAGCAGATCTTCAACTACAGACAATAGTCTTTTTTCTTACTGATCGTCAACTGCCCGAGAAATATCTGCACGGTCAGTTTAAAGAGTATCCCCACTGCTATGAATGATAGAAATGAATGTTGCTAAGTATGCAACATGTCATTGATTTGCTAAAGAAAAAAGGTCGGGGACAGGACACAGCCTTGTGGGACCCCAGCGTTCACGGGTTTGAAGTCGGATCATGCTCCGTCAATGTCGCCTTTGATGCTCCGATTGGCTAGAAAGCTGGAAACCCATTTGGATAATTTTCTGGAAATTCCATACGATGGAAGCTTTGGTGGACGCGCGTTATGCCACACCCGATCAAAGGCTTTCGCTATATCCAATCTAACCGCCTCCCACTTGGCCTCAATTTCCCATCGAGCGACCGGCGAAAGCAATATTGTCAATCGCCAATCAGCTGGTGGCTGTCTACATACCCCAGGAGCTGCCTGTTGATAATAGTTCATTATTTTGAAGAATGAGGTTATGACGATAGTTGGACGGGTCAGAGCGATCGCTCTGATTGATGCGATTTGGTGTATTGAAGCCATATACCAGTACCGGGTGAGTGCCGAGTACATTTACCAGAGAAGTCTAGGTCCGAAGTCCGAACTGAGTTTAAGAGTATTCTTGTGTTGTGAACGTCGTGATTGTCTTTATCATATATTGAGTGTAGCTTTGCAATAGTAAAATAAAAGTACAGGACACCGTGAGCCATTTCTGCCAAAACCCTCCATCTTTTAATCGAAACCAACTCCGGGGAAATAAATACAGATAAAACAACTTTTTCTACAGCTGTGATACTTTTTGACACTCAACACCTTTTGTCTTCAGTCACCGTGACCACTCACGCTGTAAAGCACGCGAAACGTCGGTTAAATTTAACATTATGTAAAATAATTCTAAATTTATAATACATAACTTCAATCCGGTAAAAAGTGTTTTTCTATAAAAGTACATTTGAAGCTACGTGCAAAGCAATAAAGATTATACTACGCTAGTTTTATTGTACCATTACACAGCTCAGTCACGTATTAATGCGTCTAGCCTTATGGTTTGACTAAAACAAAACAATAAATCTGTTAACAATGAGTACTTAAAAATTGGCATGTAGTACTACAATAATCGTTATAAAATGGACATGTGATGAAAATATTATTAATTGAAGATAGATAAAAAGATTATTTTTAAGTCTACGAGAGAGTCAATAATAACAATTTAAATAATCAAATAAATTAAAAATTTAATATTTATCACCAAATAAAATTATGTTTAACTAAGAACCTACTTGGTTAATATTATGCATATAGCATTTAATTAGTTTATGTTATTATTAATTTAATAAACGAAATCAAATCGAATGTTATTCCTCCAGTGTAGAGTTGACAAAAAATTGTCAAATTCATGAGGTTATTCTATCTAGAACATGTATTTGTCGAACAATACAAAATCATTAATAATTATTAACGATTTATGTAAATTTTCCTATATATTGAAGAAAAAAAATATCAGTCGAGCCGTTCATTTGTGAAAAATGGTATAACAAAACGCAACTGACAATTAGAAGTTTTGAAGTTGATCGGTTGATGTGTTTATTTCGTTTCTATTAGCTTCTCGTGCCAATATTATCATTAATAATGCCACGACAAAGACAAACCCGTAATGCGATAAATTTATGTACCGATTTCGATGAGTGTTTAAGTGGATTCGAGAATAGTTCAGATTATTTACAATTAGATGTTCTATGTTTGAAAATGGTGTATTTCAAACAAATCCTAAAGTAAAGCAATTTTATATTTACTTATTTACACTTTGTTGCATTAAAATATAAAAATTTAACATGATTAAATGTAAAGGAGGGCAACTTTATACCTACGTTCATTTAAAAAACAACGAACAATCGCTCATTAGTTTGATACGAGTTCGTCTAGAGTGCAGACGTCATGAGAGGCAAATTCAGTTCGTATTTATTTTTTATTTTTAGTTGCGCATGCGCTGCGAGGCAGAAACGAAAAATATTAACCTGAATATTGTGAGGCTCAAGTTTACTGCACATGATGTTAACTCTGGTGAACTGTTGTGTCCTCCAATTTTCTCTGATCCCATTCACAATATGAGTAAGTATTATATATTATAACTATTATCGATCCTTTAGACTTATTTCAGACTTGGCTAACTCAAACTTGGCTAACTAAACTACACTCTGATTTTTAATTCCGTAGAATTCTGACAGCTATCATTTGACATGTCAGAGATTACAAACCTTTTTGGCTGGGCACATTTTTCAATTTCAATACGAGTCTGAACATCTGAGTCTATACAAACATTTTGTTTGGATACATTATCAATTTTATTAAGTGCGGTTCTCAACATTATAAGTGGTTTTACAGCGACTGATAATTACGTCCCTTTTCATCACTAACAGTAAAAACGCACAAGTAAAGATAACATTATATGATGATGTGATATTAAATATTTGTTATTTTTGTATAAGGTCACTTGAGAAGGTAAATATTTTGATTTACCTTTTTGAAGGTAAAACATAAAAAACGTAGCATTTTTTTATTGCCTCAAATGGGTCAAATTTGTTGCAACACTTATGAAATGTCAGAATTTACCGGAATTAAAAATCACAGTATACAGTAGGTACTTACTCTTTCGTCCTGTCAAAATAAAATGAAAGCATAAAATAGTTTTCCAAATGATGAAACTTACGTGTTGTGTTACGGTCTTGTTCAAATTATTAATGGTAAAATACAGAATATATAATTGTCGTCCTTAATCCTTTTCTATGATCAAAATCAACAGAATTTTCAGGAATATAACGGTACAAACACTACTTATCCAGAGCTTTATATATTCAGCCCTGCGATTCTGTAACTCACATTCAACTCACACAGCGGTTTTCGCATCGGCGGTCGCTCTCAAATCAGTCGTGAAGCAGTCATTTTATGATTTGGCATTCTGAAAAGGTGGGAGCTTGTAGTTTATTGTTTATCAGAATGCCAAATCATAAAATGACTGCTTCACGACTGATTTGAGAGCGACCGCCGATGCGAAAACCGCTGTGTGAGTTCGAAAAGTGAGTTACAGAATCGCAGGGCAGTAGTGGTCTAAGATCCCGATATACAACGACCTTCACCGAGATGCTTATTTAATGAAACATATTTTATATGTAATTTAATATGTCAATAAATATAATCCATATGGGTTGCCTAGCAAATTTCAGTCCAGAGTATTTTAATTAAAATTAAAAAAAATATATTTTGTTAAACATTTCACCGGTATGATTATTAGATAAATTCTATACCAATCGAAAGTATGAAGCCCATAGAATATGCAAACGTTAGGTTGTTTTTAATCAATTAATTATTTATGTGTATATTTTTTATGTGACACTAAAGTATATATACAGCTTTAGTAAAAAAGAAAGTTATAGTGATACATGTATAATTCTACCCTGATTAAAAATATTGATTGAAAAAAATTTACTACATGCAAATTATAAAAAAATATTTTTTTTTAAATATTAATTAAACATACTCTGGACTGAAATTTGCTAGGCAACCCATATGGATTATATTTATTGACATATTAAATTAAATATAAAATACGTTTCATTAAATAAGCATCTCGGTGAAGGTCGTTGTATATCGGGATCTTATACTATAGTGGTCTGATCAATTTCAAAAAAGCTATGTACCGCTTATCTGGTACCTAATCAGCATTTTTTACAAAAAATTACTCGTTAACACTTAAATTGGAAGTTTAATATTTTTGAAAAATGTATGTTCACCATAATTGTCATGTATTTTAGATTAGATGGATTGTAACCATAATATATAGTATAACAAATAAATTATATATTTATTTATTAAAGTACGCCTGTTATAACCTTTTGTCCTTATATTTTTTATAAAAGTATTAGTAACATAGTAAAAAAGCCAAGTAAACACAGCATTTGAAGTTTAAAAAAATAAATTAGACAATATTCTACATATGCACCTGTAAAATGTTTAAATAATTTATTTTGGTGGGGGTCTTCTCTGAGAGATATGACCTCCAATTGTTTAAAAAGAGTATATTCCTCCCTCAAAAGCTAAGCTCCCTAAAATGGCCGACCATGGGCTGGGCTGGTTATTTTGGCCAGTAGGCTAGTTTGACATATATGTTATTAAAAAAAAGGGTGCGTGTCCTTATGTACGCGCGTAAGAAGTTATACTTCTTTGGCATTATTAAAAATAGTTTTTGATTGCATCATTTGATGAAAAGGAGTCATTATAGTCAATAAAGTTCAGTTTACATTTGAAAAATTAAATAAATAAATATTTGGTTTATTTTTATAATTTAAGTTTATTTTTGTTAATTAGCATTGATTTAAATATTCAATTTAAATCACTTCTGATTATAATTCAGACGCACATATAAAATTCGCAATATAAATTGTATAATGAAAACACGTGTTTTAAATGTAGAAACTCAAAGCATGTGGATAAATACACAGTGAACAGAGGCGGCGTGCGTGCCCACATGCGCCACTAACTTCATTCTGTTAATTTTGTGTCACGGTGCGCGCGCATCGTAAAATTTCACTCTCATCAATTTTTCATAATGCGCCTAGAGAAGTATTACTTCAAAAATCCAGTTGTTTATATTGAATTAATGTATAATGAAGGTTGGACGTAAGTCGTTGTATTATATTACGTACGAAGATTACCCGTACCACGAACAGATGAAATCATCAACTGCTATTGTATACATTGTTCGTTGGTTTCTTGAAAATAAAATTATTGTCTCTACGAATTCGAACTGTCCAAAAGTGACATTTATGTATAGGATTAAAAATATTACACAAGAACAAAGTGTCTTAATAGCGACTGTAGTGTTATTATACACTTACTGATGAATAACTCTTTTACATTTTTTATTATGTACAATAACAATTTAGAAAAATTAACTTATATGAATACTCTTCAGAAAATTTCACGTACATAAACAGAACGAGAATATCAAGTCTTCTATTAACGAGAGTATAAAGATGGGCTGTTGTAGATAATTTTTCTTTACGTTACAGAAAGTGCAGCAACCAATGATCCAAAGATATGCCGAGTCAGTAAAAGATTTGGCAAGGCCAAGGGGGGAGACCAGGTTTTCATATTTGTGGAAAAAGTCAGCAAAAGTAAGTTTATTTTTCATAGAACAGGGAGCAACAGGAGGCTCACCTGATGTTAAGTGATATCAAATCAAATCAAAATACGTTTATTCAACTTAGAGCTGGCACTTAATGTCAACAACGTTTACAAAATGCCGAAAAGCAAGACTACGCCATCCTTCGCAACTACCAGAGGGCGTTGCCGGCAATTATTCAATTTTAATGAGAACCCATGGACACTACAATGCCAGAGTGCTTGAAGGCGTCGCCTTTTAAGAATTGGTACTACCTTCTTCAAGGAGCCTAAGTCGAATTGGTTCCACGTAGTAGTGATGCGCGGACAAAAACTGCCTTAAAAATCGCTCAGTTGTGGAACGACGGAGGTCGTTATTACAATACGAAGTACGTTACAGCTGTAATTTGGTCTGTGATGGTAGATTAATAATCTAAAGATCGGTTATGAAATTCGAACGATTCGACGAACTTCAAACGAGAGAATACTTCAGGAAGATGATTAATTAGTTTAGATCTGTAATTAATTATGAGCAGTGTTGGATGTTGTGGCGACGCTTACCTGATGTCGTACGTTTGAACGCCGATCAATTAATTTAGCCAAGTGCGAATTATCCACTCGCTCATACGGTAATGAAAAACATCGTAGGAAATTTAGAGCGTGTCAGGCACAGAGGGCTGTGTGAGTAGCGCTACAACACTGTTTCTGTATCTGTTTATAATTAGGCAAAAAGATTTGTGACTGACATATTTTAGGTCTGAGATCCAGATACTTCACTATAATAACTTCACAGCACGACTGAAAATCCAATACATTTATGACGTACTGCAGTCACACTTAGAGCTAAGTCATTTATTTAAATCTTACCCTATGATTCGCTGGTTTTATTAATGTCTTATAAATAAATAATCTTGCAGAAAATATTATGATACGTTTCTTTGAATTGAACGAAGATGGGGAGCGGGTGTGGGAGACGTTCGCCAGATTTTTAACGTGCGATGTTCATCACCAATACGGTATCGTCTTTACGTAAGTGACAGCAAATTATATTTTATTTCAATACATTTTATAAAACTCTCCTTAGGTGAGACTGAAAAAAAAAGTGTGGCACTCGGGGACTGCCGCGGTAAAGGATTTGCATAGCATTATTTATCAACGTATGCAATTATTATGTATTTTTTCTTTTTCTAAATTTTCTTAATTTAATCTACCAACTATATAGCCTGTCTGTCCGTCTCGTCAGAGATATGTGAATACGCAGTTTGCGTTCTGTCCCACTCTAACGCACCTGCGCTACGTCACCGATCACGCCAGACCGATGTGAGACGCAGTATGCGTTCAGTCCCGCTCTAACGCGTACTGGCCTCAACTATATTACGTCATTGTGTGTTAGGTTTATTTTCGTTACGGAATTTCTTGATTCGGTCGCTGCACTCAAAGCTCTATAGATCTGTGTCGTTTTTAAGGGCCATTTACTCAAATATAAAGTAAGTATTCGAGCATCAGATTATTTAATTAATCATCTCCCCGAAACCTACAAGAGGATTTCCTGGATTGGGAATATAGCGAAAAAAAAATCAAAATCTTATATTTTAGTGTTAATCATTAATTGAAATATTATCCTACATTTAGTTTTAAGGCACTTATGAAAATATATTACCCCCACATAGATAACACATACATCCGTGTAGCAGCAGTGCAATTACTCAAATTAGGCAAACTAGGGCTTTGTAATGGTCTATGCCTAAGGTTTCAACTATTACCTATTAAAAACATAAAGTTAATGGTCGATGCACCGTTATCATAAGTATCTACAGAACTTTCACCTCTTATTAAAAACATGGACCTATTCAAAGTGTTATGCCGATAAATATACTACGACGCCATCCGTCGTACGCTTATAGTTAAAAATTTTCGACTTTCCAGTACTCTACACCCCCCATTTGGTATTTTTTTCGGTTTAACGAACGGGTACAAATTTATGCGCATTACATTTGTCAAGATTCTCCAAAACGCTCGCCTAGCCAGAGAAGATAATTTTTACTTGACGTCATTAATGTGACTTGAATAACTATAGGTACATAACATTTGTAAGATACGTCACATTTGA
The DNA here is from genome assembly GCA_905332375.1 of Pieris macdunnoughi. Taxonomy (NCBI): domain Eukaryota; kingdom Metazoa; phylum Arthropoda; class Insecta; order Lepidoptera; family Pieridae; genus Pieris; species Pieris macdunnoughi. The sequence continues at coordinate 5,417,419 of CAJOBZ010000007.1, forward strand.
ATTCGTGATGTTTTCAGTACACCAGCATATCGTCCAACTTCGAAAAACGTGAAAGTATTCTTCGAGTTGCTGCGACCGTCCGATGGTCGTACCAGCGAACCCAAAGAGTTCCACTACATAGCTGACTTCTGCAGCAGAGAGAAGAAAAGAAAGGCTGAGTCTTCTTACTCTTCTATTAGCTCAGGTATTGACTCATTACTAGGAATGAAAAGTTTAAAAATTCAATACATATTGTTGCTTCATGAGTAAACTTTGTTAAAATAATTTGCTCTGTCAAAACGCGTAACTACAAAACGTATTAAACTGAACTTTACAATTAAACTCTAATTAAAATAGTAAAGTATTTAAACCATTCTTTTAATTTAGCGTTTCATAAGAGAATACTTGAATACAGAGAGTGGCAATAAAATCTAAATTAATTTCCATATAATATCCGATCTCATTAACTATTCGAAGTAGCAGTGCGAATACTAAAATCAATGATAATTAAATATAAATTAGTGATTTTCAAAATTTAATTTTAAAAGAAAATCGAACCCCACAATCAAATGTAACATTGATTTTTATTTTTCAGGTGGCTCAATTAAAAGCATCAGCGATTTGCCGCTGACAATCGACTTTGTTAACGTAAGTATGGTTAACTTTGAACCGAATGCAAATAGCAATCTATATTATTTATGTATGTTATCCCCCAAGAAGTTTTAGTTCGGTTTTTATTTTTGTTAACAACACTGTTCGGGAATGTGCAATGTGCATACATGAAAATATACGAAATTTACCACAAATATTATCCAATTCGAAAAGTAATCACCTTGTTTGATGTCGCTTAAAACTTAAGGGACTCTCAACTTCTATCGTTGCTATGTTTCTTAAACCATGTCTAAAATATTTTTTAACTATGAAAAATTAAAAATCATATAATTATAATAAAGTGTGATTAAAAAAAATCACCGAGCCATTACATTTTAATGATTGTTTGAAGTCAAGGATTTCTCAGACGAAATGAAAGACCTGCCATTTCACATAAATGGCGACACATCGTCAAACTTCGATTCTGTCAACACATATAATGTACTTTTGTATTGATTAAAGAAACAATGAAATTTTTTATGGCGATTTTATATTTTGAGACGGGTTGTAGATATTTGTATTGAAGGGGTTTTGACGTACGACGTACTCGTAGCTATTACGTCTCGTATTGTGGATCTAGGCGTTAATCACAGATTTTCATATTACAGCAGCCGAACAAGGAAATGGAAATAAATGAAATTCCAGTTTTGCCGAAAATCAGTTATGTAAGTACTTAATTTTAATATATAGTTACCAGGGCCATTCTAAGGACAGAAGATCGAAATTTCTCATTAGCGCTGAGAGAGAAAGAAAAAGGAAAATAATAACTGCGAAACATATTTGCGTCTCTCTCTCACACCTGCCGCGCATCCCCTGATTTTACTGCTATAAGTTACTAACTAGTAGTGTCCATATTAAAATAAGTTTGACAGTTCAAACGTTGCGCTATTTGTGTTTGAACCCTTCTTTGACAAAAAATAGAGAGATATTGGGATATTGCCAAAAACTTCATACACAGAATATGTGAGCGTTCAAGTATTACGTAACCAATTTTGGAGGGGTCCTTTTGTAAAATGTTACGATGCGGGGCGTTCATTGAATTACGCGTTATTGTTAATATTATTTTCGACTTTCCAGTACTTTACACCACATAATGGTAACAGTACTGGCCCTTGGGTACTGAAAAACGTTACGGCGCGTTACACGGGGGGTCAATATTCTCCAAAAATTGCTGTTATACTTGTACGCTCCATATTACATAAGTTGTATCATATTTTTTGTACTATATGGGCCCAACTTACTTTTATTAAATATGTAAGCCATTTTTATAGAATTTGAAATTAATTTTCAAAGAATCCTATAGCGACAAGAACAACTTTCATAAACATGACTTTAATAAAATGCATTTTATACAAAAAAAAGGAGCCGCAGTGGAACAACTCAAAATCTTTAAACGCAATTTCCCAAAATTGCAATATATGAAAATGTCTTTCCAGTACTGAATTCTTATATCCCCAGGTACCACCCACCCCTCCATCAAATTTGGATGTTATGATGGGAGACGCACTCCTATACAACGTGTCTCAGCCGGCAGCGCCGCACTACGAGAGTCCTATGCTGGGCCAACCAAATGTGCCGCCTCCACCAGTCATACAACTCGACTCGACTGAAATGAACCGCCTGCTTGAAGACTGTCCTCACATACCTTCTGAAGAGCGCAAACGATTTTTGGATTCGGACTTAAGTGGTAAGTCATAGAAAATTATAGACTTATACTCTGAGTTTTAATTCCGTAGAATTCTGACAGCTATCATTTTAAGATATGTCAGAGATTAAAAACCTTTTTGGCCGGGCACATTTTTCAATTTCAATACGATCTGACTCTATAGTCTATACAAACATTTTATTTGTAAGTGAATGTATTCATTTAATTAAGTGCGGTGCTCAACATTATAAGTGGTTTTACGTCGACTGATAATTAGATCCCTTTACATCACAAACTGTAGAAACGCACAAGTAAAGATAACATTTATTTTTTAAAGATTTACTAAACCTGGAATTGTTAGGAAGTGATGCCAGCTAATGAATAAAACAAAGTAATTAAAGTTAATTCTGTATATTGTTCGTGATATTGAAATATTTGTTATTTTTATATTAGGTCATTTGAGGAAGTAAATATTAAGCTTTACCTTTTATTGCCCTAAAATGGGTCAAATTTGTCCCTTTTTCGGTGGAGATCTTTTTAGTAGCAACATTTATGAAATGTCAGAATTCTACGGAATTGAAAATCAGAGTATAGAAATGCCACATTTAATTCATTCATTTTTGTCTAACTTTAACCCGTTGTGTGTAAGTAACCTGAAAGTGTTAAAAAATTATTTTCGACCTATGATTTTTCTTATAGACAAGTAGGTGATTAGCCTTCTGATGATTGTCGATCTGTAGACGGAGCATAGCAACTCGAGATGTTTTTTTTATCTTTATGGGTAACTGGACCCCATCCATTGGTGCATCACCAGGTCCGAAGGCCTTAAGGTTGAAACACAAGTCAATCATTTTATTAGAATTATAATAAATTTGTAGATCTAGATTATGCAACGTTCTAACGTTCCTAATGTACAGGGAATGAATATGAATGATATGATTTTTGAATGTGGATATTCAGCTAAACTATATGTCCTTCTTTTTTAGTTTTTAATGTAGTAATTATGTATGCAATAAGAATATTATTGCAGTGATCAGTAATGTACCACTCGGGGTACTTAAAATGATTGTAACAAATCTTAAATTATATCAAAAAGGACTATATCAAAAAATCCAATTGGGTATTAATATATTAGACAACCAATATTAAAAAAAATGAGCCTTAGAAATCGGCATGGTACATTTTTACGTTGGGTCTACAGTTCAACTGACAGATTCTGACAAATGTCAGCTGTTATGTGTAATAATGTTCTGTGCATTGAGACATTATTTTGCATCCACAGGTTACACTCGCAGTCACAGAATGTCAACACACTTCGAGTTTATTATAATAATAGTATGTAAATAACAAATTGTGTAGTCTGTTTCACCTTTTAGGGGTGATCGCATAATGGTATGGAGGATATGGCTCTCCTTAATACTTTAATAGATTTCTTAAAAATCCCATGAATTTCTTGAGAGTACATATTAATCGGGAGAGCTGGAATCGTTTCTACGAAAAATCCAGATTACGCCATTCATCGATATATCGTTCTCGATTTTAACAACTAAAATCTCTGTTAGATCGAGCACAGGACCGAGTTATATCGTGGCCTATGTTAAGGGATCATGGTGAATTAATGGAAAAACGGTGCAATAATTTTTGAAGTTATTCTTTACAAACATAAACCTTTTCTATTTATAAATTTTTGTTTGTACATATTTTTATTTCTTAGATTTTACTTTATTTTATTTTTGTTTAGTTACATGTTATTTTGAGTTTTTTTTAATTATTTATGCACTTCTTGTACTTAACCTCTGTAGGTGTTTCTTTTTACTGTTCCATATTAAGGTTCCTGAAGAAATCGCTTGTTGTCAATAACTTATGTAGTTGTGTGTTGTGTAGGTTAAAGTGTAAATAAATATTAGTATATGAAATAAATTGTATATATGTATTTTCTCTGTTCCAGAATACTTCCGGTCATTTGACGAACATCTGAGCCAGCCGGGAGATGTAAGTAGATTTTATTATTTACTAAATTTTCATTCTGTACCAGACAGTAAGACTAATCAAAACGTCGAGTTTAAATTTATTTCAATGTAGTACTCTTCATTTAAAACAATGATAATAAAGCCAGGTTAATTAATGGTCGACTGTTAGTCTTAGTTTAACGAATTCTGCTTCAAATTTATAAAAAAATCGATCGATTAAAAAAGGTTCATATAAATTTGGGCGTTGCATAGAAACTTTTTTTTTTGATAAGCTTATTTAAACTGTTTTTTTTTCTTCAGATTCATGGGATGTCGTTTATCAGAAGCGCTTCATTAGTGGCTGATTCCGCACGACCGGTGAGCACCTTAATCTATCTAATAATAGAAAGTGTAAATTACGCTAGTTGATGCCACTAAAACAAAGTTACTAACTAATTAATAATAAAATAATATAATACTGTCAACCAAGATACTAAAATAAATTGAAATATTCACTTTCAATTGTATTTATATGGTATAAAATAGAAAAATAACACATACAACATTAAATATCACGAATTAATCATCTGTCAAATGCCAACTGACATCTGTCACATGTCAAAAGTACAATTGTAGGTTAGCGTTCGCATCGTTTGGTACTTGTGAGCGACAAAATTTAAAAAAAATGGACGGGTTAATTTAGTATACCAGTTCCTAAACTAAAGCGTAGAACGGGCGAGAACTAGCAAAAAGCTCTCCGCTACAAAAAAAGTTTTTGGTTCATACAGAGAGACAGACGGATTTTATTTTATAACGATCGATATAATTAATAAAACCATTATTTCAGGTTGTCCGAGGCAAATGCGATACCAAAGATGATCCTGCAAAGAAGAGTCATGAAAGTATTCGGAACAAAACTGAGTATTCAGCGGTCTACAGCACTGAGGACGGGAAGGAAGTTAAAATGGTAAATCACATTGCCTATAGTTAGGTATGGAGTTGCCTTTAAACTTAACGAATTAACCATAAGTAGTATAATAGGGTTTGTAAAGTATATTTTTTTTGTCTATCACATCGTTTGCTTTGCAGATTTTTTGGTCACGGGTGACTGAAGATGGATGACACTTTCGGTCATCCGTGACCATATATGTACAGCAAACGAAATTATGTTTATTAGAAGCTATTTTAGTTGATATTTACTCGTGTTATTTGACGTATTGTGACATGATTGCTGGCTTGGATTAGGTTAGGTTTTTTTGTAAGATAATATTATATGTTTGTTAACTGTTTAGACTTCCAACCAAGGGTGCTCAATTTCTTGTTCGTTTCTCCGCACTTTGTCGGAAACTAAAATCGATGTATAGAATAGATATCTAAGTAAATGTTGACATTTAAATTTAAGATAGATTCTAGATTTTATAGCGTTTTCTATTATTTAATTACTTGATAGTGATATCTGTAGGGCCATTTGATTAGGTATTGGTTTGCAGAATAGTTAAAAACTAACAGTTGACCTTGACAGTTACATTGTCACAGAATATATAACCTTTTTTATTAACAAGACCATTGCCCACTGCGGTCGGATAATAGACAATAAATTGCGAGCGAGCAACATCCTAAAATTGTCTTTGAAATATTACTGTCAAAATATTAATCGTATTTGAAAGTAAAGTTCGTAAGGCATTCTAAAAATTTTTTTTTATTATAATTTGTTAATAATAATTAATTCTTTCGGGGAAATTTTTTGCCAACGTACTAAAGACCGTACGTACGTACTACGTACTGTTCATGAATGACGTAAAAGTTTAAATAATGAAGAATAATTGTAAATTCCTGTCAAAACGCATAAAGAACGCACCTTTGTCACAGTAAGCAAATTGTGAACGTTAGAACAAAAAAACTCCGATTCACCATTTTGATATAGATTAAAATTTTGAATCGGTTTTTATTTGTTGCTAGAGTTAGGAATTTGTACTACTTATGGTTTTTATTTCCTAAGGGTAATTGCAAATCATGGTTAACTATCTGTGATGTGTATACCGTTTTTATCATCAAGTCCATATAAGGTTTGGGATACCGATAGAATACAGTAGCTTGTTTAGAATGATATGGGCAAACTGGGTGATAATATAAAAGGAAAGACGAAATGTTCGATTGTGTCTGGACAAACGGATGTAATAATAAAAAAACCTTATATTGTTGCAATTGACACGGTCAACTAGAACGTCCCTGTGTCGAAGGGTTACCAGACTCTTCCGAGCTGCAATAAAGAAAATTACTATAACGTAACACTTAAAAATGTATAGTTATTGAAAAATTTACTTTCCAATGATTTATGGGTGGAAAATGTCTCAGTAAACGTAATGTAAAGACGTATTTTGTCGACATTATGTTGTCCAATCACAATAGAACAGAATGGAAATCCCATTGTTGCGTTTTATATTCTCACCCTCTATAATTCTATACTATAAAATCTAGGGAAATATTAATATGGCAACATTTCTATACGCTTATAATACTGTTACGAGCTAGGAGATCGGATTGAAAATGTCGTAGATCTCTTCAAGGGTTTATTTTTGAATAAATTAACGACGAATTTGTTTACACTAAAAAAAAACGGAAATTACACACAGAAATTAACTATTATGCGCACTTAACACACTACTTTATCACTTCTCTTCACTATTCGCACGTTATCTCTTCCGTGTTATTGGTATCGCACTCGAAACTGAGTAAATTGGTCGCGTTTCGGCTCGCTTATATATCGATGTTCGAGAGCTCTCTAAGCAGGATTGCTACTGAGTAGCGATTGCACAATTCTAGAGCGTACGTACTCTTTATCTCTTTCGCACATTGCTCCGTCCTTGTCATACGGCGTTCTAGAGTTTTCAGTCTGGCTTCGAGAAGGTCCCTTATCTTCCCTCTCCCTCGCGTATCATCCCGTCCTTGTCCGACACCTAGAGAATTCGGTCTAGAATATTCCTTCATCAAAATGGTATAAATGGTACTGAAAGCGGGTTCCCTGACAACTGTACCACTCCACTACACATGTTCTGAAACTATCTAAAACAATGTTTCAGCCTTCTCAAAACTAGGGTGGAATTATACAAATTACAATTTTCTAATATATTTTTTTTATTTTTTTTTATTCCATATCATTATTCTATTGATTGACCCTCTCCTGAAACGGTCGGAAATAACATTTCAGCCTGTTGAAAAGTTCGAACTGGAATGATGTTTGGTTGAGAAGCAGCAAGTTCAAAAGCAAACATTATGCTGAAATTCAACCTAGGATCCCCAGTAGACCATGGTTCTTTGAGGTTAAAAGGTCTAAAACTGTCACTTCTATCATTTCCAGAATGCGTTTAGGACATGTTTGTACACCTCATCATTTAGCAAGGCTTTGTATTGTTGATAGTAATATTTGTGAGTGTGGAGAAGATATTGGTGACCTTGACCATATTGTCTTTTCTTGTTCCCAATATGACCGTACCTCCTTTCTGAATTCCTTACAATCACTTAATGTTCCGTTTCCGACTAAAATCTCCTGCCTTTTGCTTTATCCTTTATTGTATTATAATGTATTATCTTCTTTCATAATCTATAATAATATTAAGATGTAATATGTTTATGTACATATTTTGTTTTTAACCAGCTTATCCCTTTATTTCCTTTTGATGTTTTTGTTTATTTTTTTTCGCGTGTAGTTTCCCAACCTTTTACTTGAAACTGGCATAAAGTCGAAGCTGTTGCCATAATATTAAAAAAAAAAAAGTTCGAACTAGTGGAAAAATCTAGAAGCATTGCAGTCAACCCGTCTTCGTAACAATACTAACCGTAATAAAGTAATCTGTAAACTTAATTTGCTTTCTAGTACTTACTAGAAACGTTAAGTTTTGTAAACATTGTATTGAATATTGAGTTCTTTTGTTTTCTTTAAAGCTTTAGTCTATAGGTATAAATACGATACCTATATACTATACATATGTCGCAGCCAACTAGCTTAATTAGCCGTTCAATTAGCAGCCTAGCCTTTTGACTAAACGGCGCCGTTTAACTAGCGGCCTGAAAGATGTTCAGCCGCAGCGTTTGTTACAACATTTAATAAACTGGCTGGCTAATGCATAGGCTGTTAATTGAATGCCTAATCTAGCTGGCTGCGACATATATGTATATGATTCAAAAATATATAATTTTAAAACCTATGTGAAATCAGCTGCCTAGTGAAGTATTTCCGAACCGGTTCAACTTAGAGTCCTTCAAGAAAAGGGCGTACCAATTCTTAAATGCTATGTGAGTGTCCATGGGCGGATCAGACGAGCCTTCTGCCCGTTTGTCGCCTGTTTTATAAGAAACCCTTTACTGAATTAGGTATCAGATTGCATTTTTTTCTTTGATCATTTTACCGAAACGGTTTCTCACAATACCCACTATCTACAGTTTCCCTTACAAAAATCTATTGGTTCCCAGCCAGCAAAGTTACCGAATTTATCATCATCCCATTAATCTTCATCGTCTCAAGCACGCGAGTGAATGAAATATATTTGTGATTTTACGTTTCAGTTGGTAAGAGAACTTTGCGAAATAATAAAAAGTAAAAATACCACAAAACGCCAAATTTTAAAGGAGAAACTCAGAAGACTCTTCGATCTGAGACTTGACAATGGAGATGCGTAAGTATTTATTAAAAATCCCTTGTAAATAACTCAAAACTTGTTTTTACCATTAGCATCATTCAGAGAAGGATTAAGTGTATAATTCATTATGGCTTAATGTAAATCTGTAGTACGATCGACTATGTATTTGCTTGTTGTTCCCACGAGAATATAAGTGCGTGCTCCTATTTCACCATGCATCCTGCTGATAGAGGACAAATCAACAATTTTTAATTTATTTTATTATTATTTATTACTCTAGATGTCATGTGGAACATTTCCTTTCAAATTTCCTTTACCTCTTGATACATTATGATAATCATGGTCTATAGAATATAAATGTTAACCAAATATCCAGGTCGAGGGTAAACGGGACAGACTGCTGGTATTTGAATTTCATTCTTTAAATCGCTTATTGTCGCTAAATATTACTAGGTGTAATAATTATATTTATTCGTTAAGTATGAATTATTTTCTTATTTACTCCGCTGGCTCTTCGACCCTTACTAAAAATCTTCTGAAAGAAGACAACGTCCTTATCGACGATCTTGCGCTGCCACTTGAACCTCGCCCGTCCTCTACGACGTCATTCCAGGTATATCTGGGTCAGTCACTGGTATCCTAGTCACGCTTTCTTGACATTCCGATCCACTTCTAAGTCCAGCGGAGTATTTTTCTTGGAGCCCAAGTATATTTCTATAAAATCTAAATTACGAATCCGTTGACTAAAGAACTGATTCAGAGCGCGGCCATACGATGCGGTAACGGCGCCGGAGCGGTGCCGTCATCCTACATACAACTTACTATACCATGTCACAAGACCCGCCGCGCGGCGTCGCACCGCAAGCCCGCCGGAGTTGTGCAGCACCGCACCGTTACCGCATCGGGTGGCCGCGCTGTCAGAATCCATTTATTAAATCATTTTACATTTAAGGTTGAAAATAAAAATCCTATTTATTGATTACAGATTTTTACATATGACATTATGCAGTAACCAGCCCAGTTTGCAATTCATAGTCAAACTGATTCATGACTTAAAAATTACTGGTTTGCTGAACATTCAGAACGACCGGATGCAAACAGTACTCCATCTGGCAATCATCAATAATCGAGAAAATCTAATACCGTTGCTCATTTCAAATGGTAAGTTAATTTTGTTCTGGTTTTTAGAACATTAAAAAACTCAAATCTTTAATGCATCTATGTTCATATTTTACACGTGACACCATATAATTTATTACAATAAGGACCTTGGTTAGGCACAGGAATGTTGAGAGGGCATGTTTTATTATAGTTAATTCTATTCTTATACATTTTTATTCTTATAATGTACATTATTTATTTGGTATATTTTCTTTGGCTTCACGTTGCGATAAGAAGAATGTACTTAACATTATTAATAAACTTTTATAAAGAAATTAAAGTCTATCAGTCAGATACTCTGTAACAGTGTAATAATATTTCTTATATAATAATCCTTTAAAAATTTGGTAAACCTCAAGTAATTTGTTTCATTCTTCAAATTTTCTGGTAATTTGTTATATATTTTTATTGAGGAGGTCAATATTATTCACATAAATATTTTTAACACGTAAATATATTTCTCATAGGAAACAATCATTATTGATGAGTAATTTTTAATTATCCTTAATTTCCATTTGAAATGTTTTTATTATTTACTAAATATGAGTCGCCTGAGGACTCCTCTTCGGTCCTCCTCCAAGTCTTTCCAGATGACTCGTATATTCGCGAATAGCCAGTCTTTTCTGTTATTTCTATTATGTTATCAGCTCACCTTCTCTGTGGTCTGCCCACTCTTCTTTTACCTTTCTTCGAATTAACCCTTGCATATAATAGTTTATTACATATTTAGTTTGTCGTATGTCGCTACACTTCGTATTGCCGCGCACCACCACTATGTGGAATCAGCTGCCCACTGAAGTATTTCCGAACCAATTCGACTTAGGGTCCTTCAAGAAAAGAGCGTACCAATTCTTAAAAGGCCGGCAACGCACTCGCGAGCCCTCTGGCATTGAGAGTTGGAGTTTCTTGCCCATTCTTCTCCACACAAAACTACCTTTTGGAAGGGGCAACTAGAATCTTCTTTGTATTTTTTTTGACGTTCAAAAGTGCCATTTTAGATGGTCTAATTGAAATAATTGATTTGACTTTGAGAGTGTCCATGGGCGGCGGTATCACTTAACATCAGGTGAGCCTCCTGCCCGTTTGCCCCCCGTTCTATAAAAAAAACAAAACCTGTATTGTGATAATTCTTTTCTTAATAAAGTTGTTGATATAGTTAGTGCTTACCCCATGTTAGTTAGATCAATCTACGAGTATACTAGTATTATAAAAGAGGAAAGATTTGATTGTTTGTTTGCATTGAATAGGCTACGAAACTGTCTAATAGACTTTAGAATATTTTCAAAGTTAGAGTCCTGTTTCACATTACAATAGAGTACCTACCCAAAAAAGAAAAATAATTCCTATACCGTACGCTGCGACAACTACTGACGATAGAGCAAAGTTATGTACTACAGATTTATGGAAGACATCAATATCTACAAAAAAGCCCGCTATACTATACGTCTAATAGAAATATTATATTTTAATTTAGTCTATAGAACATCGTGCTATGACCAAATTAATGCGGGAATCGGAGAGCACATCTAGTAATTGATATTCTTAAAAATTTTCTTTTACAGGTTGCGACCCGATGTTGGAAGATGAGGAGGGCAACAACGCGATTCACTACGCAGTGATTTGCCGCACCTGTCTTGTGCCACTACTTAACAAAATCGAAACCGCAAATGTTTCTATTAATATTAATGCATTTAATTACGGTAAGAACCATATACATGTTGGTATTATTTATCAGTGCGCAGTTTTTAATAACACACAAACAATACACGACTAACAAAATATTCAGTTAACTTAAGTCGGAAACACATTTACGTGTCGTGGCGTGTCGTGACGCGCCAGAAGCATATTGGTTTCATACATTTAATATGACTAGAAACATATTTGTATGTTGTGTCGTGTCGCAACACGTTCTGTCTAATCATATTAAATGTATGAAACCAATATGCTTCTGGCGCGTCACGACATGCCGCGACACGTAAGTGTGTTTCCGACTTTAGTTTCATCATCGTACATCGAGGCAGAATACGAAATTCCACCCGTATCACCTCGACGTACGTCGTGCCACAACTAAGCGTATTCAAGCCAGTTTTGCCGCACACCACTTGTATGAGGAACCAGCTGCTCACTTAAAACTTATTCAAATATCAATTTAGTAATGAATTATTGAACCTATCTATACCCCAAAATCTCTGATAAAAATCACTATAAGTTTTAGATTAAAAGGTAAAAAATTATATAAGAATAATTAAAAACTTTTTGAAAGTACTTTTATAAATAAAAAAAAGGGGTGCGTGTACTTATGTACGCGCGTAAGAAGTTATACTTCTTTGGCTTTCTTTATTTTTTTAAAATATTAAATAATTAATAACAAATATTTAACGTTAATAATTCAATAATATTTTATATTTAGTATATTATTCAATTATTAATTAAATAATAATTATTATTATTTATTATTTTATTATATTATTCATTCAATTTAATAACTACGTATGTTTCATAACCTTTTAACTAAGTAACAATAGGTCTTTGTGAAAAAGCATTGCTAAATTTCTTTAAAAAAATAATTAAAACTCCTTTATTTGTTTAAAAGGTAAATGTCATTATGTTCATTCAAAATTCTTGGCATAGCTGCTAACTTCACGCATATTCTATTTCTTTTTACTTGTAGATTGTCTTATTTCCATCTCGCTCGCGCACGCTATAATCACACTGACAACTTTGTGTCTCAGGTGCGCGCGCATCGTAAAATTTCACTCTCATCATTTTTTCATAACGCGCCTAAAGAAGTATAACTTCTATTATATCTCTAAAAATAAAAGGACTTAATAAAATTCTCCTTAGGGTCCTTCAATTCTCAAAAGACCGGCATATCTTGCGAGCATTTTGGTAAGTGTTCATGAGTGGCGGGTATCACTTTGTAGTATAAAAAAATTAAATAAGGTAAATCAAAAACAGTTTTTTAAGCTGACCTTAGACGCTTGTGTCTTCCATCTCGTCTACTATCCCATAGCTTTATTATCCTCTAATTCCGTTTCAAAGATCTACACTTTAAATTACATAATAGCATAATATATCATTAAAAATACGTGTGTGTACTTATGTACGCATTAGACGTACTTCTTTGGCGTAACAAAATAAAAATCTTTTCAAAAATGTTGTCTTTCGCCTTATTCTGTTTGTAAAAAAAGGACGCTAACAATAGAAAAATTTACTCCCATTTTTCCCTAACGCGCCAAAAGAAGTATAACTTCAAAAAGAAAACTACAGACTACAGACAAACATCTTTGTGTCAAACTCTGCAGCAATTCAAAAAATTCAAAAATCATTTAATCTTATGGGTAACACATTGTACACTTATGACTTATCAGTAAGGGGATACATATTAATGCTTCTAATTTTACATTTACTGTCAGTTCTCAAATCAAGGGCGTAGAACGGGAGAGAAGAACTGGCAATAAACTCTCCGGCCACTCTTTTTAATCGCAATTTTTTGTTTTACACAATGTTTGTAAGGAGCTGCAACCATTAAACCATGTTCCACATGACATCTTAAGTAATTAATAATAATAACATAAATTAAAAACAAAGAGTTGTCCTCTATCAGCAGGAGGAATTTTTAACTATACCGAATTGTTAACTATACCTCATCATTAACATTATGTATAGATAAGCAAACAGCGCTGCATTTAAGCGCTATATACGGCTGTGAGAAGAGCGCTAGATTGCTGCTTAAAGCGGGAGCCATCAGCACAGTACGGGACAGCGAGGGACGTACACCGCTGCATTTAGCGGCGTCGAATACTAGCAGTGGGCTGGAAGTAGTCAAGTGCTTAGTGGAATATATGAAACCGGTAAGTTATATTCTGTTTATAATAATTGGAATTTGTTTGAATTTAAATTGATAAATTTATTTATTTTAAATCTTTTCAAGAAGTACTTTAAAGTTTATTTTCTATACATGATTGCCGCACCGGGTATGATTTGTACTGCAAGCGCTGCGAAGCAGATTTCTGTAAAGTTCCTTGATGATTATTCTCTCTTTATGCAGGTCTTCTATGTGCTACACAGGCTATCGATATTTCCAAGACGTGCCTGTTCCCTCAAGCTCTTTTCTTTCACGTAGAAATAAATGCGTACATAAAAATCCATCAGTGGAAAGCCGCTATTCGAACTGTTACAACTCCTCAATGCATCCTATATTGCTGACATATGTCAGTAGTAGTATAGCACAGGATATCCTGTGCTATATCTTCGTCATCATTTCTCTCCATGCATCAACAACCTTACTTTCCCCTCACGTCAGTCGATCTGCTAAAGCTTAGGTTTCCTAGAAAAGCGGTGCCGTTATGTAACGGCCGTAACGGCGTAACGGTAACGGCGTTGATGACGTCACCCATACGTTGTCTATAAATAACATCGGAGTAGGTTTCCTAGAGAACGTTGAGTGTCACCGTAACGTCAAATAGCGGTGATGTCATTTGCATGACGGCCGTCATAGCGGTGATAAACATTAGTTCAACGTTTTTGCGTGTAGCGGTGCCCATATTTAATTAATACCATGGGGGAAAACGACTTGGACGGCGAAAATGATGTTTTTTTGCATTATGTTAAAAAGTAAAGACGGCCGTTAGTTAACGGCACCGCTTTTCTAGAAACCTAAGCTTTAGCAAGCAGACGTGCTTTTACTTTGTTCTATTTTAAATCTATTGTGAGTTATAATCTCATTTAATATACCTATATTGCGATAATTATATTTTTTAAAAGATCTCAAATAATTTCCGTGTAACAGAACGCACGGTTGTTATTGGGTTTTTAATTGTGTTGAATGCGTTCAATATTGGCCGTACATTTGTGATTATTTTCTTTACTTTTTTATGAATGTGGAATATTGAGATTGCGAAAGAACCGCTTGAAATCGGATGTTTTTAGTTACTTAATGATATATGTAATGTACTATTTTCAGAGCGATATTGACACCGTAGATGGGCGTGGTCACACGGCGCTTCAAGATGTATGCGATTCGCTTCTCGGACCTCACTCGCTGCAGATAGCAAAAACATTGTTAGATAACAAGGTAAACAACGTTTTTTATCCTATTTTAATCAATAAAATATTTCGGAAGATTCTTGAAACCA
This sequence comes from Pieris macdunnoughi, assembly GCA_905332375.1. Lineage (NCBI taxonomy): Eukaryota > Metazoa > Arthropoda > Insecta > Lepidoptera > Pieridae > Pieris > Pieris macdunnoughi. The sequence continues at coordinate 5,432,579 of CAJOBZ010000007.1, forward strand.
GATTTATAGCTAGTAGCTTTAAAGGTAATAAATTTTCGAAGTAAATCTTTCAAATTATATGTATATATACTATATAGAGGCCGAAAATAGGTTTTTTTTTATTTAAGACCATTCTGACAACTCCACATTTGCTGATAACAGACTAGAAATCAGTTCTTATGTCTTTTTATAAAATCTCTGTCGTCTTATTACAATCGTTAAGAAAAAAATATCTCGGTTTTTGTTTCTATAAAACTAACAACTAAATATGAAATTCACCAGGACCTTTATTATAAAGTGATACCAAAAAAGTAGCATTTTAGAATGATGGCAGAAAACGACTAAATTGATATGAGGCCATAAAGTTACTAATTCTATAATGAGGCCAGAAATCTACTAAATTTGATTGATGTTATTTAATTACTACACTAGAATGAGGCCAGAAAACTATTAAATTTGATTGAGGTTATTTAATTACTACACTAGAATGAAGCTTGAAAACTACTAAATTTGATTGAGGATATTTAATTACTACACTAGAATGAGGCCAGAAAACTATTAAATTTGATTGAGGTTATTTAATTACTACACTAGAATGAGGCTTGAAAACTACTAAATTTGATTGAGGATATTTAATTACTACACTAGAATGAGGCCAGAAATCTACTAAATTTGATTGATGTTATTTAATTATTACACTAGAATGAGGCCAGAAATCTACTAAATTTGATTGAGGATATTTAATTACTACACTAGAATGAGGCCAGAAAACTATTAAATTTGATTGAGGTTATTTAATTACTACACTAGAATGAGGCTTGAAAACTACTAAATTTGATTGAGGATATTTAATTACTACACTAGAATGAGCCAGAAATCTACTAAATTTGATTGATGTTATTTAATTATTACACTAGAATGAGGCCAAAATCTACTAAATTTGATTGAGGATATTTAATTACTACACTAGAATGAGGCCAGAAAACTATTAAATTTGATTGAGGTTATTTAATTACTACACTAGAATGAGGCCAGAAAACTATTAAATTTGATTGAGGTTATTTAATTACTACACTAGAATGAGGCTTGAAAACTACTAAATTTGATTGAGGATATTTAATTACTACACTAGAATGAGGCCAGAAATCTACTAAATTTGATTGATGTTATTTAATTACTACACTAGAATGAGTCCATAAAATTTAATTATACCATTAAATATCTTTTTATTAGGCGGACCCCACGAAATGCGATACGTCAGGTGCCATGGCCTTCAAACTGGCGAAGAATAAGCCAGAACTGATGCAGTTGTTACGTCAGTATGCAACGTGTTCCGAGGATGACATCAAATCGGAACCGGAGGATTATGAATCAGCTGATGAAGGGGTGAGCATGGCCGGATTATAATCAGATAGACTTCTCTCCATTTTCTCAATAGAAGTTTCTAGCTACGTTTAATTGAGTATCTCAAACACAAAATAACTTTATTCATATAGGTAAACAAGTACTTATGAACGTCAAAAAGGAAGTTAAATTAATTGTAAATTTATATTTACCAGTTACCAGTTCGCAAGTCAAGTGCGTAGAGCGGGCAAGAAACTTCCCGCCACTCTTTTTAATCGCTAAGTTTTGAGTCATACAAAATGTTTGAACTGGAGCGAATCAATCCCAAGGAGTAAGATCATTTAAATATTCGTCAAATTTATAAAAGGCTTTATTGATTAATTTACGTTTTACGAGGGCTTTGACGGGAGCAACATGTCCAACTGCAATACACCGTTGACAGCGTTTTGTCCTTCTTAAATAGTATTTAAATAGACGATACGAGAGAATAGCCTTAGCTATTGTGCCTGAAGTCTTCGTTCAGCAAGGGAGCGTTCAAGTATTACGTAACGCAATTTTTGGAGATTATTGACCCCCCCCCCATGTAACTCGCCGTAACGCTATTCAGTACCCAGGTACAGTACTGTACCCAAGTATAGTTAAACGTTTCGTAACCACCTAGTGACACTTTAGTTACTATTATGTGGTGTAAGTCGAAAAAAATATTAACAATAACGCGTAATTTAATCCCCGCCCCGCATCGTAACGTTTTACAAAAGGAAAAAAATACGTTACGTAATACTTGAACGCTCCCCAAGACACTGATATTGGGCTATGTTTTTTACTATTATATTATTCGGTTTTGGAAGGTCCATTACCTACTTGCTAACGTATTCTAATAATGCTAAAACTAAACAGGGGTATGTTTTCGTGAATAGGTCATTGTGGATTTTTAATTTAGTTTTATATCAATTTAATCATCCCCATGAACGTCTGGATCCGCCCTAATTAACTTATACTCTGATTTTTAATTCCGTAGAATTCTGACACTGACAGCTATAATTTTTTTGGTGGGCACATTTTTCAATTTTATTAAGAGTCTGAACATCTGACATACATTTTATTTGTTAGTGAATGTATCCATTTTAATGGCCCACATTAAAAGTGGTTTTACGGCGAGTGATAATTACGTCCCTTTTCATCACAAACAGTAATGCTCAAGTAAAGATAACATTTTTTTTTAAAGGTTTACTAAACCTGGAATTAGTAGGCAGTGATGCCAGCTAAAGAATAAAAGAAAGTAATTAAAGTTAATTCGATATGTTGTTCGTGATATTGACATTTTTGTTATTTTTGTATTATGTCACTTGAGTAAGTAAATATTTAGATTTAACTTTTTGTAGGTAAAACTTTAAAAATTCGAAGCATTTTATTTTTTATTGCCCTCAAATGGGTCAAATTTGTTCCTTTTTCGGTGGAGAACTTGTTTAGTAGCAACACTTATGAAATGCACACATGATGGCGTAGTCTTGCTCTTTCGTGAATTTTGTAAACGTTGTTGACATTCATAAGCATGCTCTAAGAAGCATCTAAATTGAATAAACGTATTATGATTTGATTTAATTGATTTGAAATGTCAGAGTTCTACAGAATGAAATCAGAGTTTAGACTAACTTAACAATCCAGCAGTGTCGTCCCAGTGAATTCAGCGTGCGACTCTCATTCCTTAGGTCGTATATTCCCGGCTGTGCGCAATTAACACTTGCTCGTACGGTGAAGGAAAACATCGTGAGAAAATCGGCCTTAGACCCAAGAAGTTTACAGCGTTGTGTCAGGCATTAAAGGCTGACCACGTAGCTGATTAAGAAAAACAAATGATCACGAAAAATACAGATATCTGATTAGTGACGGATTTATAAATTTTCAAGGTATAGGCTGTGAAGTTTTTCCCGCCCTTGTCTCTATAATTGTCATATCCTAGTTTTTTTTTTAAATCCAACAATTTCGTTGCACGTAAAATAATGTTTGGGTTTGACTTTTGAGCACAAATCATACACGAACCATCCAGTAGTTTGATAGGGTTAAGAGGGTAATTCACTTTCTGCAATTTCGCTCTTTTCACTCATACAAAGTGTGAGATGAGGGCGCAGAGGTTGACTACTGGTTGGGGGGTTGGGAAAATTTGTGGCAGTTCTGTAAAACATCAGAAATCTTTTTGATTTCTAGAGGTAGCAAAAAAATCGGTTCCCATATTTGCCGCCCTCTGTCGTAGGTCTACTGGTAAATCCGCCACTGTATCTGATGTTACTGTTTTGTTGAACTTTACAATAATTTTCAGGAGGCAAGCGAGCTATCCGACCTTTCGCAGTACGTCCATGAAGTGGCAGCTATGTTGGATAGAAGCGGGGGTTGGCGGGAGTTAGCCAAACGCCTGCATCGGGACGCAATGATGGAGTTCTTTGAGTCGACACCTAGTCCCACCACAACTTTACTTAATAACATAAAGGTAATAGTGAATTTCAATAATATCATATATTATGTTATTTTAAACCAAATATATTGGTATTCGCCATAGTAATTGCATGTCACCTAGATAAATATCCGGAGTTGGATATATTGGTAGTGGGCTGATCAATTTTAAAGAAAGCATTGTTATGTGGCTATCTCATACCTAATCCGCTGTTTTGCTGGTATTTTTTTTTGCTTAACAAATAAAAACAATAACTAGTATTTTTATTATATTTCGTATATATTTTTATTATTTATTGACATTTATGTTTACGAAAATTGTCGTATATTTTAGAAAAGATAGCATATACTGTAGATATAGCACTATGTATGATACACACAATTTTAAAGTTTTTATTTGAGCAATCATTTTTAATTTGTGTATATCTTTTAATCGTTTTGTCATTCTTTATTTAAATGAGCTGGAAATGTTTTAATTTATGAAATATTTTCAATATTCGAATACTTGACGAGTAAATGGAATTATTAATGCCATATTACCATGGTTACAATTTCATTTATATAAAATACCGAAAATTTTTAGCCTTTAGAAAATTACATTTTCAATTCATGTGAAATTGCTATGCATCTCGTTCTATTCGATATCTCTTTCTGGCAGGAGCTGAACGATGACGTCACATCTCGATCATTGGCTCTACTATTAGATGACATGGGCGAGAAGGATGCAGCCGCCATTATCAAAAGTCGTATGATTGAGTAAAATACTCAATTAAAAGATAAAAATCATGGCTTGACTCCTCATGAAATAACCAACAATGTCTTTTAATGAGGTGGCCAGTCGATAGTTATTACTTAGCCATAATGAAATAATTGCTTTTAAATAGAAGCATTTATTGAAACTTGTGAAGCGCTGCGTGGGCATATTTGGAACTAAATAAAAGAGTATTCGGCTAGAATAGGATTCGTTTTTAATATCACAAGATAGATGCGTACAGAAACTAATGTTTAACGTTTTGACGTATACGTATACGATTGAAAAGCTCGTTATTTAAGTTCGTGCTTAGGCCTCTGTAACTTTACCATGACTTTGACGAAGTATCTTACGCAACCATAAAATACGCTTGTGTCATTTATATGAAATTTGTCCTCTTCACCGCTAGAGGTGACGTAGATCTCATTTGGTGACGTATAGTACAGACCCAATCTGATGACAGATAAACTAAATTTAGCATTCATGGTTATACATGTCAAATAAATGATATTGACAATTTACACAATGACATATGGTATACTCTTGCATTGTCAACAGGTCGTACTTTATTAGTAAATCGCATTGGCATTTAAAAATTCTCTTACCAACTCCGGTTTATATTGTAATTAATATAAAAATTATAATAAATTGTGCGTGTACTAGGTGTACACACGTAAGAAGTGAAACTTCTTTATGATCTTATTTTTCTAAAAATGATCTACTATATGCAACTTTACAGAAATTCGTTAAATTAGATAAAGTTTAACAAAAGGCTTTTATTATCATAGACATGAATACAAATATTTCATTTTACCTTATTACTACGAAGATTATTATAGAATTTCATTAATTGTAATAGAATTATTACTATCATTGAAAAACGTGACGATTTGCTACAAAATTTCTCCCATACGTCGATAAAGAAGTTTCATTCCAACGCCGATAAAGAAGTTTGACTTCAAAAAGCAACATGGCGCGTAACCGAAAAATGTGACGCGTAACGAAAAAATGTTACACAAAATTTTTTTCCAACCTCGATAAAGAAGTATCACTTCAAAAATCTATTGTAATTAAAATTAATGTTATTATATGTAATTGAACGTGATTTTAACTTATTAGTCTATCCCTGATTCGGACAGCTAAAATGTTATTTTGATTAAAAAAAGGTAATTAAATTCTTATAAACGAATACGACAAATTACGTATTTTGTATTTGTAAAACAGTGTCTTGTGATTTTAGTATGTAACAAAGTTACTATTTCTTTTTTTTTAATTTTAAATTTATATTTAAGTTAGAGCGTAGTTTAGCTTGCTATTATCAGCGAGGTTCTGTGTTCGGACCCCAGCGTGCACCTTCGTGGTGCCACCCACTCTAAGTGCGCAATTAACATTTGCGCTGTGAAAAATAATGACCAAAAATCGAGGAGTACGGAAGGCTGATAAACTGCTTCAGAAATCAAGAAGTGGGACTGAATTATTTTAGTCATGACTTTTCTCCTTTTTAAGAAAAGTGTCCGTCTAATTGCGTGGTTTTGACTAAGTTACTTTTTTCTCTTTTTATCACAGCGTAAATGCTTTTGACAGAAAGAGACGAGAGAGTAGACATTTATAAATACGGGGGTTTATAAAAAACTTTTAATTGAATAATTAAAAGTGTTTGTCGAATTTGAAATAGAATTGTTTACATTTATGAAAAAAAGTTTAAATTTCTTTAAGAATTGATTTAGTCTTAAGCTTAGGTTTCCTAGAAAAGCGGTGCCGTTATCCAACGGCCGTAATGTACGTCGTCACCGACGACGTCACCCATACGTTGTCTATAAATAACATCGGAGTAGGTTTTCTAGAGAACGTTGAGTGTCACCGTAACGTCAAATAGTGGTGCTGTCATTTGCATTACGGCCGTCATAGCGGTGATAAATATTAGTTCAACGTTTTTCGCGTGTAGCGGTGCCCATATTCAATTAATACCATGAGTGGAAACATGACTTGGACGAGCGAAAATGATGTTTTTTTGCATTATGTTAAAAAGTAAAGATGGGCGTTATTAACAACCGTAAAATGACGGCCGTTAGTTAACGGCACCGCTTTTCTAGGAAACCTAAGCTTTAGGATTACGCCGTCTGTTGTAGTTACTATTAAACGTTATTGCTTAAGATATTGAAGTTTCATACTTCCGTGTGACAACTCGTATATGTTTTGTCTGTGTTCGCTTGTTTTCCTGGACTTTATGATAAATTTTGTATGTTAGTAACGACTCGATTTTTATTGTATTCAGTACTACGCGAGTTTTACGATTGTATTCAGTATCTACCGAACTTATTGGAGAAATAATTTAAAAAGTTACAAGTAATGTGCCTTTTTAATTGATTTACGTTTGATTTTTGACATTACTCTATTATTATTTGACATTTGATTGATTTGATAAGTGAAATGTTTAAATAATGTTCATAATTTTGTAATTATTCTCTTAATAGGTTATTTTGAATGCTTTTTTAGGTAATACATGCATATTTACTATGTTATTAACAAATTTTAAAATAGCCAAAAAGATTTACGTTTAAAATTATTTAGTAATAAGATTTACAGTTTTGACTCACTCGTTCTACAACGAGGCGTATTTTTTATATGAATCGTATAGTTAAGTTGAACTTTTTACAAATAAATGTTTTAGACACAGTTTTGGTTTTTATTTTTGTTTTTAAGTCTCAAGGTCAGGGAAAGTTGACTTATTTTTTTTTTTCAATCACGTGATTTATTTATTTATTTATTAAGGAACACCAACAGATTACATGTATATATTTTCTAATTAACAATATTGGGTTTTATTCTAGCATGCAATCTAATAATAGGTGTACACAACATTGACTCTAATAAATGAAAGCGGACAGAGTTTACTTAAGTATTTGTATCTTTAAACATAGATAAATTGAAACGTGGTAAATATTACATGACTTATGGCTGAGATGACTGAATTTTCTTCTTAAAACTAGGAAGTGAGTCATAATACACGTCAAGACTATGTCTACAACTACATTGGTTAAAATTCCTAAGCATTCTACTGAGGGCGCATGTTTACCTAGATTGGTTAAGGACTGTGGAACGACAAAAGTATCAGTCTGTCTTCTTCTTGCGTTGATTCTAGGCACTACGAAGTAAATCTTTTTAAAATATCAGGACAAATAATCGTGCCGTGCATCAACTTGTACAAAAACACCAGGTCCACAATCATACGACGATCCTCGAGAGTTTGCAAATTGAACTTCTGTAATCGATCAACATAATCCCTTCTGTAGCAAAATTTAGGGGTTTTGTACGCCAGGAACCGTGTGAATGTTCTTTGAGGACGTTCTAGTGCATACTTGTGTGTTTGGTATGTGGGATTCCACACAACACTAGCGTACTCAAGGTGGCTCGCACCAATGCATTGTACAGAGTAATAAGAGTTTTAACATTCTTAAAGTCAGTGGTATTACGCCTAATGAAACCGAGCATCTGAAATGATTTCGCTATAATTATTTCGTGGTGAGGAGTAAAACTAGAGCACTATCCAGCGTCACACCAAGGTCTCGTATACGATCAACCTCCTCAAGAGCAACTCCATTAATTGAGTAAGAAGATTGGAATAAGTTTTTATTCCTAGTAAATTTTATATGAAAGCATTTACCAGCATTTAAAATCATGAGGTTATTTTTACACCAAGTGTGTATGGCAAGTAAATCCTTTTGCAATAGAGCAATATCATTCGTTGAAGTTATTGTCTTAAACAATTTCATGTCATCGGCAAACAATGAACATTCACTATAATGAACATGATCTACTATATCATTTATAAATAAAATAAATAAAATTGGCCCGAGGTGAGAGCCCTGAGGCACGCCTGAAGTTGCCACACATGGTTTTGATGCATAACCATTTGTCACCACTGTTGATGATCTGAATTTAAGGTACGATGCAAACCAAGAATGTAAGGATCCGCAAACACCAAATGTAATTAATTTTCTTAATAATATATGGTGACAAACTTTGTCAAGGCGCTACTAAAATCAGTATATATCGCATCTACTTGTATCCGCTTATCAACATGCTCCATGAGAGTTGTGACATAAGGAACCAGGTTCGTAGACACAGATCTGCCGCGCTGGAAACCATGCTGTCTCACACTTATCATAGGTTTAACGTGATAAGTGAGAATTTCACATATAACTGACTCAAACAATTTTGAAAACGTGCTCAGAATCGAGATAGGTCGGTAGTTTTTTACGCTTTCCCTTTCACCCTTCTTATATACTGGGATAATACGTGCTTCTTTCCAAATAGTAGGAAATATTCCTTTGTCCAGGGAAGAATTAAAAATAAGAGTAAGAGGGAAAGCGAGCTCGGCAGCACACCTCTTCACGAAAAGGGGTGGTAGACCGTCTGGCCCAGCGCCCTTTGTATGATCCAGTTTTTTTAAAGCCTTTAGTATGGTTGCCTCTTGGAAAACTATTTTGCTTAATAATAGGTTAGCCATGATATAATCAGGATGGGTATAAGCAGAGGTAGTACTATTATTCAGTTCGTAGACATCGTTATTGAAAGTCGATGAAAAGTGTGTGGCGAACAAATTTACTATTTCATTGCCCGTTGAGCCAGTCCCACTGTCATGTTTCATGAGCGATGGCAACGCATTTGAATTTTTCCGTCTTTCACTGAGGTATTTCCAGAATTTTTTGGGATCTTTATTTATGGCCTCCTCTGTGTTACGTATATAGGCCAAGTAACACTCTGAGTAATGCTTATTACATCGTTCGCGTAGAATTTTGATGAAGTTTTTTTAAACGTGATACGCTCATATATTATGATTTTTTATAATATCTATGGACTATAGAAATTCTATTAGTATTCAAAAATAAAAAGATAAGTACTAAATTTAAAACCCTTTTTATGGACAGTCGATGTAGTAGCGTATGTGAACAAGAAAAATAATAATAATAATTCGTATATTTGCAAAGTATCTAATCTAACCTAATCAGATTGATTAATTATAAAAAAAAACGCAAAATCAGCCATACAAATAGGCAGTTATTTATAATTGTTGTCAAAACTAAATTCTGTCCCACGCTATAGAGGCACTTTACCTTGCCTGTAAATATTTAGTCTCATTCCCCTTGAAAGCATAACTAATTTGTATTTTATTTATTTCGTAATCCTACAGCTAACATAAATTATATATAATAACAAAAACAGTTACTCTCAAAATAGCCAGAGATGGAATACATCAGTGATTCCCAAAGTGGTCTATATCGACCCCTAGGGGTCAATGACAACCTGCAAGGGGTCTACGTCAGCGAAATAAAATTTGGGGGTCCATGACATGAAAATGGGGGTCCACGATAGTGGATCTCAATACATACACTGATAGAGGAAAACAGACATCGCCTATTTAACAGATTTGTTAACAAAATTTAATATGGTTAATTTGCAATTACAAGGCGACAGTTTAAATTTGACTAAAACAAAGTTCATCTTATCAGCGTTTCTTGCCAGAGTTAAACTAATGAAGCAAAATATTAGACGGGGCGAATTTTCTCAGTTCCCCAATTTGTTACTTTAAGCTTTTAACACTAAACTTCACTACAGTTAGAAATTTTACAGGAAATCAATATCAGGTAAGTAGGGGGTCTACCCAACACGGAAAAACATGGCAAGGGGTCTACGACACAAAAAAGTTTGGGGAACTCTGGAATACATAATACAAAAAAGGTTTAAAAATTTACAAAAGGAAACAAACAAATAAAAATTATTCAATACATTCAACTAAGTAATACCTAATTGCTCTGTGTTGTGTGATGGTGAAAAAGTGAGGGTAAGTGCGTAATTTAGGGTGTCTATTATCGTATTAGGCTCTTTGGTTACCGTTTTTAATGTTTTGTGTTTGTTTCTTTTTTTATCGTTACTCGTTAGTCCCTTCGATGCACAAAGAGTTACATTTGTATCATTTAGGTAATTGTGTATGTATGGTATATCAATAAATACGTACGCACAGTCTTAATATATTGTGGTGCAGGGGAGCCCCAATAATAGGCCGTAGACGCATGCGAGTTGATTTCGGTAATAATAATAATAAACATTATACAATTATTAAATAAAAGTACTATATATCAATGGCCATTCTCTTTAAATAAATTGCCTCTTAATGATAAATTAAGGAGTATGGAAGGCCTCCTTATCATTTTTGTACATCCCTAAAAGGTGAATGTGCCCAAGGAATCCGTTATTCATCCAACAGATGTTTATTCGATCAACAATTTATAACAATATGAAATTTTTGAAAGATTCTTGATCGATTGAGGAATTCTTAATTTTATAACATTGCTAGCTGCCCCCGCGAACTTCGTTTCTCCTTAATTTGATTTTACTTAGCCTACCTTTTTAATACATACCAATATGAAACATTTTGCTATGCTACCCCAGAGACTTCGGTTTTCTGGAATGAAAACTTAAGGTTTTTCTGTGAATTTTTCTCCATATATGAAGGTCAGAGTTCTAGTCAGAAGATTTTAACTAACAAATAAAAAATAGGGGTTGATCGTAGAGGGGTGAAAATTAAGTGTTGTATGTATTTTTGTATGTTGTATCATAAAAGAATAAAAAAGTTTTATCTAAAAAATAAAAATTAAGGGGGTTGACCACCCTTAACAGTTAGGGGTAAGAAAGTAAGATAGTAGCCGATTCTCAGACTTACTGAATATACATAAAAAAATTAAAAAATAAGAATCGGTCGAGCCGTTTCGAAGGAGTATGGGAACGAACATTGTGACACAAGATTTTATATATAAAGATGTTATCTGAAGTGAGAAAAAACTATTGACCGAACTGCATTCATAAATCCCATATCGGAGCTTGGTAAATAAATAGGGTAACATGCACGCATTCTATACTATTAAGATTATATTATATGCACCGCGCAACGGAGCTACAAAATTTATTTTTCTATTAAATAACGCTTAAATTCTTACAGAATTAAACAATGGTCTTGTAATTTTCTGAGAAATAAATTAATTATTATATATAATGTCGCAATACCATTTTATGAACGTAGAATAATTTATAAATCGGTTAGCTAAACAACATAAACTGTTTGGTGCCACTGAGTACGTACATAAGATCAGATAAACATAAACTGACCCAATTGTTATTTCCGTTCCGTACGTTATACCTTAAAAGCATTGTCATTAATGATATGTCAAAACGTAAATTCATGCTGCAGTTAAAGAAATATTATCTTTGCAATAATATAATCCGTATTACGCTACGACAGTGTTTTAATCGTAGTGATAATGGCACTTTGCCACGCTTTGCCGCTTTGGCCGCCAGTATCGTCTGGGTCGCGCTGGTAATCGGACGTCTCATAGTTCAGCGTTTCATCGTAATGCTCTTACAGAACAGCGAACTATTCATCTGTACACGCGTTTATCAAACTGTAAATGTATTTAAATCGTCCGCGTTTCACGCTTTCGAATAGCGTGTGATAAAATCCACTGACTATTTTCGGGGAGTGACAAACAAATATACCTATGCCTAGTAAGAAGAAAATTAAGTCTCCGCAACAACTATGGGAAAGTTTATCTTCTGTATTTGTTAACTTCGTCGAGACTATATTCTTCAATTTGGGAGTTCTAGTTGGCAGGCATCCATGGCGGACTATTGCTGTATCGTGGACCTTAGTGTTAGTGAGCTGCACGGGCCTGTTAAGATTTTACATAGAAAAGAATCCTATGAAGTTATGGGTCCCGCCCGAATCAGATTTTTATCAAGACACGAACTGGTATATAGATAATTTTGGTACTAACTATCGTCTTCAGAAAATTTTAGTAACGGCGGATAATGTTCTTGACCCTGAAGTCTTAATGATGATTAAAAACATTACAAATGAAGTCAATTCGATTGCAATTCAACACAACGATAAAACTTATTCAGTGAAGGAACTGTGCTTCAAAGTACCAATTGTTAATATTTTTGATTCAAGTGGAAAATCTAGATCTGAGGACGAAGCTTCAAACACAAAAGAGCCAAGTAAGATAAACTACGTGGATAACACTTTGTGGGTTGACGACGAATTTTATTGTGGTTTCTTGGAGGCATTTCAACTAACATGTTTGAAGTATAACATCTTAGATTTATGGAGAAACGACCCTGACTTGATAAGAAACGCTTCAGAGCATGAGATTATTGAGAAGATAAATAAAGTAAAATTGAACCCTGTATCTGGTCATCCAACAGACTTTGTGAAAATGTTAGGCGGTGTTAAACGTGACAAGAGTGGTAAGATTGTGTCTGCAAAATCTGTGTTAATTAGTTGGTATATGAATGTTAACATGACAGCGGTGAATTTAGATGAAGTCGGTAATCTCATGGGCACAGAAGACTGGGTGTCTTTGGAATTAGCTTTATGGGAACAACATTTTTTAAACTACATAAAGAGTGTTGATTATGGCAGTAAAGGTATTCGTTTATTTTATGAAGCAGGGCGAAGTTTTGCAGATGTTAGTGGTGAAGCAATGTTTCAAGAGATGGACAAACTGGCTTTAGGTATAATTATGATGTTTTTTTATATATTAATAGCGGTATCTCGATGTAATTGGTTAGAAATAAAAGTGACTTTAGGAAGCGTGGGGTTGTTGGGAGTAGGCATGTCATATGTCAGTGCGGTGGGTTGGTGCTCAATCCTAGGCATTTCTTTTGGTCCCGTTCATTCATCTTTACCTTTTCTTCTAATGGGACTGGGAGTAGACGATATGTTTGTTATGAACGCCTGTTGGAAAATCGTTATGGCCCATGATTCGCACAAAAGTGTACCAGTCAAAATAGGACTCATGTTAAAACACGCAGGCGTGTCGATTGTAATAACATCATTTACCGACATAGTTGCTTTATTAATTGGAGCAATAACCATATTGCCATCACTAAAATCGTTTTGCATGTATGCAGCAATGGGTGTGTTCTTCGTATTTTGTTATTCTGTTACGTTTTATGTAGCAGTTTTTACATTAGATCTTAAAAGAATTGAATCGAAGAGGAACGGTGTTCTTTTTTGCTATAGACACAAAAAGGAAATTACCATTTCTACGGAGAAAACAATCTTTCAAAAGGGTTTGGAGAGTTTTTACAAAAATGTCGTATTTACTAAAGCTGGCAAGTCTATTGTTATATTGTTCTCAATTATCATGTCCGGAATTAGTATCGAAGCAATTTTAAAGTTGGAACAAAGGTTTGACCCCAGATGGTTCATACCCGAAGATACTTATTACAAAGACTTTATCAACGCGCATGCAATTTACTATCCAGAAGAAGGTAATCCTGCTATGATTTTTATGGGTAAAATGAATTATAGTTCTGAATTTGATAATATTTATAATATGGTACAAGAATTACGTAATCAAACATATGTCACTGACACAGTAGCATGGGTGGAACATTTCCACGGCTATGTCTTACAAAACTACGATCACGATTTAAAAAATTCGTCTTCTCTGACGCAGGAAAAATTTAATAAATATTTATCAAGGTTTCTATTCAGCCCTGTAGGTGGCCAGTTCCAGTATAGTTTTAAATTTTCAGAACCACTCCGTTGCGGCTATCCTGTGACTGAAATTAACGCTTCTTCAATGTCATTCAGTTTTACAAAGTTCGGTGGCCCAGAAGAGTATATACCCGCTATGAATATGGTTAAGAGAATTGTAAAAAATACAAATATAACAAGTGGAGATGGTTATCGTTCCGTCTGGTCAAAGGCTTTTGCTAATTGGGTCACAGATGAGATCATCGCCGTCGAAGTAGAAAGAAATATCGAATTAGCATTAATATGTGTGATGATATGCACTGTTATATTAATAACAAACCTTCAAATGTGTCTATGGATATTTATTTGCGTGTTACTCACTATTATTAACGTGTTAGGTTGCATGCAACGCTGGGGTATGACTGTTGACATTGTTTGCTGTATTGGTCTTGAACTTGCGATAGGGTTGTGTGTTGACTACGCGGCCCACGTGGGCCATTCATTCTTAACATTCACTCAAGGCAGTCGCAATGAAAGAGCCTTCAAAACGGTCACATCGATAGGAACCGCTGTCTTACTGGGTGGGGGTTCCACTTTACTTTCTCTATCTCTTTTAAGTATGTCCAAAGCGTACACGTTTCAATCGTTCTTTAAAATTTTCCTTTTAGTAATACTCTTCGGTTTGTATAGTGGGCTTTTGTTTTTACCTGTGGTTTTGTCTTTAGTTGGCCCTGCAGGGTACGTAAAGAAAGATGAAGGTCATGGCATACCAGAAGCAGTAGAATTAAATGGTAAAAATAATGAAAAAGAAAAGCCGATTGATGATAGTTGAGATTATGTTTTAGGTTAATGAGTAAAAATTGTGATACAGATTTAAAGACATTGTGTTGAATGTTATAAAGTAATTATGTTCTACTACTGATTTTTGTAGGTTCAGATAAGATAGGCGTTATCAAAAAATGTGAATTAGGTACCGGTTTCTAAATTATAATTTAAGATATTGAATTTTAAAATGTCAATTTGTATGTACAAAGCGAAATAATGTTTCGTAAGTTATTGGAGGTTGAATAATATGTGAAGGTTTATCATTACCATAAAAACAAGTGACTGTCCATGAGCTTCGGTGACATTGGCCTTAGCCTTTGTAAAGGAAAATTTAATGGCATATATAAAACTCAGTGTTTATTTGTATGATTAAGGAAGCAATACGTAAGAATGTAAAATAAAAACAAGCTATTGTTTCACTTCCTTATGGCCGGTCAACACTCTCTGAACTCCGATCGCAGACCTACAACACTTTTCAACCAATCACAACCGAAATGCATCGTTTCGTTTTTTGTTTAACATCCGTAGTACCTGCGTCGATGCTTTGTAACTTACAATGGGTTGAGTCAGCACGACTTCAAAATTGACTTTTCGGATCAATTTGAAATTTGTGCCATCAGCGTTACGGATATTAAAGTCAAATCGAAACTGGGTGAAAAATTCAATTTTGAACCGCTATTGAAAGACACAGGGTCTTGGAAATGTGTAAATGATTATAAGTCCTGTATATAATCCTATTTAAGTGTAAATATTAAGTACATATGCATTAATAAAATCAGTAGGTATATTCTTATCACTAAAGGAATGTCGTTGTTTTTATTACGAGTATTCGCTTTGTTCGCTATGAGCTCTCTGATATGTATGAATTACTTGATTATTAATTGATGTAAGTTAATATTATGAAATTAGGTATAAAAGTAAAAAAAACACGAGAAAGGGTATTTTTAGACGCGTTTTGTTCAAATTGCTATTTTCATCAGTGTTCGGCCTTGAAGTTATTATATATTGATAAATTTGTTAATTGTATAGACTTACGTGCATAAAATTTAAATACATATGCACGTAAGCATTATCGATTGTTATCAATTTGATAATAGTTTTATATCTGAGTATTCCTATATATATCTTTATGAAAACATAGAAATACATGATTATTGTTATTTAGTTCCGTTATGATAATACATGTAGATTATAGAATGCAACAGGTACCTCGATAATAAATTTGTAATGATTTTATTGGTATTTTCTTTATATACATTCATATTAATGTTAGTTCTTATAAAAAAATGTAAAGTACGTCGTTAGTCTGAAAGATATTGAGGCTGAAATAAAAAACCACGGCATTCGGCTTAACAAATTCACGGGTTGAACATAAATAATTGACAACAGTATTTGATACAGATAAAACGGCCCACTCACATTCGAATTTGCATGATACTCTGCCCTTATATAACGATAATGATTTCTCTCTGTATATATACGTAAAAACAAAAAAAAAACTTTTCGGAAAGGTATAAATAAACACAGTAATGTAGTTTTTTTAACTCAGTTATTATGATATACAGAAAAGTTTTCGTATTTTTTGTGACGTGCTAAATATTTTCTACAGTCTGGTCTTGTTAATTTATTCAAGATTTTTCCCTATTTCATAAACTCCATTGTAACTATTTCTTTGTTGCAATCTAACGATTTATTATTTTATCTCTTGAACATTGAATCATAGTTTGCCTCAGCCGCTGGAGATAAGAGAATGTTATATATTAATATTATAAACAGGAAGTATTCTAAATGAATAAATGAGAAGGCATTTTTTTTAAATTTATATTGTTGACGAAATTTCTAGTTCTAAGTCGTGACTTAGTGCTATAACACCGATATTACAATGACATACTACTTAACGAAAATGCAGCATAAAAATCTCGCTTGTCATAAAAAGCCAGTAACGTCACAACCACGTCTAGGCTTCAGGTATCTCTTTTTGTGATAATTCATTTTTCTTAATACCTAATAGTCAAGTATGTGATCAGCCAACTGTGCCTGTCAAAGTCCATTGGAGCACACGTCATTTGAACGGGGTTGGCGCTCACGGCGGCACGCCTCTAGGCCAACTCTTTTAACTGACTCGGTTGTCACGGTCTATTATTATTTGTGTTAAACAAAATTTAATTTAATTTCTGAAGGTGTGAGCAAGCCGAATCAATTATTTTTCTGGTAAACGAACCCAGTACACATCATGCTACATGCATGATAACAAATATCACTAATATGTACAGAGGAGTTTTTCGGATTAATACCTGCAGCTGAGTTTCATCATCAGACGTCAAGCCAGAATACAAAATACCATCCGTATCGCCTCAACGTTCATCGTTCCACAACTGAGCGTTTCAGGCAGTTTTTGCCGCGCACCACCACTATGTGGAACCAGCTGCCCACGAAAGGTATTTCCAAACCGATTCGACTTAGGGCCCTAGGTACCAATTCTTAAAAGGCCCCAACGCACTTGCGATCTTTCTTGCCCGTTTTCCTCCTATTACATAAAAAAAATCATATAAAATTAAGAATGTTAATTTACGAATATCGAATTACCTAATGAAAAAAGCAATTTTTATCCATAATCTTATATTAACAAAACGTTTTGAAATATTATCTGTTGACCTGTGACCGTGACAAAAGTAATTATACGCGTCAGTTATCTATTTTTTGCTTGTAATAATATGATAATTAAGCAAAACCCATACAAATTCAAATACTTATTAAAAAAAAACTTTTGTTAAGTTGAATAATTCTTTTTTGTCTCAGACAACTGATGTTAATAGTATTTTTTATTAACATTATTCTATTATTCATAAAATATTTACGACAACCCGTGTTCATTCCGTAGTTATATGAAGACTTTTTTCCATGAATGGAAGCCACACGAGATTTTTTTAATGACTGTAAATGTTTATTACAAGCAGGCTTCTGAGTTTTCTCAAAAAAACCATTTACCGAACTGGGAAATTTAATTTTAAAAGCTTTATTGCTGTCAAGCTAACGCCAAGTAATTAAACTAATAAGTTATTAATAATCAATCCGCTAAAATCTGAATCTTTCTCCGGGATATCGCTTGCGCATAAAGCTGGCCCCACATGAAGCACTGTTCTCACCTCTGGGTGGAAGCTCCCAAGGGTCAGCTCCTTCTACTTGACCGTATGGATCAAAGAGTAGTTCGAATCATCGACACCAATATCTTTCCGAGAACATTGATCCCTTGGCGCTGCGTAGAGATGGGTTCTCTCTGCATTTTTACCGCATTTACCATGGAGAGTGTTCAGAGGAGTTGTTCGGATTAATACCTGCAGCTGAGTTTCAGCGACGATCATCGAACGTCGAGGCAGAAGGCGCCGGGGGGGCCTACAACTGAGCGTCTATTTCCCCCTGTTCTAAACCAAAAAAAGATATAACATATAGATTTTAAAAATTCTTTCACCATTAGAATGCTACATTACCCCTAAGTAATTTCCAAAAATTTAAAATGTCTAACTATGAGATGCCAAGACACCAATAGTATTTAATAAACAACACCGAGATTAAACTTAACCTCACAATTATAATCTATAATATAAAAATGAATCGCAAAATGTGTTGGTAATCGCATAACTCAACAACGCCTGGACCAATTTGGCCAATTCTTTTTTTATAATATTCCTTGAAGTACGAGGATGGTTCTTACGGAGAGAAAAAATCTAAAAACAACACTTTTCTATATTGCCATACAAAATATTCGTAATAATACTTAAAAGTCAATTTGAACTTTAATACCATATCATAAAGTTCAAGTGTTAGTGGAGGGGTTCCAGGAAGGTAAATTTTTATTTTTTGACATAATGTATTTGTTGTCTTATCAACTTTCTTTTTTTATCTTACTAACTAGACCGGTGACCCGAATAGGAGAATAAGTATTAAAAAAAAAATAAAGAATCGACTGTTAGGCGGTACGATGTTCGCCAGGCCAGCTAGTATTATATAATATTTCTAATCAGTACTGAATGATGCATAAAAAAGAAATTTGATAAGGCTTTTAAATCAAGTTTCTTTTAATATAATTATCAGACCCTTTTTACTCCCACAGATAACCCACATTCTTATCAAGGTTTTAAACGAAAACAACTAAAAGTATTGGCCCACCCCAACGTTTATATGTTTAGGTATTTATTTAAAATTTGTATGTATTTTTATTAACTTTCAACCTTCTACGATCCCATATTTTAATAGCGATATTAGTACTGCAACAATCTTTATATATCAAACATCTGCAGTTAGTAAAATATAAAAAGCACGGCTTTATGCAGAATTATTAAAAAGCACAATTTGGTGAAATCGAAATGTACACGAATGTTACGGTCTGCAGTTAAGTTTTCATTTAATTATATTTTTAGTTTAAGTTATTATAAATTTTTAATTTTTTGTTATTATTATTTCGTATTTTTTTTTGTTAATTTTTTTCCATTGATAGATTGATTATGTTCTAATGTAATTGATGTGTATGTGTGTTAAATTTGTGATGTCATATTTTCTTGTGTTTTATAGGCATACACATTTTAGAACGTATAAATAAACAAAGGACACACAGATATCTAAAACTAATGACATGGTAGAAATATGAATGTATTTAAGTGTAACTGAAATCGAAGGCTTTTATTATTATTAATTAATTTTTAAGGTCAATGATTTGACTGTAAATTTATCAAAGGAAACGGTGAAACCTGACCAATACCATCCTATTTTAGCAATTGACAGTGTCTTCGAAATTCATGCGATTAGTCTAACAGTCGGCTCATTTATCCTATTACGTAAAATTGTTGCGGCTTCACTGTTAGTTACGACAATAACCTCCATGGCAATCAAGACTTTTAACCAAAACTGTAACTTAACGGTGTTTTATTATTTTAAACGATGGCCTGGTTGTCAGGGCTCTGTACTATATGGGGTGCTTCTGTGACCGACACACGTCGATATTTGCGTCTAAGTAAGTTTATATTGCGTGAATTAGTTACAGCCGGGATTTGAAGGCACGATCCCAAGATTGATAGTTGGACGCTTACGCTACTGCTCTTTGTGACTTTGTAATTACATTCGTAATCGTAATCACATATTATATAAATCATTAAAAAGTTAAAAGCATACTACGCTTTAGTATAAAAGAACAATCCGAGCTAATATAATATGTTATTCTACAATCAATTATACAAAGCCAACATCCGGCATGCTTGATAAATTTATAACTGAGTGATTGATATTTAACACTGAAAAAGTTTTTATATTAATTAAATATTTCCAGCTTCCTTACATTGTTATTATTTTTGCTTACACTTTCTTCTTTTAGTACTTCCCCATTACTGAGGGTTAGCCGTCAGTGTCATGCAGGTTGTCTTGTCCTGTGCTAGATGCAGCAACTCATCCGCAGTCGCAATACCCCGTTCACTCCCAACCGTTACGAAGCCATGATTTTTTCCTTCTACACGCCGTTTACGCTGGAGTTTTCCAATTATAATTAATTGAAGGAGATGGTAGCGGTCATGGCGCAGTTTATCGACATTCCAACTCGATTAAGAACTTTCCCGATAGATGATGAGTGATTTGCACCAATTGCCAAGAGAACTATTGTTCGATTGTCGCGAACGTTATCCTCTTTTTTTTTTTTTTCGCGATGGGGGGGGGCGGCCGTTTCGCCCCCCCCGCGTCCCCCCACGACCACCCCCCCCCCCCCTCCTCCCCCGGGGGGGTTTTTTATTTTTCGTAATTTTTTACCCCTTTTTTTTTTTTTTAAATGTGTTATGGTTTTTATTTTTTTTTTT
This sequence comes from Pieris macdunnoughi, assembly GCA_905332375.1. Classification (NCBI taxonomy): domain Eukaryota; kingdom Metazoa; phylum Arthropoda; class Insecta; order Lepidoptera; family Pieridae; genus Pieris; species Pieris macdunnoughi. Next base: position 5,453,304 of record CAJOBZ010000007.1, read on the forward strand.
TTTTTTCCCTTCCCTTCTTATTTTTTTTTTTTTTTTTTTTTTTTTTTTTTTTTTTTTTTTTTTTTTTTTTTTTTTGTGGGTTTTGTTTTGGTTTTGTTTTTTTTTTTTATCTTTTTTTTTTGTTTTTTTGGTAAAAACTAAAAAATAAATTTTTTTTTTTTTTTTTTTTTTTGTTTTGTTTTTTTTTAAAATTTTTAAAATTTTATTTTTTTTGAATGAATAAGAAAAAAAAAAAAAAAAATTTATTTTTTTTTTTTTTTTTTTTTTAATTAATTTTAATTTTTTATATTTTAATTTTTTATTTAAAATTTTATATTTTTTTTTTTTATTTAATTTAGTTTTTTTTTTTTTTTTTTTTTTTTTTTTTTTTTTTTTTTTTTTTATTTTATTTTTTTTTTTGACCACCTGGATCCAGACAATACGAAGCATGGGACGCACAACACCACATCTCAAATGCTTCCAAGCGCGGGCGGGTATCTTTTTTTATTGTCCAAGCTTTAAAGCCGTCTAGAACAATTGGCCATAGGTAACAAAGGAGAACTTAACTTTTAAGTGTCAACAGTAAACTTTCTTCATTTGGTAGCCAGATTTGGAATGATCAGGACTCCACTCTTTTTCAACCCAAGTTTCCAAACACGTATTGCCGCACTTGATCCGACGTCTTTCCAGCTACAGATAGATTAGGTCTTCTGTCGTTTCTAGAAATGACCATCACCTTCGTCTTAACTGCATTAATAGTCCGATCGTCTCTTTCGCTAGTTGCATGAACTTTATTATCAGGGATTTGGAGATCGTCCATGAAAATATAAGTGCGTGCTCCTATTTCACCATGCCTCCTGCTGATAGAGGACAAATCTTTGGTTTTAATTTATTGTATTATTATTTATATACTTAAGATGTCATATGGAACATGGTGTAATGGTTGGAGCTTACAAACGTTGGGTAAAACAAAAAACTTGGCAATTAAAAAGAGTGGCGGAGAGTTTATTGCCAGTTCTTCTCTTCCGTTCTACGCCCTTGATTTGAGAATTGGCAGTAAATGTAAAATTAGAAAGCTTTTAATGTACATTTCTACTTTGACGTGTACATTGTGTTACCTATATGAATAAGTGATTTTTGACTTTGACTTTGTCCATTCATGAGGCTATTAAAACAGTGTCATCTGCTTAGCGAATATTGTTTATGATCCTTTCCTTAACTTTTACTCCAAACTCTGAACCCTCAATGGATTCTGATATAGTTGCTCCGTAATATTTTTTTTTTTATAGAACGGGGGGCAAACGGGCAGGAGGCTCACCTGATGTTAAGTGACACCCCGCCCATGACACTCTCAATGCCAGAGGGCTCGCGATGCTCCGGCCTTTTAAGAATTGGTACGCTCTTTTCTTGAAGGACCCTAAGTCGAATTGGTTCGGAAATACTTCAGTGGGCAGCTGATTCCACATAGTGGTGGTGCGCGGCAAAAACTGCCTTGAAAAACGCTCAAAAACGCGTAATATATATTGAATAGCAACGGAGATGATATACAACCTTGACAAACACCACTGTAAATACTGATCTCTTCGGTTTCCTCCTGATGGTCTATGTACAGATTTTTATTCCTCTTAGATCCTTCTATTTATTCTATTCATTTATTAAAGTTTACCACATCATACATAGTACTAAATCTACGGCATATTTTACAAAATCCATCTAAAATGTATGACAATTGAAATAAACATAAGTGTTACGAAAAAAATATTAAAAAATACAATTAAAATATACACAAGATAAAATAAGCATACAATAAAGTTACCAGAAATTTTTGGTAAAGCAGAAAAAAAAACATTAGCAAAACAGCGAATTAGGTTCGAGATAGGCACCCAACAATGCTTTCTCTAAAACCGATCAGCCCACTACCGAATATCCAGCTCGGGATAAGCACCGTTCAATCCGTTAAAATCGCGAATAATTCGAAAGAGAGGTCAACTAGGTGGATTTTTGCGGAAGTCATTTCTTATCGAGACGATAACGATTTGTAAGAACGTCATTTAGTAGCTACTATTTTTTGTTTACATTTATATTAAAAACAAAAATCTTTTCATAAGATTTTTACTATTGATAGATTAGATAATTTACCGTGACATTAATGACGTGTTGATGAAATGCATAAAGGCATAAAACCAGTTTCATTATAAACGTCAATTTATTTATTTTCTTAACCATTTAATGATTCATTGAATGCTCTAGTAAACTTGAATCAGTAATTATTGTCCTTTGTATATACTGTCTGAATAACTATGGTGTTATGGGTGACTTATAATCGTGTACAATAATGCTTTTTTACGTTCTATTAATAGATTTTAAAGTTGTTATGTTTGTATTATAGAACAAAACATTATTTCATTAAATAATTTCTTTCTTTTAAGAATTGGTACTCTTTTCTTGAAGGACGAAGTCGAATTGGTTCGGAGATTCATCGGCGGGCAGCTGATTCCTTATAGTGGTGGTACGCGGCAAAAAACACTACAACTTTTTAAGGTCTCGATTTATGTATCTATTTCTTTTCTTTATCATTTTACAATCTAATAGGCAAGTAAGTGATCAGCCTGTGCCTGACACACGCTGTCGACTTTTTGAGTCTAATGCAAGCCGGTTTCCTCACGATGTTTTCCTTCACCGTTCTAGCGATCGTTAAATGCGCACATAGATCTGCAGCGCCATTGGCCGGGCTGATTTGTGAATCTAAACCATCTAGGGCTCCACCCAAACGCATACAAAAAATCATCAAATCGGTCCAGCCGTTTAAGAGGAGTTAAGCGACATACAAAATGTAATTGTTTTTTCGTCAAATTAAGTGATTTTTAAACTTTTTTTCTCCCCCCCTTTTTTTATTTTTGTATATTTATACACCACCTCTACACCGTAATTTTTTATAAACTTTGGATTTTGGTGACAATAGAATATATATAATATAAATATATATATATATATATATATATATATATATATATATATATAACTTATGTTAAAAGCTATCCTATCTTTTAAGTTAGATATATTTATTTTTATTATAAAAATATTTTTTTTAAAAAAAAAAAAACAAAAAAAAAACAAACTGCACACGGTGGGCAAATTTGTTTGAAATCGGTTAAGTAGTTTAGGAGTCCATAGCGGACAAACAACGTGACGCGTAATTTATATACTCGTATATTAAGATATGAACGCCGTATCGCCAAGGCAAACGAGCCAACCGGGCGCCCAAAAAGGACAGTTATCGCAGCCCATGGAACCCATTTTTAGTGGTCCCCTTTGAGGGAGGAGTATACTCTTGCTTTTAACAAGGAGGTCATATTATCTCTCAGAGAAGACCCCCACCGGGAGTAAACAGTTCGCTAGTTTATGTAACGTGAACACGTATAATTAAGTAATTAAAGACGTAAATGGTTTATCCGCTTCGGAGCTGCATGTCACGTCAATCAGGTCGCGTTGAAGGTAAAAAAAAATTGCTACGGATATGATGAAATAGGCAATATGTTGATTAACGATATTTATTTTAATAAAGCTTTTAACGAATGTATACGGAGCACGCTGTCTCTTGGACAGATACGTTGACGGACATTAGAAATCTCTTTATGTGGTCCCCCCCCCCCCCCCCCCCCCCCCCCCCCCCCCCCCCCCCCCCCCCCCCCCCCCCCCCCCCCCCCCCCCCCCCCCCCCCCCCCCCCCCCCCCCCCCCCCCCCCCCCCCCCCCCCCCCCCCCCCCCCCAAAAAAAACCCCCCCCCCCCCCCCCCCCCCCCCCCCCCCCCCCCCCCCCCCCCCCCCCCCCCCCCCCCCCCCCCCCCCCCCCCCCCCCCCCCCCCCCCCCCCCCCCCCCCCCCCCCCCCCCCCCCCCCCCCCCCCCCCCCCCCCCCCCCCCCCCCCCCCCCCCCCCCCCCCCCCCCCCCCCCCCCCCCCCCCCCCCCCCCCCCCCCCCCCCCCCCCCCCCCCCCCCCCCCCCCCCCCCCCCCCCCCCCCCCCCCCCCCCCCCCCCCCCCCCCCCCCCCCCCCCCCCCCCCCCCCCCCCCCCCCCCCCCCCCCCCCCCCCCCCCCCCCCCCCCCCCCCCCCCCCCCCCCCCCCCCCCCCCCCCCCCCCCCCCCCCCCCCCCCCCCCCCCCCCCCCCCCCCCCCCCCCCCCCCCTTATATATATTAGTAGTACACTACTTAATTTATGAATTTGAAAATGCATGAATGCAATGCAATCACACGTTACCTCTGGTTATCAATTTTGGTTTTAAGTGATCGAAATAGTTTGTGACATAGAGGCATCATTTTTTAGAAATGAATTCCAAAAATAATAGCCGATGCGAGCGCATGTGTTCTAAAAACAACTTTACTTCACAAGTATTGCTCAAAAACCTATCCCAATTCGTAACCATAGATTTTTTCCTCAATCATAGAAGATTTAATTATGCCATTACAAGGTACGTGTAATTATTATCTTGTCTTGCGCTATTAAGTGTAAATAGATAATTGGTATTACAATGTATTGTGTTTACCATATAGTATTTCAATTTTAATCATTCAATTTATTTTATGTTTGTCACACCAGTAATGCCTACTGGATGGCAAAATGCGTTTCGTAATTAGGTTAGATCATCGTTTCTTATCCATTTTTATGCGACCACGAAAAAGCCAAAAAGTTAAGCAAAAAGTCTTGCGACCCCGTCACTGTGAAATTATAATAATACTAGCTGACTCGGCCAAGCGTTGCTGTAGCTAAGGTTTTTGTTATATTACATAGTAGTTAACTATTCAAGGGGAACGGTAGGAGAACACCATCATGCTTTTTTGGTGGTTACGCCATTTAATTGTAGCTTATGTCAAACGTTGGTACTTTCAACACAGCGCCATCTGTTAAAATTGTGACTATTAATTAATAAAAAATATTTTGCAATAAAATAATATTGCGGGTATAAATTTAGATGTAAGCTATCCTATCTTTTAAGTTAGATCAAACTGCACACGGTGTGCAAATTTGATTGATATCGGTTCGGTAGTTTAGGAGTCCATAGCGGACAAACGACGTGACGCATAATTTATATATAAGATAGTAGACTCGGCCAAGCGTTGCTGTTGCTAAGATTTTTGTTATATTACATAGTAGTAAACTATTCAAGAAAAACGACAGGAGAACACCAATCCACCATGCTTTTTTGGTGATTATTAAATTGTAGCTTATGTGAAACGTTGGTACTTTCAACACAGCGCTATCTGTTAGAATTGTGAAGATCAAACTGCACACGGTGTGCAAATTTGATTGATATCGGTTCGGTAGTTTAGGAGTCCATAGCGGACAAACAACGTGACGCGTAATTTACATATATTAAGATGTACATAGCGCGCTATTTTTAACGAAAATTTTGTGCCTATGTGTAGTTTGTATTTATTATTTTTCAACAGACTGCGACCCCCGGCTTGAGAAACGACGGCTTAGATTAAGGGTGAGATTCCAAACGGGAGTACGAACTATGGTAGTAAAAAACTATACCTACGTTAGGACACACGGCAGTCACTAGGTCCCGTTTGTTAATCTCAGTTCACAAGCATTCTTATTGTATAATTTATTTTCTCTTTTATCTCTGTTTAGTGTTTATCCCTCTAAATGTTGTGCACACTCGTCGTTGATGCACATGCATGTATTGTGTTGTGTTCTTTGTAAGTGCTATGTTTCGTTAGTGTGCCTTTGAAAGTAAACAAATAAATCTTGCCGGAATTTATACAAGGGTTAAAAAACATTATTTGATGCCACAATATCGGTTACACAATTTTAATTTCAATCTCCATATCCGGAGTTGGTCACACTTTAAAATCGATTTTCCTTTAGTTTTATTTAATTTTTTTCTTTTCTTCGTGTTTGTTATGTTTGCCTATAAATTGGGCAAGCTTTTACAAAGAAAATAATATTTAAAAATCTCCTCAAACTTAAATTGAAAACGGGCATGATGCTAACCTAATGTTAAGTGATTATGACACGGACATTGTCAGAGGGCTCGCAAGTGCGTTGCCGGCCTTTTAAGAATTGTACGCTTTATTTTGAAGGTGGTATAGAAATATAAAAAAATATAAACGTCAAATGTTGGTTAGATAATATCTTATTGTTATCATAAAGATGTTGATTAAGTCAGGTTTTTTCTTAAAGGTAGCTTTGAGATAATAATTGTGTGGGACCAAAAGTGAAGTCGTATAATGCGATCTAGAATGACTTCCGCCGCAAAGATATTTTGCTCGCTCGTGTTTCATTGTTTTATTGCAGAAAAATTATCGCATGTTTTCCTAGGTTTTACATGTAACGTTATAAATAGGTTTCCAAGCTGCCCTATATTCTAAGGATTATTTCTTTTCAAGGCCCTTTCCTTCAATGCTGTCGTGTCAAAGGCTTTAGTTAATACAATAATTTATGTTTGTAGCGGTACACTAACCACTTTAAAGTGACTCCTAGACGGGTCATTTTTTCACGAAAATGTATAGCTGCAAGGGTGTGGCTGGTAGCATCAGCCAGCTTTACGGCTAGACTATGTAACACTCTGCAATATTTTTTGTATGCCCGATGAATGAAAAAACACGGAACGATTCAAATCAAATCAAAATACGTTTATTCAATTTAGATGCTTCTTAGAGCATGCTTATGAATGTCAACAACGTTTACAAAATTCACGAAAGAGCAATACTACGCGATTGTTTTGCAATCGAAACTACTGCAATATTTCTCAGCATACTGCTGTCTCGCTTTACGGCCCAAGTGCGTCCCTTTTTTATGCTAAAAATCGTAGTTATAGCTAATCTTGTAAAGGCTAATCCTATACGCGGGCTACACTTTTAATGAAATATGTGGCTACAGCATTTTCGACTATTTCCCGAAAATACAATTTATATATAGGTAAATAATAATGACTGTGGGTCCTTCAAGGAAAGAGCGTACCAATTCTTAAAAGGCCGGCAAGGCACTCGCGAGCCCTCTGGCATTGAGAGTGTCCATGGGCGGCGGTATCACTTACCATCAGGTGAGCCTCCTGCCCGTTTGCCCCCTGTTCTATAAAAAAAAAGTATTTTAAATAAAAAAATATCCCAGTGGAGCTACAACCCTATATAGGATTGCAACTGTCAACAAGTATTCTATTTAAACAAAAGATATGTACCACAGAGTCATTCTTATCGGTATAAACGTGTGCTGCCATCTATTAATAAATTTTGATATTATGTTCCAAAATTGACAATTGACTTAATTGTTTAGTAGAGATCTAAAAATAAATCAAATGAATGTCTTTGTGACTAATCATAGCTGTATGTTCTAAATAACCTTAACATATGTTTTTTGTGTGGGAACGATTATTTAATTACTTCCAAATATTACGTGTAACAATTAATGTTAATTACAAAATGAAACATTACGCAAAAAATAAACGACTCTAGCACTATTTCGTACTTCAGTCCCGGCTTCGCACTGCCGGATATTTATTTTATTATTATTAATACTTAGGTATCGTGGACTTGAAGATATTGATGTATTCTATAAAATTAATTTTTCTATTATATAAACATAAATTAATAACATAAAAACAATACTAACTTTAAATATAATAACTAAAATATATTATTAAAAGGAGTCCCTTTAGGCAGGGTTCCGAAGATACTGGCAGCGTTTCCCCTTTGAATAGCTAAATCTTTGTCTGAGGTAGTTGCCAGCTCTTCGATCTCCTGTGATGTCGACTAACCTTTTTTCTATTTCTTAAAAAGCCTTATAGCGCTAGTTATTTTATTTCTATAAAATTGTAAAAGGTACATCACATTGCTCTATTGGCAAATTGTTTATTGTTTTCATAAGTTTTCATATAGATCACCTTATTATATGAAAACTTATAATAATGTAGTATTCTAATGGTAAGAGAATTCTGCAAATCAGTCCAGTAGTTTTTCAATTAAACCAAACAAAGAATAAAAGCAAAAAAAATATTTTTCAATTTGGTGCCATCAACCTTCCGAAGTCAGGCCCGTACATTTTGATGATACATTTTTATTTATATTTATTGTTCTAAACAAAAAAGCTTTTAAAATGTCCTTTCGAAAAAACTGCAAACGACTGTGCTATTTCCGTTACAACTAAAGCAATTTAAATAAAAATACTTTCAAACAAATATTTTCTTCGTTTAAACAAAATCCTTAACCAGAAATAATATTTACAAAGAACGGCAAATTTAACGCCCGACATTGTATTTGCTTAATACGAATATATTATTCTAAGTAAAATATACAGAGATAATTTAAATAAACGGATTTCAGTATATTCGAAACTCGGATGGTCTAAAAATAGGTAAACTATTATGTAAGTGATAAGCCACGATTTTTTTTTCGCAATCAAAATACATAATATAACCCTTCACCGCTAACCACCTTTTTATAGCGAAATGCAGTAACCTTTAAATAGCAAAACGTCTGTCGTGTAACCGGCTAACGTCCCGTTGCCCGTCAAGATTTTGGAGAATTCGTCGTCTAATCGCTTAATTTTCTACCATATTATACCTCATATGGGAACTTGGTGGACTTAAGATAGATCGATTGTGTATGTTACCATGGTTACCATTTTTAGGCGGAATGAATATCAAGGCATATTTTACGAATTGATATTTATTTATATATATCTATAACTATTGTTTTTCTTAATCTACGATAACCGATTCTGTGTGCCTACGGGCAAAGGCCTCCCCCACTGTTCTCCATTTTTCCTTATTGTATACCAATCTCGTCCAGGTCTTAGTCTTTCCAGCCGTTTCCATGATTTCATCGGCCCACCTTTAGATTGCCTACCTCTGTTTCTTTTATGGCCTCTTGGTTGCCATAGTGTTACAATTTTGCTATGGTATGTCCAGCCCATTTCCATTTTAGTTCTTTTGTTTTATATGCAACGTTAGCTAACCCATCTCGTAAATTCTTGTTACTTATTTTGTCAATTCTTCTTTTCTTTATAATACTTCTTTCCATGGCTCTCTGGGATACGTTAAATCTTTCACATTGTGCTTTAGTAAGATTTAAAACTATATAACAATAAAGATCATTCGATATTTATTGTTATTTGTTATATAGTTTTAAATAAATCGTATATTATTATACGATCATCGTATATATATATATTATTATACGTATAATGTATATTAAGTTTTTTATTACGCAACAACGGACATAAACACTAAATATATATTTCTTTAGCCGACAATACTTCCCATAAAAAATATTAAAAACCAGATAAAACAATTTTTATTTAAATGTTGTACTCGCTTAAGACAATTTATAAATAGGTGATAAAATCTCGCATGCGTGCGTGACCTATTTAAAAAGTATTTTTCCAAGATCATCATTTTTATTATACAGCTGATTTTTTAGTGGATATTTGCGTATATTTTAACCTATTAGATACCTAGCTTTTGCTCACGATTTCGGGTTGACATATGACATCTGTCAATTGTCAATCATTTGTTGTTCGACCATAGATACGTATCTTCAAGTATACTTTACGGTTAAATTAGCTTCAGGACAGCTTTACAATGAAGCAAATATTTTTTTTTATAATTTTCTTTTATCGACAAGTAGCGTTTTTGTAGTCTAAGTGTTATCGGCTTTCTCAGGATGATTCTTAACTGTCCGAACACATGTTAATTAGGCTTATTAAGCCTTTTGGATTTAGGCACAAGGTATTAAATTTATAAGCGAGAAAAAAATAAATCACTCTATTAGTTTTTCACATTATTTATAACAGACAAATAAACAAAAAAACTAAAGATTTATGGTATTAGACCAGTGTGTAAATTAATTTAAAACTTAGCGATAACATTTAAAACAAGGAAGGTTATGACGTAAATGAAAACATTTACTTAATGGCGCTTCTAAGCGGGCAAGGTTTTGCTGCAATTGATGGCTGCACTGTTGGCAACTAATTGTCCGGCCATTACAAAAATATTTTAATGCAGCTGACGGCCGAACAATCTATGGCTGGGCGATGTGTTGCAATATGTCGGCAATAGTATGGCCCATGATGCAGACTCCTAAACGGGCTACACAAACCGGCAACAATGGCTGACGAGATCACACTTGTCGCAGCAGCTTATATTGTTTTAAAAAGGAGAGATTGTGGATTCGACCTTACTTAAATAGGCGTGAAACTGTAGACAATTTGAGTCTAGAAATAAGCCTTGATAATAAATTATTCAAGAACTAGAATGTCAAAAGCAGTCATTTTTACGTAGTAACCTAACGTCAAAATGCAGCTGATCGCAAAACACAGAATATAGCAACAGGCACTCATAGCAAACGTCATGTCGCGTAGAAAAGGATACACTGTGCCATAACAAAGAGAGTGACTGAAACAACAATAGAACTGGCTGTGCAATATTGCAGTTGAATTCGATAGCCTAGCGATCGTCCGGCAACCCATCGGGGCAACATCGGCCATATAAAACATCTGCATTACTCAATATTGCTAGTTGGTGCTATTGTTTGCAATTTTGCGGGGCACAGTGTTCACCATCAATCACAAAACATTCCGTAGAAGGCCATTATACAAGGCAATTTTATATGTGTCTAATTATATTCAAAGTATTTAAATTAATAGTTAAATCGATACTAATTAATATTAGAAAATAATAATAAATTAATATAATGAATTTTATTTATTTAATTTTTCAAATGTAAACTGAACTTTATTGACTATAATGACTCCTTTTCCAGTCTTTGATTATTTAATTGTAATTAATTATGTGCATGCAATCAAAAACTTCACTCTCATCAAATTTTCATAACGCGCCTAAAGAAGTATAACTTCAAAAATACATTGTGGTGCAACATGCTGCTCCTTCTTCTTCTGCTTCTGCGCTCCGCCGACTATAACCTCTGTCTTGTTATGACAAAATCTAGCATCGAAAATTAGCGACTTTTTTTTTCTTTTACCCCTCTGGCACGGTTTGTGCATTAGCCAGCGTCCTAGCTCACCTAGCTGCCACTTAATAAGACCGCTAGGCTAAGAGGCCCCTAAATTAGCGATTTATGACTCGCATTTGTGATATTAATTATGGAAATAGTTGTCAAATACTTCAGTGACAGTTGCCAAGTGTAATAAAGATATGTTCATTCTCTTCGGTTTTGTAGCGTTTTTCATCCCACCCATAGACTGTGGAACTGAAAAGCATTCGAATCGTCGAGTTATGTAAATCGCATTCGTTCTTGAATATTTTAATGGATATAACTAATAAATTAATTTCGGCACTTGAATTAAGCACATGTTACTACGTGAAAACTAAAAGTGGCCTTGGAAGATTACGGATTTGTCTGGTTAATATCAGAATTGTATTTGGTTGTACTGTTTATTGACAAATAAACCTAATTAAAACGTATATAGAGTATTTGGCATTTGCAAACATTGATGTTTGTGATTTATCAAATCAAAATCATTTATTCATATAGGTAGATTATACATGGACAGCAAATAGTGATGTAAATCTTATGTTACCTTTTACATCACTATTTGCTGTCCATGTATTTGTAAGATTAGCTTTTAAGTTTTTAGTCTGTTGTTAATATATTTTTTTTTGTATTACTTTAGATTAAGGTACTATGTATATATATATTTTTTTTTTATATAACATTTGTTTCTGCACTTCTCGCACGACTCATGTTTCTTTTTTTAGTTTTTTCTTTAACTAGGGTTGCCTGGAAGAGATCGCTTATTAGCGATAAGGCAGCCCGTTGCATCCCTTATAATTTTTTTTTTGTATTGTGTTTGATTTATTGTTTTTTGCAACGAAGTGTTAATAAATAAATAAATAACTTAATGTACATTTTTAAACGTCAAAAAAGAAGTATATATTAAATGCTTCTATTATAATTTTACGTTTACTGCCAGTTCTCAAATCAAGAGCGTAGAACGGAAGAGAAGAACTGAATATATAAACTCTCCGCCACTCTTTTTAATAGCCAAGTTTTTTGTTTTACACAATGTTTGTAAGGAGCTGCAACATCATTTTCCACATGACATCTTAAGTAATGAATAGTTAATTAATAATATTAATTTTTTTATTAAATTATAAAATTAAAAACAAAGGTTTGTCCTATATCAGCAGGAGTCGTGGTGAAATAGGAGCACGCACTTACATTCCTGTGGGAACAACACGCAAATACATAGTCGAAATAGCTCATTTGTATCAGACATCAGTGCCGACCGTCAAAGGTATTTTAGGCCCCGAACTCCGAGGAGAACAAACAAAAACGAAGGAGTTAAGTATCCCAGTTACAGGCGCCGCTTTATTGCCGCCGAAAGACAACGCCATCAGCGCTGGTACTCTCAATAGCGATTACGATCCCAACTTTAATGTACCGTCCTACGGGTATTTAATAATAAACACCAATATTCCATACATCCACTCGGTGTCTTATCAATTTTAGGGCACACTTTGACCCGTCAGACCCGACTATCAGCATGATAATATAATGAGCGAGTGTCAGGTACAGGATTCCGATCACCTACTTGCCTATTAGATTATACATAAATCTGAGGCCTAGACCTAAAAGTTTGTAGCCCCACTAATTATTTTAAAACCTCATACATTTTTTTATGAAAGTATAAACGCTATCACGCACTTAAAAACCTTTACATAAAATGAGAATGAAACCTTTATCAATATATACTTTACGTTTTATTACATGATACTCTGCGTGTACGAGATAATATTCGATGATGAAATGTATTTTTATTAGTTTATTTTAGTCGGTCATTGAACGTTTACTTTGATAAAATGAAACGCGTTAATCTGCGCTATATATAGGATTTTGTTTGTTTTCTCTAATATCCGGCTGTTTCGCATTTATTGCTTTAGTGTTGGATAACATTTAATTTTATTCACAAAAGCTTTCAAACATCGGTACATAAAGAAAAAAATACAAGTTTTACGTGACACAGGCACACATTTATGAAGAAACTTATTAATTATTAAAAATAATTTGCTTAAAAAGAAAATAAAAAAAATCAAATAAAAAAGAAAAAGGTTATAGCTAAGGAGCTGGGCTATATCTACGTATATATTTGCGAAAAGGAATATAAAGGACAGCCCGTTAAAAATTAAAAAAAAACCAGGTATACTATGTCATTTGCTCGTGTCTGCCTTTAAGGCTGATGTTTAGAAACCTTGTTAAAAAGAAAAAGGCATTTTTAGAAGGAGTTATTAAAAAAAAAATTATATATGAAATACACGCTTGACAGACCTGAAATATTCGTTTAAAAACTCTGCTAACGACAGCAAAATAGCCTGCATCGCAGCGCTGCGTTTTCTATTTAGCGTTTTTAAGTGTCAACAAAAAATAGTGCTATATAATTTGCTCGTGTTTTTTGCTCTTTGACTGTTGTTTATATTGCTTATTAACAAAACATAAATAAGAGAGACACCCAGGCCACTGATATTCCGATATCAGACCATTTGAATATTTTGTATTTAATTTATTTACTTTTTCATGTTTGGATTGGAATTCATATCATGTTTGCAGTCAATTAAAATTAAAAAACAAAATAAAAACAGTCATACTACGAAGAATCGCATTAATTAGCCATAATATTTTTCCTCAGATTCGTAGATTTCGAATGCGAACTGTAATGGTTAATGTCACTAAGTAAAATGTCTGCTATTTTTTTTGTATTCTGAGGGTTTTAATAAATGGAATGGCCCCAGTTACAGCCACCTCCTGTGATAAGGCAGAGATCTGGATGTCTGCTAGATTTAGGTTTAAAGACATTTATTCTCATAACAGACAATAGTCACTTACATGAGAACTTATATACTAAAGATACAATTTATCACGTCGTGGGTCATTGAAGAGCTTCAAGGATGAATTAGCGAAGTAGAAGTTGGGTGGACTTTTATTTACGCAGGTAACTGGGATCACTCAAGAGATCCTTTAGTCTAAATTTAAATATTGCCAGGCTGTCTGCACTTTTTATATTTTGTGGAAGTCTATTATACCGCAGCACTCCCCCAACGATCAATGTTTTTTTACCGTTATTGGTTTTAAAATTAGGTACAATAAGATTGTGAGGGCGTCGTGAACTGCGCTTCTGAATTTGATTTATTTTGACGAAAGTAATGTTAGTGTCTATATAGTTATTTAGAATAATTGTATTGAAATAATAGTTTTATATTCATGAGTTTTGTTTCACTGTAGATTTTTTGTCTAGAAGTTAAGAATGGGTAATGAAAAAGCAATTTAATTACTTTATTTTGAGAAATATGAAGGTGAGAAATGTTAGTTTTAGTCGCGGCTCCCCAAATTTCAATAAGGTAAAGAAGGTGTGATTTTGCCAAAGAATTTTAAATATGAAGACGAAATTCAGTCTTCACGAGGAAGGCTGAACTATGTGTCTAAGGGAACCTCTTAGAGAAGATAAACTTTTTGAATTTTCTTCGTTATTTAAATGGTATTGACTATTAACTCCAGAGGCAGACACAGTAAATGATTTAGTATCGATTTCTCGTTATAAATATAAACCTTTAAAATCGCAGCAACGTACGACTTTAATTCATTAAGAAAATTTTGTCATACTTTAATTCCTATCAATACGAAATACGAGCAAATCATATACTTAAACTAGCGACCCGCCCCGTCTTCGCACGGGTGCAATGCTGATACAAAATTCAAAGTGCTATAGGGAGAACCACGGCCTCCGACGCGCCATGTATAGACACGCTCCCGCCGCGCCGCCCCGCCCTGTCGGTACCGCCGCAAACGCTACGTGCCGCAATTTTTAAATCTGTAATATCTTCGAAAATATTCATTTAAATCATATGCTGTAAAAGGCCATATAGATCTATATTAACACGTTCACTGCGGCAAGTAAAATCATAATTCTTCATCAGGTTGCGTCATTGGGGGCGCATTTTGGCCCCAATGATATTTCCGCCGGTGCGTGGCAGGTCTTTCTAGACCCAACAGCACTAGGATAGATTAAATTGCTATAACTTTGTGGAAACATAATGAATGACCTTGAACCCAACTTCCTTAGGTTTGATTCGCCCCGGGATCTGGCAAACAGGAAATGAGAAATAAAGCAGGAAAAGCGGCAGGCCGATATCGACCTGAACCGCACTAGATTATATTTTTAGTAGTGATGGGACAGAGAAATAAGGGGATATCGAAAATAAAACAGAATTATCGTAAAAGAACTGAAAATGTATTTATTTACTGTCTTGGAAACAGAAATACTTTTTATTTTTCTTAGTGGAAAATATTTCTTCACTGCTGTCACTATCACTGTCAATAATTGCAAGGCGAATTACTCGATTTTCCATAATTTGTATTTTTCTTGTATTGCTTGCCATCGCTGATTATATCGAACGCTACCTTAGATCAGTTAGATAGCACAACACTAACTGGCCGGGCGCGCGCTCTGTGCGGCATCGGGTCGCCAGCTTCCTGTTGGGTGGGCGGGCTGAAATAGGCCCACTGCCGCACTCAGCGGATGCACAGCAGCGTCAGTGCGTGGTAGGTCGATAAAAGCCTGCCGTTATGTTTTGATGGGGAAAACCTACAATTTTGACTGCAAGATGAAATATATATTTGTCCCTGTCGAATTTTTACAAACACCTGAGATAATCGTTACGCACCAGCGAGAGGGACATAGGGACATAGATTTCTTCGTCCGCACCAGCTGAAGTACCGCGGCAGGCCGATATCGGCCTGTTACGCAGTGAACGTGTTAAATCAACAATGTATTTAAGGTATTTAATTGGATGAGGATTAATGCTGTATTGGTTAAAATCGGTTCGAAAATTAGCCATTATTTGTCGTAAAAAGTAAATGACAAAAAATGAGATTTTGGGATATCCATAAGAGATAGACATATACCATCGCGGAGTTTTCTGTAGACCTTTTCAATGTGTACAATACTTAGTACATTATTTTGATAAATATCGTAGGGTTCAGCCTGCGTTTGCAACGTAAGCGGAAAAAATCTAATTATTTACGACATCACATTAGAAACCTCATAAATAACAGTATTTCTCCACTATTTAATGGATGTAATAATACATATAAACCTTCCTCTTCAATCACTCTATCTATTAAAATCCGTTGCGTAGTTTTAAAGATTTAAGAATACATAGGGATATAGGGACAGAGAAAGCGACTTTGTTTTATACTATGTAGTGAATAGCGATGCTCGCCAGCACAATAGCTATCATATCTGGTTTGAGCGGAACAACTGTGTATTTCCAGACCTAGTATCAGTTTACCAAGGACTTTGACCGATGTCTGTAAAACCACGTGACATAAAGTATTTACGTATCAAATAAGTAATTAACTTATTCCTATGCGTAAGATTGTTGTGATCCGACCATGGCCTTGATAATTTCATAACTACATAAAATGTTATCTAAAAAAAGGATACATAAAAAATCTTTATACACGACAAGATTAATATTATTAATTATTATTTTTTATCTTTTTTTAATTTTTATCTTTTTTTTTTATCTTTAATTTGTCACGTTTCGAGTACAGCTTTTGGCTATTACTATACTACTGTCTAGTAAAAATTATTTTAGTCTTAACTTTATTTATCTTACTTTTAATTCTCTGTAGTAACAATAATACTCCAGCGCCCTAAGGTGTAGTATTTGGGTTAGTCAAGAAAAGAAAAGTTTTTTGTATAGAACAGGGGGTAAAAGGGCAGGAGGCTCACCTGATGTTGAGTGATACTGCCGCATGGACACTCTCAATGCCAGAGGGCCCGCGAGTGCGTTGCCGGCCTTTAAAAAAAATACACGTCAAACAATCAAAAATAAATACACGTCAAACAACTCTTTAGTATTTTTTAAGTCGATAAGAAAACGTCGGCAAAGGGCATCATTTTCATTTCCTACCTATTATGGCCATCTCTTGATCTTAATACGAGGTAAACAATTTTGCAAGTATTCATGTTAATGGGATACGATCAAGCGCAGGGTCAACTAGTTTTCTTCGAGGCAGGGATGGACCTCGATGTATGTACTGATGAAGGTCTTTACATGGTTTCTTTGACTCCAACGCTATTTTGAAGCTTAACACTTATCAGTTAGCACTTTATTTTATATAATACAGTATAATATCTGATATAATAAATTCTCGTGTCACAACGTCCCACACTCCTCCGTAACGGCTCGACCGATTCTTATGAAATTTTTTATGCATATTCAGTAAGTCTGAGAATCGACTACTATCTAACCCCTAAACATTTCAAACCCCTAAATGTGAAGGGTGGTCCACCCTAAGTTTTTATTTTTTAGATAATATTTTATGTCTTTATTTTTTTATGATACAGCATACAAAAATACATACAACCCTTAATTTTCTCTCCTCTACGATCAACCCCTATTTTTTATTTGTTAATTTAAATCTTATGACTTGAACTCTGAGGTTTATATAGAGAAAAATTCATTGAAAAACCTAAAACGTTTTTATTCCAGAAAACAGTTTCTGGGGTAGTATAGCAAAATGTTCCATGTTGGTATGTACTAAAAAGGTAGGCTATGTTAAATCACATTAAGGAGAAACGAAGTTCGCGGGGGCAGCTAGTAATCATATGTAATTATGTATGTCTTTTTAAAGTGTACCCTAAAATTCAGCTTACCGCGGATTATCACTGTACGACAGTCAAAATTCAATACATTTTTGACGTAACGGGTTCCGATTAGAGCTAGTCTCTTGTCTAAATCTTAGACATATAGACATAGACATAACATTTATTACTCTTAAAACACACACAGAGTAACACACAAAATAACAAAAACACAATAATCACAAAAATATAAATGATGAAAGATAACAGTTTTTTTTTCTTTTGAAGAATAAGGTACGTTTTAAGTGTGTAATGTGTGTGTTTTGTGGTTTTAATTGGCCCTGGCTCAGCATTATGCTGAGAAGCAGACAGTTCCATAGCGCTGGTCGTTCTGTCACAGCAGCTAGTTTGCGCCTAAGTAAAAAAAAAAAAGAATGTAATAATAATTATACTTAGTAGAAAAAAATTATATCAGTAAATGTATGAATAAAATAAAATTAAAAATAGGAGTAATTGTTAAGAAATAGATAAATAAAGATTAAAAACAAGATTACGTGGCATTTTTGTTGAGTAACTAAATGTTCTTTATAACCGCTACGAAAATTTGATTTTAGTTGAAGATTTAATCTTAACCCTTTTTTTATTGTTGGAAAATTAATTTTCGGGGACACGGTAACAGTTTTCCTTAATCCGTGTCCCGTCAAGAGCGTCTGCTGCGCTACTGCTAGTTGCCCAATCAGGCAGTGGCGTAAAAATAGTGGGCCCCCGACCCAAGAGGGCCCCTGACTAAGAGATATTGTGTTCTATGGATGAATGTGAAGTCTCCAATACGCATGGGCCATGGGGCTAGCGTGGGGACTACAGACCATTCCCTCTCGCCTATGAGAGGTGACCTATGGCTATTAGTGGGACATATACAACGTGTAATGAGTGCGCTGAAAATCTCGAAGTTTAATAAAATTATACTGAGTACACCGTGACGATTTTTGCTGATAGGGCCCCATCAAAAGGATTTGCCGAGCTCCACGCCGGACCCTAGGAAACAAAGAAGATTCAGTGCACACACATAACCACCTTACACATTTTTGTACCATATTCTTGCAATAAATAAATTATTATTATTATAAAGTTCGGTGTCATATAACTACATAGATATTACGTAAAATGTTACGTAAATATTGAAAAAAATTTTAAACAATTCTTTATTACAATAAGTATAGCAAAACGCGGCAAAACTGTATGTAATTTCGGCTGTTGATTTGCAGATCTTTTACTCGCCTATGATAAAAAGTTTAACGAAAACACAGATATTTGTCTGTTTGGGGGTTGGGGACAGTTTAGTTTCTTACTGAACAAGATTTAAAGTACAGGCGTGACTTATCCCTATTACTTTGTAAAATCAGGTTACTTTTATCGAAACGAATATTAATAAGCTTAAAATCGTAATAATACAGTGTCTAATCAATTAAGATATGAAATAATGCTTTGGGTATTTTCCTAACATTATTAAATACAAACGCCTTTTCTATATCTCTATTTATCTAATATATAAAATTCTCCTGTCACGGTGTTTGTAACTAATTAAAATTTAATATTTTCGTGAAATTTTGTGTGCATATCTGATATCGATTAGGTTTGCGAATCGGACAACATCTATTTTTCATCCCCCTAAATGTCAAGAGTGGTTCGGTCGACCCCGAAATTGCTTTATTTATTTTTTGGACATTTTTTTTTTGTTTTTATTTTTTTACAGCATACAAAAATACATACAACCCTTAATTTCCACCTCTTTACGATCAACCTCTATTTTTTAGTATAGTAGATAGTTATTTTTATTGAACTAAAAAATGTTTCCTAGAAATAATATACAGTGTTAACTCATTGTAATGTCATTTGTTATAACGAAGTACTCTCTGTAACGTAAACATGACGTACATTTGTTTGGTTTAACACAAAACCCATACATCAATTCACTCTTTATAACGCAAAGCTACTCTCTATGACGAAGAAATATTTTCATATTTAGACATGAACAACATACTTAAGTGAAATTGTTTTTATTATCAGATTACAAAACTAACCTATTGAGGTGCCGAAATTTCTAAGAAAGACACCTGAGGTCATAAACAGCCTTCTCGCCTTTGTTATTGTTAATTGCATTAACGCGTGTGCAATTCTTAGATAACATTGCCTGTAGGAAATTTTGGCCTCAATTACTAAACGCACCACTGTCACCTATCTATTATATATATATATAAATTATTGTAAATGATTAATTTTTGTCTTTTTATGTTCCTTCCATATATCGAAAGACGAACTTCTCTATAACGAAGAAAAATGCTCGGTCCCTTGAAATTCGTAATAAAGAGATCACACTGTACATGTTAAAACAACGTTTGCCGGGTCAGCTAGTTATCTAAATAAATGTAACTTTCTTTAATAATATTAGTGTACCAACGGCTCAATCGCTAAGATAGCATATTCTCAAGGACGTATGATTAGATAAAACGATGTTAAGCTGTATTGAGGTCACTTTTTTTTCAAGACTTACAGAAATTATTATCACTATACGAAATATCCCAATGTATTCTTTGGCACTCATATTGACAGGCGGCAAGCGAAAACTTCAACATGGAATGTAAAAAACTACTAGGGATACATAAAACGATAATAACCTTAAAAATATAATTTTATAACTAAAATATATTATTAAAAGAAGTCCCTTTAGGCAAGGTTCCGAAGATACTGGCAGCGTTCCCCCTTTGAATAGCTAGACCAATTCTTTGTCCGAGGTAGCTGCCGGCTCTTCGGTCTCCTGTGATGTTGACTAACCTTTTTGCTATTTCCTTAAAAAGCCTTATAGCGCTAGGACCCCACGGACCAAGGGGTCTGGGCCCCGCCCGGAAGGGGTCGACACCGAATGGGACAAAATCATATTCAGAGCCTAGACCTTTGTATTTTCATGCTTTAATGAAAAATTAAAAAGAAACATTTTTGGTACGTACTTTTCTGTTTTATATCGATGGCCCCAACGAATAAACGTGCAAGAGCTCTTACCCAAAAAATTTTTTTTCGTTTTCTTCGTTTTAATGGCCTATCATACACCTATATATTTTTTTTTAAATATTTTAGACTTTAAATAAGGCTTTTATAGCACAATATTCGTTTATTGTAGGGAAAAAATATATCTTCATATCATCATGAATAACAAAACATGCGCCTATTACATATTATTTGTTTCTTAGAGTAAACCAGAATAAACGTGTTAAATCAATCTGCCGCTCGTGCCTATCCTCTCCTTTCGGCAATTACTCTTACACGATTATTCGTGTAAAAATGGAAGCAACTTTTACTAGAAATGCATCATTGCACACTGAATATAATAATTACAGTTATTCCACTATCTTTTACTAATTTCTCTCCTTTGTTCTACTTTTGTAAAGGTTCAAGCACTAATATTCTTCGCTCATGTATTTCAAGTTATTGTTAGTAACCGCTTAATATACGGATACTTTTCCGATCGTGTCTATTGCAATAGCGCGTTAGTATAGACAAGGGGTGAAGCGGGGGCGGGAATGTGAGCCACGCCGACTGTTTTATACATTAATATGGATTACGATCTAAAGGCCGATTTACATTATCTTAGTGTTTAGGAGAGTATTTTAGTACAAGTTGAAAGGCAAGTTCTTTAGTGCTTTAGTGCGTTGCGAGTGAACGTTTACATTTCTTCCAGTAGAGTATCATTACAGCGCCACAATGAACGCGCAACGACGTCGGCAAATACGCTCTATTCTACGCAAAATACTAACTGTAGTTATGGAACAAATAGAAGACGAGATTTTATTCGAAATAAATAAACTAAATATAAATAATAAATAAAATAGCTTCTTTTAAGGCAGTGTATGCCGAATGCCTAGCCTGTTTGTTTTTGTATAAATTGTTTTTAACGTTCCACAAACATTCGTGAACAACATATCAGACACAAATTTGATAGTTGTATCTTCCGACCATTTAGCCATCTTTAAAAAACAAAAAACACGCACGCGTTTCACGGCACTTGTGCACTCTCCTAAAGATTTTACTAAATTACGTGTTTACAGTCTTACCTACAACGAGGGAAAATGACGTCTACGGCGCGGGAGAGATAGGTATCACTTGAAACAAAAATAAAAAGCGATTCTATTTTGATTCAACTTGAAAGTCAAGTAGAACCGTACTAAAGCAAGTAGCGTTTACATGTTTCAACTAAAGTACTATCCTAAAGCACTCTCCTAAACACTAAGATAATGTAAATCGGCCATAAGAAGTATTTCCGATTTAGATGGTGTTTTACATAGTATTGAAACACAAAATATATCACAGGATGTTGTAACTACAGAGTCGGAGGAAAGACCCGTAACTCCCATTGAACAGCTTACGAAAAAGAGAAAAATAGATCCTAATTTATGGAAAGATAAGAAAAACAAAATTCTTAAAAATTCTGGTAAAAGTTATGAAAGTGCTAGAACTAACAAACAAAACGCAGAAAAATCTATTGGACCTCCATGCAACTGCAAATTGAAATGTTACGAAAAGATACATCAAAATATGAGGAGTAAAATTTTTCTGAGTTTTTGGGCTATCGGGGACCATGAGAGACAGTGAGATTTTATTAACCGACGTGTTAAGAAAGATAACGTCAAAAAGATTACAGTTGAACGTAAAAATAATCGTACTCAAACATTAACATATCAACTACTCTAAAGTTAGTAAAATTATGTTTTTAAATACATTATCCATTACAGAGCAAGTAGTATACACAGCTATTGATAAATTGGGAGATGACAACTATTTAAAAGACTACAGAGGAACTCATAAGAACAGGCCAAGAAGAATGTCAGAAGAGACTGAGAAAAGTATAATCGACCATATAAATTTATTTGAAAGAGTTGAATCACACTATACTCGAAAGATAGCCAAAAGCAATATCTGTGTGAAACTTTGAATATCTCTAAAATGCACCGACTATATTTGGAATGGATAGATACAAACAATCAGTACAATCAAACATCCTCATAAAAGTCTAACCTATCCTTCCACAAAAAAATTTTTATTTTATTTACCAAACTTCTGATGATGTTAGAAAATTACAAGCTATTATAAAAGACTAAAGAAAAGAATTAGTCAGAATAAAGGAAAAAAAAAACTTTAATGACAGTGTTGTAGCATGTTTTGATCTGGAAAAAGTGTTGAATATCCCTGAAAGTGAAGTAGGAACATTTCATTATAAACGGAAGTATCCTGTATACAATTTCACTATCTATAATATCATCGAGAAAAAGGTTACTGCTATGTCTGGCACTGTCAGATTGCGAAAAGGAGTGCGATAGAAATAGCAAGTTGCCTTTGGTCATTTATCCAGGTACACGTCGAATTAGGAATAAAAAATATATCCTTTTATTCTGATTCATGTGCAGGGCAAAATCGTAATCGTTTCGTATTCGCCATGTTTTCTTTAGCGGCGAAGAAATTTAACATAAAAATTACTCATGGGTTTTTGGAGAAAGGTCATAGCCAATCGGAGGGTGATTCTATGCACGCTGCTATTGAGCGTTCCAAGAAAAAGCATAGTAGAACCTCTATAAGTCGAACATCAAGGGAGACGCCAAAAAATTCGAGTTGTAGAGTTTTCAACTTATGGAGGATTTCGACTTAGGCGGATTTTGATTCGACATAAAGAGTTTATTATTGTATACTCCTAAAATGTTTTCTAAGAAACAATAGTGTACTCACATTGGCGGCAAGTTCTTAAAGTCGGTAACTTATTTTTGTTCGAACAATAGAGATAATAAATTCCAAATGATCAAGTTGTAAACTAAAACGTTCCTATGTTCGAGATACAGAGGTCAAATTTAATTTTTCGAGTTATAGAGTGAAAATATGTACCAAAATGGAGGGACTCGGTGATTATTTCGATTAACAGAGGGTCAATATTTCAAGTAATGGAGGTTTTGGTGTTTTAAGGGAAGGGAACAAAACATTTTTTCGAGATTTGGAGGTTTTTGACTTATCGAGGTTCGACTTAACGAGGTTCTATGTATTTACACACCTGACCTAATGTATTCCTTGATAGAGAATGCCAAAGTTACCGGAGACAAGTACCAGGTAAGACAAATGACACAAGCTGATTACATAGATTTTAAAGAGTTAATAAAGGGGAAGAATTGGTTGAAAGATAAAAATGGGGATAGAATTTATTGGAGCAAATAAAAGAAGTAGTTTTTTATTATAATCATCCTGATACAATATACTTTAGATACAGTTTTGAAGACGAATTACAAGAGATGCAAACTACCACGAGGACTAATTCAAGAAGGCGACGAGGAGAACCTATAGAAAATGCTGAAAACCTAAAACTCGCATACACTGGAATTCTATTTATACCACTCCCTTTATATGGGGATTTAATAAGACTGCGACTCAGGAGCCATACCAAACCAATACCAGTGTTTTTACAGAAATTTGGTGCCATTAGGATCCACCTCGGTTACCAACGATAGTGACGAGGAGATTTATTAGTACTTACTTATTTCTTGTTCTCTGTTTAATTTTTCTTGTTTTTTTTTAAATAATATACCTGATAGGTACTTAATTTGTTCTTAATTGGATAAATAAAAAATAATTATTCTTATTAACATTATTTTTTATTTAACCTTTATCAAAAATCATAAGCTAATTTACATTATTATACCATGCACTTATAAAGATGTATTACATAAATAATGAATTGATCTTGATTACGTTAATAAACGGGCCTCTATCTTTACAAACATGAAAAAGTAACAAAATATACAAGAATAAGCCTGTAGACGGCCAGAGCACGGCTCAGAAAAAAAAATATTGACGTAGAATAACCGTGTAACATTTCACTATACTTGATTATGCTTCATTTATGACACGAATAAACGTGCAGTGATACAATACTGTTAATAAGTCACATATTATTCACTACAATAATAAAATAACATGTTTTTTCTTGAATATTGAGAAAACTGTTCATATTTTTTTTATAAAAAATATATGAGCTAAAAGATATTTTTTTGATATATATCTATTTATTATGTAATTAAAGTAAAGTGATTCCAAACTATTTTGTTGTTTCCTGAAAAGTTGTTGTTTTTCGATTGCACGTTTATTCGTTGGGGCCATCGATATATTTTGTTTATCATCTACATGGCTTTGTATATGTGGTTTATTTGATATGGATATGTGTCAGCTGTAAGATTACTTATAAATAAAAGTTTTTTGACTCCCTAGAGGGGGCAGCTTTCCCTACCAGGCAGGTTGCCTTGATGCCCTTGATGCCCTTGATGCACTGTATTATACTGATGAAGTATTGTAAAAAAATATAAGTTTAATATAACTTCCAAATAGGTTTAGTATTTCAAATGTGAATGACCGATTTCAATGACATTCTTTGGGTATATATTTTGAAGGGTTTGAAAATAAATATGTATAGATATTTTTTATACAAAGTATTTTTTAAAAAGTGTTTTTTATTTTTTTATTTGTATTTACATATATCAAAATATATCATAACCCTCCCCCCCACTACCAACCCCCTTTTTAATAGTGATATTAGTATTAAATAATCTTTATATAGCAAAACAACGTGAGCCGAGTAGGTATTTTTTTAAATAAAATTGTTTAAAATTAGACCAAGAGTTGCAACTTCAAAGTTCATAATTGCAGGATTAATAATACAAACAAATGAACATAGTTTCCTCAATGGTGCAGTTGACTAAGCTTTTGTATAATATGTCCTGGATCCGATTCCCGGTGAATTAAACAATATTGATTTATCTCCTCAAAGGGCTCAAACAGTGGTTTACAAGATTCTATAGAATATAATATATCATTATTATGTTACGGAAACATGAAATCACGATGCAAAGGACTTC
This sequence comes from Pieris macdunnoughi, assembly GCA_905332375.1. Classification (NCBI taxonomy): domain Eukaryota; kingdom Metazoa; phylum Arthropoda; class Insecta; order Lepidoptera; family Pieridae; genus Pieris; species Pieris macdunnoughi. Next base: position 5,478,827 of record CAJOBZ010000007.1, read on the forward strand.
GAAGATAACGTTATCAATATCTTATCATTAAGGCTTATAAAATAATTGAATATTTTAAAGATAACATAAATATTCTAATTTAAAAAAAATATGTATACAATAATAAAAAAAATATTATAATTATTTTAAGTCTTGATTAAGTTCTTACAATTCAATAAATTTGTTAATACAGCAAAATCGCTTGTAAGCGTCATTAAGTTAAATAAACATGTGAAAAAACAGCTTAAACTATATGCCAAAAATAATATTATAATTTTAAAGTGTAGAAAATTAATTATTATAAGCATATGAATCTCAATTCGCAATATGTATAACTTTAATTAAATGTTTTGCTATTTTATAATGTACTAGCTGGTGCCCGCGACTTCGTCAGCGCAGGATTAGTATTTCGAGTAGCTTATAAGCGTGGCGTAGAAAAAAACTTCTAAAGAGATTGACTATTTAAGATAAACATTTCCATCATACGTGTAATTTTAGCGGTTTTGGCAGCGCACGCCAGAGTTACACGGAGATGGTAGATTTTTTCCTACTTACTTGATATTTTGGACAATTCACACAATATCTTAATAAATTGTAGCCTATGTATTCTGATGTATGAGCTATATTATTGAAAAGTTTCATTAAAATCCTTAGTTTTCACGTATTTACAAACATGCGTGTTTATAATATCTATTAGTGGGATACTACTAACACTAGTGATTCTCCATTCCAATAGAAAAAGCAACCTGATTAATAAAGCTCTCATCATATGATGCATTAATTGTATTTCTCGTATATAGTTTTTTTACAATTTTTTTTGTGGTTGCTTGTTTATTTTTTTCCGTTGCTAGCTTGCTGATATTTCTAATACAATTGTTGTGTATGAATGTAAAATTTGTAATGTTATATTTTCTTGTACAATTTTATGCATGCACGTTGACAAAAACGCTGCACATCTTCGTGACGTTCTTTCACTTCAAAAAAATCCTCTCTTATAAAATTTTGAAACTGACAACCTTACTCCGCCCGCTAGCGTAGCGAACCAGTGAGCACTTAATACTGAAGGTATATATGAACACTTAATACATATTATTATAATTGAATTATCTCAGTAATAGATTATTAATATTTTTTACACGTTTACTACAACAAAGATACTTTTCTTGTTTTGCAAGAGACAAGTAACGACCGATGTCACCTTTAATTACAGTAAATTGTCGTTTATAACCTGTTGTTTGTCGCAATGTACTTAACTTGGTATTATATCAATTTTACGCATAGTTAGCGTTTAAATTCAATCAAGGTTAATAAAAATCTATTAAAGTTGAACGTAGTATTAAAATACTTGATCTCTATAAATTAATTATAATTTATTCTTGTCTGCCAGAAGGGTATTTAGAAAACAAATAAATAGATCTGTAAGACCTCCGTCGCGTCCAAGCACCTGTCGATTCAGGGTTTTTTACTTGAACCTTCCAGATGCTATTCGGAGTGAAGAAGACGAATCAAGTCGAATCGAAGACGAAAATCATCAAAATCGGTGAAACCGTTCTCGAGTTTAGAAAAGTGAAACTAAATACTTTCCTAGTAATTAGCCTATATGATGCAATAAATTAATTTTTTAATTAAGATCGAAGTGTCCAGCGCTATTCGGAGTTACGTTATGACGCTGATGCTAATCAGTTTTCTTCGTGTAGTTATACGCACATGGCTTATAAACCAGGGCGGCCCCCCCCCCCCCCCCCCCCCCCCCCCCCCCCCCCTATTCGGATAATTTGGTTCATTATCTATACTTACCTCAGAATGCTCAATGAAAATTACGTAGAAATAATAACTTAAATGTCGCTTGGACTAGACATAGAACTGACCTTTGAACCGCTATAAAAACAATTACGTAAACTCGCACGTTTTAATGAATGGTTATGTTTAAAGGATATATTTTACTACACAATAATAAAACGTTTAATTACAGTAAATCACAATTAACACTTCGACAGCGACAGCTTTATAATTATGTTAATGCTCTTACAGCTTATAAAAAACAGATACTTAAAGAATACAATAAGAATTCTAGTAGGTTGACTAAATTCAGGAATATTTAAAGCTGATTTGCTATTTGTTAAGAGTACCGAGAGTTTTTTACGCCTCGATTTTTCTCTCGGCCTCTCTCCCTCTTTCCCCTCCCCAAAAACCCATTTTAGGGGCTAAGGTGGTGTTTGGCTACCCAAATTACACCATTTTCACCTTATAAATAACGTTTTTATAGATCTAAACGGAAGTCATAAAAGGTATTTTCCGCCCCTTATGCATCCTTACATCATCAATCATGGGGCATTAAACTTTATGCTATAAAGGCATTATTGTCATGATAAATATAATCAATCGTCATAGTCTAGGGATCGAAAATGAATGACACAATTAAACATGTTTAAAATATTATAATTAATATTAAATATCAAGGCTTCCTATTAAAATTTATTACTTATCGATAGATTTATGTTTTTTTAAATTAAGTTATTAATGACAAAGTCCCGTATAAACAATAAACCGTATTTTATTTATGTTGTATACGATAGTAAATTATTTTTACACGCTATCGTAAAATACGTATGTATGCTCCTCCGAAACACGGTCATAAGCGCTCCTTACAATTATTATTTTACATAAAACATTTAAACGCATTTTTTTAAATACAGTGTATACTCTTTATAATGTCATTTGCTATAACGTAAAAATTCGGTAATTTTGTTTGGTTTAACACAAAACCCTCTATTCTCTAATACATTCTTTATAACGAAAAATATATTCATATTTAGACATCAACAACATACTTAAGTGTAATTGTTTTTATAATCAGCTTACAAAACTAAGCTTTTGAGGTACCGAAATTTCTAAGAAAGACACCTGAGGTCATAAACAGGCGTCTTGCCTTTGTTCTTGTTAATTGCATTAACACCTGTGCCATTATTCTTAGATTACATTGCCTGTATGAAATATTGATCTCAGTTACTAAACGCACCATTGTCAACTATCGTGCATTATCAGTCGTAAACAAACTTTGAAACTGTCAAGATGGCCAGAAAAAGATAAGCGTTATGTGTTAACGTGATTGGTTAAATTTGGTTTGTTTTTCCCTTCCCTCTGTATAACGAAAAATCTTTAAACGAAAAATCTTTATAACGAAAAAACTTGCTCGGTCCCTTGAACTTCGTTATAAAGAGCTTACAATGTATTACTTCAACAAACTCATGATAGAAGCTTACATTTGCAAATTGCCGTTTAACCTATTCTTGGCGTAACCCGAACCCAGAACTCTGGAATCGTGGTTATAATACCCTGTATCCTCTTCGCGGGTTGGGTTAAAGGCTTGCCATCAGCTGTGGACACCTGGAAGGCCTGCATAAAGGCCGCGAATATCAGAAACATGCTGTGACGAGCGTAGGTCTCTCCAGCACAAAGTCTGCGTCCTGTAATTGATATGTATGAGAGACATCTGAAGAGGTTTTATATAGAACATTTTTAAGGCAGTTTACGATTGACACTTGTGGAATTTTGTACCAGTCCCAAATCTAATAATAAATTTAGATTTGAGACGCGCACGATGAATCCCAAATGTTATCAAATTACATAAAAAAACGTTAAGAATTTTCAACTTTCAAGTTATACTTCTCGACTCTGAATCATCCAAGTGGTGTTAAATTTTGTTTGAATTTAATGGAAATTTTATTGTTTCCTTTTAGATTATTGTTTCGGAATCTTTATCTAATTAATCGACCCAAAAATATAAATTTAGATAAAATAAACATGAATGGGTCAATGCTCCTATATTTAAATGAAGATATAAATACACTCTCCTCAATTAAGATTGTTAATAGGTATGCCATATCTGTTGAAAGTTACACTAAAGCTTGTACATAGGCTACACTAAAAGTATCGGGAATGGAATAATACCACTGTTCCTGTCATATTTGCAAAAAGCGGTTTGCGTTACTTGGTGCGTCAGAACTCTCGAAAGATTCCACGCAGGATCCTCAAATGCTGTATACAACATCGTATCAGGTGACGAAACCTGGATATACGCGTACGAACCCAAAACAAAAAACCAGTCACGAGTTTGGGGGTTCGAAAATGAGTTAAAGCCAACGAAAATTGTTCGTTCACGGAGCAAAAAAAATGGTGGCCACGTTTGTCTCCAAAACCGGCCATGTTCCGACTATTCCTCTTGAGGGACAAAGAACGGTATGCTAGCATTTGTTTGCCACAGCTCGTTTCTGAACTCCGTAAAGAGAACTGCAAGCGCCGCATCGTCCTCCATCACGACAATGCGAGTTCTCACACCGCGCACAGAACAAAAGAGTTTTTAGAGCAAGAAAACATAGAATTATTAGACCATCCGCCGTACAGCCCCGACCTAAGCCCTAATGATTTCTATACTTTCCCTAAAATAAAAAATAAATTGCGTGGTCAGAGATTTTCATCACCTGAAGAAGCTGTGAACGCCTACAAAACGGCCATTTTGGAGACCCTAACTTCCGAATGGAATGGTTGCTTCAATGATTGGTTCCATCGTATGAAAAATGTGTCAAATTTCGCGGAGAATACTTCGAAAAGCAATAAATACATTTTTAAATAGTAATGTTGTGTCACTTCCTTGATTCCCGAAATTTTCAGTGCTGCCCTCGTATGTATACAATTAGACTAGTTTTTGTTGTAGTCAAAAATACCTATTATTTTTTACACGAGAAACGTTATAATTTATTACAATAAGGACCTTGGTTAGGCACAGCAATGTTGAGAGGGCATGCTTTATTATAATTAATTTTATTCTTATACATTTTTATTCTTATAAGATACATTATTTATTTGGTATATTTGCTTTCGCTTCATGTTGCGAAAAGGAGAATGTACTTAACATTTGTATAAACGTAACTTTTATAAAGAAATTAAAGTCTACAGTAACAGTGTAATAACATTTCTAGTATAATAATTCCTTTCGAAATTTGGTAAACCTCAAGTTATTTGTTTCATTCTTCAAATTTTCTGGTAATTTGTTATATATTTTTATTGAGGATATCAATGGTCCTGATTGATGTAATTTTAGTCTGAATGTAGGTTGAATCAGTTGGTTTTTATGAGGTCTTAATGAGGAAAGAGTTTTTGTATCTTCTCTTTGTTTATTTATATTGGTGTTTATTAGTTTTGTTTCACTGGCATTTAAACATACGATAAAAGTCCCGCTAACGGTCACGTGATCACATGTGACGTCAATTTACAACGCTCCGCTTAGAAGGAAGTCGCGGATCTTGCGCAGTGTTTTGTTTTGTTTTCATCAAACACATTACGTTAATAGTGTTAATATTTGATTAATGAAATGAAATAGCATAGGTCTTGGGTAGCACTTTTTTATTTGGCTACAGAACTAGAAATACCGAATAATACCAGACACAGCTAGTTTTTTTAGTGTTCCTATATTATAGTTGTCGCAATAAACACAGCGGGGTATAATATCCTGCCCTTGAATTGATTGCATAAATGTTAATGTCTAACATTGACTTAATAAAGGTTATAAATCTGCTGTGCGAGATAACCGTCAACTCCAGCCCGGTAGCCCTTTTTAGGTCTGGGCCTCTGATTCCTGTATCTATTTCATGATAATTTTTAATGTATTAAGTAGGTGATCAGCTTCCTGTGCCTGACTAACGCCGTTGACTTTTTGGATCTAAAGCAAGCCGGTTTCCTCACGATGTTTTCCTTCACCGTTCGAGCGAATTTTAAATGCGCACATACAAAGAAAGTACATTGGTGCACAGCCGGGGATGGAACCTACGACCCCAGGGATGAGAGTCGCACGCTGAAGCCACTAGGCCAACACTGCTGCCGAGCTAATTATTATTAAATGTTTACTTGGACTCGGGGTTATCAATGGCTTCAGTTATGAGTAATAGATTACGTCATTCTAGTAAACAAAGGAATCGCTGCAATGTGGGTCACGCGGGCTTAACCTGTTTATTCTATATATAGCTATGTTTGATAGAATGAATAATGTATTGTATGTATTTATCTTGTACGAGCCAAGGCTGTACATTTTGATCACTTATAACGTTACGATTTCCAAAATCGTCGGAGTTACGCCCCGAGAGTATAGACAGACGCAGGCACTCTCTTCAACTGTTACATTGCATTTATTCATTTCATAGCTATTAACATTTCATTATTTCGCTCATATTCTATTGTTATTCGCGAGTGATTAATATAGAGTAAAACAAAAATCTTCTCTTATTTAAAGCACCGAGATGATCCAGGATTCAGGAACCGTGCATATCTCGTACCGCTAACAATACCTATTGTTCTCATTTACGCGAAACAATCTAAGAAATATGTTAGGACTTAAAAATGGATATAATTCGACAGATATCTATTTAGTGCGTTTTTTTTACTCACCTTCAATAGCTCACCTGATGTTAAGTAATACCCATGGACAATCACATAGCCAGAAGGCTCGCAAGTACGTTGCCGGCCTTTTAGTATAAGTACTATGATTAATTTGAGTATGTGTTGCCACATTTACTATATCTATTGCCGCGAAGGTATATGCAATATTCCAATGTATACAAAAATATAACGAAATGCGTGCCGTTGTTGTTCAATCTTAATCTACAATCAAGTCTTATCTGAAACATTCTTGATATAAAGAAGTACCTCTAATAATATGCTAAATAAATAATAAATTACCAGCTCCAAAAGGCAGGGACTTGTCCAGGCTAACTTGAACCTTTCCATCAACAATGAACCGCTCAGGCCTGAAGTTCTGCGGATCACCCCAGATCTTCTCATCCATGTGGAGAGCAACTAGATTAACTGCCACCGAGGAACCCTGCATATTATCTCCTTTTAATTCTTATTTCCAAGAGCTGATTCTTTTTAATTTTTTTTTAAGACACACAAGAATATTCTTCCAATCTAAGCCAAAGCAATTGTTTTGGCGAAACAGCCAGCCTCCTCAGATACCGGCAAACATCTTGAACAAATGTCTTTGCCTGCGCAGAAGCGATTTTTTGGTATCAGTGGAGAAGGGGGGGGGAGTGACTTGTCGATCGCGTGATTGGTAAATCGTTGACGTTTGTACGTCTACGTTACGTTACGTACGTGCCTGCTAAGTACAAGCCGTCGGAAATATCTGCAACCTCCTGGAATGCGCTTCCCCTGCGCTTCCCCGCACCCCGCCCCGTTTTCGCCTATCCAGTACCGTTGCCAACGCAATGCCGAGCACGTGTTTATTCTTGCTTTCGTAATCGCATTTTAGTGTTTATTGAGTGATAATATAGAAGATGCGAACGACAGGCACATGTCTGGTGTCGAGGCTTTTCTAGAATAGTTTCGCCACTTTCTCTTCCTCTCTACTTTTTCTGTTTATTTGTAAATTTGTAAATAATTTGAATTTTAAATAATGTAAATAATAAGTATTTGTAAATTTCAAGTAGGTACGAGTATCAATAAAAATAAGTACACAAATAAAATATTTTTTATTTTTACATCTTCAATTTTTTTGCTATCTCTCCAGTTTGTATGACGTCATTAAGCCAGGTTCGCAGATATTTCAACTCGGCAGTACGTGACATATATAGTGGGACATATTGGCTGACATAGCTGGGATGTATTATTAATAAGTACATAAATAAATAGGTTCTTTCATTTTTTTCCTGGTATGGCTTGAATCGCACTTGGCCGGTTTTCATTTCTTGTTATCATATTTTTGGACGTAGTAAAAATATATATTTAACAACTCACAATAATATATGATATACACTAACAATCTACAAACATTAAAACAAACTATTTTTAAAAGTTATCTACGTAAAAAGTATTCTACAGTTAAATAGACACTTTTTTGCTCGTATGTGTAAAAATGCGTTTAATAAAATATAGAACGTTTTGTCCAAGGAAACATTTCCTTAAACAAAGGTAATGCTATCAACCGATTTGAAGTGATTTAATAATAAATATTTTCTAAACAGATGTTTATACCGGACTCTTTTCAAAAGAGACAAAATAGTTTCCAACATTCAAGAACTAACGTTATAAATGTAGATACATTATTACTTAATCTTAACACGATTAACGCACGGGTCATTGACCCGGACCGCCGAAGTAACAGAGTTCAGGGTCACAAAGGGAAATGAATTTGTTTTGTTTAAATTCCTTTGTCAGAAGCGGTCCCTTGTATAATCTTACCTCAGGAATATCGTATCCTCCAAGTGTTGTGTCATTCATCGCGCGATGAGGCACGCCCAAAGGCACAAGTGTCTCGAATCTTAACATCTCACGAATGCAAGCCTCTGTGAACGGCAAACTGAAACGTTTTGTCATAACTATAAAGTTTATTTTAACCGATACTTAAAGGTTTTTATGTCATATTAATCAAGTCCAAATATCATTTATTCATATAGTATATTTAATTAAGTGAATTCATGCTTCTAAATTTACAAATGTCACTTTTCAAACCAAGGAAGACTAGAAACTCGCAATGAAATTATTCATTCATGAAATTGCCACGTTTTGTTTTTGTAATGTTTGTACCTGCAACTGCATACACGCGAATTTAACTGTTTATCACTCTAATATATATAAAATAATCAGTGGCGCTACAACCGCTTTAGGTCAGGACCTCAGATTTCTGAATCTTGTTCATGATCATTTTTAAATCTAATAGGCAAGTAGGTGATTAGCCTCCCGTGCCTGACACACACCGTCGACTTTTTAGGTCTAAGACATGTCGCTTTCCTAACGATGTTTTGCTTCACCGTTCGAGCGAATGTTAAATGCGTACATAGAAAGAAACTCCATTGGTTGGCTGGGGATCGAACCTACGACCTCAGGGATGAGAGTCGCACGCTGAAGCCACTAGGCCAACACTGCTCACCTCATAATAGATACCGATTTATATAATTAATAAAGGTTTATGGAAGTAATCGACACAGGTATCGTAAAAAAATAATATGCCCAATGTTATACCACGCAGACGAAGATGCCAAGGCTGATATATCATAAATGAAATTGGAATTATCTATACATATGGCACCAACCAAAAACCCCTCTTTCCATTTGCCCCCCGCGGCGGCGCCGGCGGCCCCCCCCCCCCCCCCCCCCCCCGCGGGGGGGGGCCCCCCCCCCCCCCCCCCCCCCCCCCGGGGGGGGGCGGGGGGGGGGGGGGGGGGGGGGCCCCCCCCCCCCCCCCCCCCCCCCCCCCCCCCCCCCCCCCGGGGCCCCCCCCCCCCCCCCCCCCCCCGGCCCCCCCCCCCCCCCCCCCCCCCCCCCCCCCCCCCCCCCCCCCCCCCCCCCCCCCCCCCCCCCCCCCCCGGGGGGGGGGGGGGGGGGGGCCCCCCCCCCCCCCCCGGGGGGGGGGGGGGGGGGGGGGGGGGGGGGGGGGGGGGGCCCCCCCCCCCCCCCCCCCCCCGGGGGGGGGGGCGGGGGGCCCCCCCCCCCCCCCCCCCCCCCCCCCCCCCCCCCCCCCGGGGGGGGGGGGGGGGCCCCCCCCCCCCCCCCCCCCCCCCCCCCCCCCCCCCCCCCCCCCCCCCCCCCCCCCCCCCCCCCCCCCCCCCCCCCCCCCCCCCGGGGGGGGGGGGGGGGGGCCCCCCCCCCCCCCCCCCCCCCCCCCCCCCCCCCCCCCCCGGGGGGGGGGGGGGCCCCCCCCCCCCCCCCCCCGGCCCCCCCCCCCCCCCCCCGCGGGGGGGGGGGGGGGGGGGGGGGGGGGGGGTTTTTAGCCTGATGGCATTCTTCGCTCTCAAACCGGAACAAATTCGTTATATTTCTTAAATTTGTTTCGGAGGGAATGAGGGCGGCGCTTAGGACCTTTAATAAACTAGGCCAGACACATCAAGCAGCCAATCATTGTGTTAGATAAAAACGCTTATCATTCAATTAGCTATTAAATGATTACTTGTCCTCTTTTGAAGGATTATAGGAACACTTGATAATAAGATCAAGGTATAATTAACTAATAATAATTATTTAAATGTTTTAGAAGCACATCGTTTTCGATAAAGATAAATAAAGGAATACTTCTCAAAGCGAAAGTAACTTCGTGCTTTTACCAAATTTCAAATAAGCCTGCTCGTTGCTCAGATTATTCCAGAATTTATTTTTTTATTTTATTTATTAACACTTCTTTGCATTACAATATAAAAAATTTAACATTATTTATTGAAAAGGAATTTAGTTATTAATTGAGACAGGGTTTGTGGATTTAGCGACTCTGATCTCTGAGGTCACAGGATTTCGACAAAAAAGCTTTTCTGTTGGAACTTTTTTTCGACGGCGTGTGTCAGGAGGCTGCTATGACTTCCATATGTTTAAAAAGGTCCTATTACAAATATTATTGATTTGAATAGGCCATAACAAGGCCATTTTATAAACATTTAATTGGATAAAGGATAACCTCGTTGAAGATTTGCATGATTTGAAATAATTAATTAAGTATTTAAACTATATTTAAGATACACTTGGCAAATTATTAAAAGAGAAATACAAAAATAATATTGTACTTTTTCACACAAGGCAAAATTTAAAAAATCACACTACGAAATGAGTCTCACTTCTAAACTTATGAAAACGCATTAATATTATTATTCCGAGGATATTTCTCGCTAAATATACTAGCTTTGAATTCACCCGGTCTCATAGTACACGTCCCCAAGCGACGCGATCCAACTCTCCGTTGACAAATGAAACGCCCTCACTTGTCTTTCGTCCATTCTCAATGATTAAATTTACTCTACTAACTTCTGTCTATCATCCAAAGTAGGCATTCGGTCTCTCCCCACCACACGGTCTAGTTCTTCGTGAATCTTATCTTGTAGTTCCGGTTGAAGTAGTATTCTCTCCAGCAGAATCGTGAGCGTCATTTCTGTCGCACTCGCAGTAGGGAATGTGTAGTCTGTGCAAATTAATTGCAGTTGCTCAGCTAAAAGAACAGGACGTTTAAATTATTCAATTGTCACTCTATGATTTGGGCCCCACAAGAACAAAAATATCCTTAAACCTCTCCACGCGTATACAAAATAGAGGTATGGAGGGTACCCATTTTATGATTTTACCCAGTAGTGTAATCAACTTTGTTTGTCTTGGGTATGGTAGGATACAACAAGTTAGAGGTATGCGGAAATGATGAAGAGACTGGGGCTGCGTGTAATAATCACACTCGGCGTGGTAAGCGGTCGCAATTGCTTGTAGTGCCTCGAGAATTTAATCAAAGAAGTCACAAGTTACAAGACTTGCGCACCCTGAATATTAATGCGTGTGGGACGGATATATTTATCTGCACATTGGCTGAATACACAAGAATTGCATTATTTGTAATTAGTTATAAAAAGTTTTATGTTTTCTTGTTTTGTTTATATTATGCTTTTAGTTTAATTTTTATATGTATAAGTTTTCTATTATATTAAATTACTGTATAAATGGGAAGTAAGGAAATTTATTTATTTATTTCCTTACTTCCCATTTTTTATAAAACAGTGTTGATGATAATAAGAAACAAAATATTGATTAATTTGCGTGTTTACCTATAGGTTTTATTGATTTTTTTTTAATTTCTTTATTTTACAAAATAATATATAAACACAGTATGTTACATTAGAACACCGCTGTGGTTTGTATTAATGTAATAGCAGTCTTGTTTAGGAGTGAGGTCCCGAATCTAACATGTATATCATTATCATATATATTTTATTTAGCATCTAATTATAGTGCCAATCAACATATTATCAACTTTTTTTACCGATATTCAGCGTTGATAAAAGTTTAAACAAATACCAAAATTAGTACAACCTCCAAACCTATTGACTGACTAGATTTTATGATTATAAGGTAAGTAATATTATTTCTTATAATAAGGTATTTTAAAGTAAGTTAAATTAACTCGAAAGTAATGACCAACAAAATTTAAAAGCGAAGCGTTTTAAAAGAAAGTTTTCAAAGAAATTAAATAGCTTGCTTCAATACCTGAGTATGTAGTACGCTGATTTTCCTCAGTTTCCTGTTTCATTTTCTTTATATACGCATCAAAAAAGTGGCGTTCGTGGGTGTCTTCATATGTGTCTATAGCGTCTTTTATAAGCTCCTGAAAAGGCAGTAGGTTTTATTTGAATGAAAGTCGAAAGAGTTTTAATTAGTAGTGAAATAGGCAAGTATAATACGACTCATTGGTCTAGTGGTTAGTACCCCTGACTGCGAATCCATGGTCCCGGGTTCGATCCCCGGCTGAGACGAACATCGATGTGATGAGCATTTGGTTTTTTTTTTTTTATAGAACGGGGGGCAAACGGGCAGGAGGCTCACTTGATGTTAAGTGATACCGCCGCCCATGGACACTCTCAATGCCAGAGGGCTCGCGAGAGCGTTGCCGGCCTTTTAAGAATTGGTACGCTCTTTTCTTGAAGGACCCTAAGTCGAATTGGTTCGGAAATACTTCAGTGGGCAGCTGATTCCACATAGTGGTGGTGCGCGGCAAAAACTGCCTTGAAAAACGCTCAGTTGTGGAACGGCGGACGTCGAGGTGATACGGGTGGAATTTCGTATTCTGTCTCGACGTCCGATGATGAAACTCAGCTGCAGGTATTAATCCGAACAACTCCTCTGAACACTCTCCATGGTAAATGCGGTAGAAGATGCAGAGTGACCCCACATCTCTACGCAACGCCAAAGGATCAAGCCGCTCGGAGAGGGATTGGTCGTCGACGATTCGAACCGCTCTGCGTTGTATACGGTCAAGTGGAAGGAGCTGGTACTGGGGAGCCCCCGCCCAGAGGTGAGAGCAGTACTCCATGTGGGGCCGAATTTGCGCTTTATATAGTTGCATGCGGTGGCCCGGAGTGAAGTACCGCCTCGCCTTGCTGAGCACACCAAGCTTTTTGGAGGCTAATTTAGCCTTTCCCTCCAAGTGACCGCGAAACTGAACGTCGTTCGATATGTCAACGCCAAGTATTCCAATGCTAGCTGTGGCTTTAAGAAGAGTGTTTTCGAAAAGAGGAGTAGCGACAAAGGGTGTTTTTTTAGCGGAAAACGCGCAAACTTGTGTCTTCTTGGGGTTAAATTGGACTAGGTTTTGTCTGCCCCAGTCTGAGACTCCACATAGTAGAGTTTCGCCTTCAGACACAAGTTTGTTCCGGTACTCATCAACAACTGCCCGAGAAATACCTGCCCGGCCAGTGTAAAAAGTATCCCCAGTGCTGTCATCCGCATAGCAATGAATGTTGCTAAGTTGCAACATATCATTGATATGCAAAAGAAATAGGGTCGGGGATAGAACACAGCCTTGTGGGACCCCAGCGTTCACAGGTTTAAGGTCGGAACATGCTCTGTCGATGACGACCTTGATGCTCCGATCGGCCAGAAAGCTGGAGATCCAATCGCATAATTTCTCGGGAAGCCCATAGGCTGGAAGCTTCGAGAGCAGTGCTCTCTGCCACACCCGATCGAAGGCTTTCGCTATGTCCAAACTTACCGCCAGCGCCTCCCCCTTGGACTCAATTGCCTCTGCCCACCTATGGGTAAGGTATACAAGGAGGTCACCAGCTGAGCGACCACGACGAAAGCTGTACTGAGAATCGCTTATCAACTGGTGGCCCTCTAGATACCACAAGAGCTGGCAATTAATAATGGTTTCCATTATTTTGGAGAACAAGGAGGTTATAGCTATTGGGCGATAGTTGGACGGATCAGAGCGATCGCCTTTTTTAGGAATCGGATGTATCAAAGCGGTCTTCCAGCACTTCGGGACAGTGCCGAGCGAGTACAGGTACCGGAAAAGGCGCGTTAAGACCGGAGCCAACTCAGGAGCACAAGTACGCAGCACAATTGGGGGGATACCATCCGGCCCGCTCGACTTATGAATGTCCAAGGAGGTGCTTTGCGGACAGCACGTTGCCGGAATGTGATTTCCGGCATCGAATAATCACACCGCGAAATGGTCGGTGGTGATCTTCCCTGGTCATCCAAAGTCGAGTTGGACGCGAAGAGACAGCCCAAAAGGTCGGCCTTCTCCTTCGCAGTGTGGGCCAGAGAGTCATCCTCCCTGTGCAGTGGCGGAATGGCGGGCTGACAAAAATTCCCTTGGACAGCTTTGGCGAGAGACCAGAAGGCTCGAGTCCCTGAAGGGAGCTGGGCCAATCTCTCGCCAAATCTGGCAATGTGCTCTGACTTTGCCTTAGTGATTTCCCGTTTGAAGAACCTGGAGGCTGAGTTATATGCTGTTTTAAGTTCGCTGGTATTGGCATCACGAGATTTCGCCGCTTCCGCCCATGCCTTAAAGCATTCTCGCTTTCGACGCGAGGCCGCCTTGCAAGAACGTTTAAACCAGGGCTGAGACTTGCCACCGATCGGCACCGCAGAAAATGGAATAAAGAGTTCCATGCTCAGCAGAACCACTTCGGCGACAGAGGCGGCGACGGAATCTGGAGCTTCCGGCGAAAAGCACATAGGCCCCCAAGGGTAGGACGCAAAGAAAGACCGCATCCCGTCCCAATCTGCTGACTTATAGTGCCAAATACGGCGACAACCCATAAAGCGGGGCCGTGAAGGGCGCGTAGATGGCACAGTACTCCGGACCACACAATGATCCGATGAACCCAATGGCGGGTCAACAGAGACTTGATAGTTCTCCGGATGTGAAGTCAGCAGAAGGTCCAACAAAGAGGGTTTATGACCATCCACATCTGGTATTCGCGTAATCGCAGGGACCATTTGTGTCAGGTCGTAGGCTAAAGCAAAGTCGTGAAAGGATCTTCCCGCGTGATCGGTGGTTTCAGAGCCGAGCCAATCGGCATGGTGGGCGTTAAAATCGCCAAGTATCACGATTTCAGCGGTAGGAACCCTTTCGAGCAGGGAATCTGTAGCCATTTGGATGTGCTCAATGAGTCGGTCAGTTTCGGTATTTCCGTTATGGGACCTATACAGGCATGCGTAGAATCGCGGACGGTCATCGCAGTCTACGCGCAGCCAGAGGTTAGATAGGTCCCTTCCTTCAAGCGTCCCGAGGCGACGAGAACAGATATCCTCTCTGACGTACACGCAAACTCCCGCCCGCGGCACAAATGAATGTTCCAATTTGTACCCCGGGTAGGAGAGGTAGGAAGTATCAGCCGGGGAGGAAATCTGAGTCTCGGTAAGAAAGAGCAAGGCCGGCTTCGCAGTCTCTAAATGGTAGTGGACTGCGTTGATATTGGAATTGAGCCCCCTAACATTTGTGAAGTCCACGGCGAGCGTGGACGGGGGTGCCTTTGTTGAATTGCTCCGTTTTCCCCCGAGATATATTATATACGATATACGATAACTGTTTTTGTAGAGCGCAGAATTGCCCCCCCCAGAATACGAAGGGCAGCCTGTGCGTCCACCACCGGGTGCTGAGTGTCCCGGTGTTTGACGCCCAGAGGGGGATTCTCCACCGCGAGCGCGTGTGGTACCCCCCTGGGGTAGATTCTGTTTGTTCTGCACCTTCATATTTCATATGGGGGGGATGGGCTCCGGGAGTCTCCCTCACCGTACGAAACGCGAGTACAATAAGGCGAACCTATTGCATCACTTCACGCCGGTTTTCTAAGAGACAGTGGTACTGCCCCGGTCGTGCCTGCCCATTTGGCTGAAGCCCGAAGGCAACAGCATGGCACTCCCACTAGGAAGGGGTTGACTGATTGTGCTGATGAAATAACCTCTGTCACAGGTTATTTCACCAGTGGGCGATGGGGTCGTCACGTCCCGACGCCGATAAAATTTGGTGTTGTGCTTAGGTCTTGGGTGTTTAAATATGTATTTATATGTCTATCTATCTATAATATGTATGTATATCCGTTGCCTAGTACCCATAACACAAGCTTCACCAGCTTACCATGGGACTAGGTCAATTGGTGTGAATTGTCTTTAAAAAAAAAATATCCACTACACAACTGCGCCGATCTCTGTAACTTCCCATAGTGTCTTTTTTGTATGCAACTTTGAAGTAGTTCTCTCAACGTCCGCTGATTTTGCAATCTTAAATCGTGCAGGTTAATAAAATGACTGATAAAATATATTCAGCTTACACAAGACTTAAAACTTGGTATAATATTATAAACGAGTTGAAACATTTTCTTTCACTGACATTTTTGGAATCAAGATTTCGTAGCAATTCGTTTCTTCAATGCGCTGAAGATTTTAGATTACATTTTCAGGGAAATAAAAAAAACTAATTCGTAGTCGAAGCCATAGAAGCCTAAAGGAAGCCTGCTAAGATACATCTATAATTCTATACATACTTTTATTATAAAGAGTACTTATACAGTGTGGCCAAAAAGTCGTGGATCGTGGATTGCGTTAGATATGCTATTTATGGTTGTTTAATGGGTGTATTGACGATAATATTAAGTTATACGATATAAAATTATCTCAAATCATAACTTTTTGTTTACTTCGGACCCCACTGTGAAAAAAAATCTCTGCCGAAAAGTGACCCTGTATCACAAGTTTTGGCGCATTTAATAGGGATTCTGAAATGGAATTTCTTTCTAGGACCAAAAAACAAAACAACGATTTGGACTTATGATAGTTATTAATCTAATTACCTACCCGTTACCCAAGGTCTCATCAGGACCAATCTAGTGGATATTATAAAAATATACAGGATGTAGATTTTTTCGAATTTTAATAAGAATTAGTAAAAACAGTCAATTTTCTTATAAAAACGCAAAATAAATTATAACTCTGCAGGCGTTGAGCTCAAGGACCTCCCGTAGTACCGTAGAACAATTTTTTGCAGCTTTGATCCACGACTTTTTGGCCACCCTGTATATATGTTAACGTAAAATTGTAAATACCGTTGGGTTTTATTTCTTCCCCCCATCTCGCTCCGAGATTATAAACTGTCGAAAGATTGTGAACTCAACGTCTGCTTCCATTTAACGTATTGTAGGTGCGTACCGTTCACAATTTGACGATTTCACTTCGATAGATTATACCTATCTACCGAATAATAATACGTTAAATTGTAAGCAGTACGTTGAGTTCATAATTTTTCAACATTTTAAATATCGGAGATAGATTACAACACGGTTTTTACAATTTTACGTTGACATATACATTCTTTAACAATTAGAATACTATATTATCCTAACATAGGCCCCAATTAACAAAATATTTAAAAAACGTCCAATAAATTACTAGACTAGTAAACATATAAAAGGATCTAAAGGCACAATAAAGAATGTAATGTGTTAGCATTCGAAAAGGGTTGTATTGAAAAAACATAAATAAGTTTCTTACTTCGTAAAAGTCGGATATGCCTTTTGTTCCGTTAGTCAAATCATTATAGCCACTGATGTTTGGAAATAAGTTTTTTATCCAGGGCGTAATAACCAGCGCCCCACCCAGATCATTTGTGCTTCTCTGGAACTTTAAAGCAGACTTTCCCAACCTCCAAAGCTGCGAATATTCTTTACGAGCAAAAGTCTTTTGCACAAATACTTGTACCAATCCATTCACGAAGGGAACGTCGAAGAAGTGAGGTAGGTATATGAGATTTCCGTTGACGATTTTCTGAAACGTGAAACGAAGCTTTTATAAACAGAATTTCAGACTAAGTTACTGTAACAACTAATCTGTCAAAAACCGATAAATAATTCACTAATCCCCGGAATTGGACACTTTCTTGGCCTAACTCTGTAGCCCATTATATTTTTCTATTTATTCTTTTATCTACGATTAAAGTTCCACAAGACTCCAAATAAACAATACTATGTAAATACGCACACATATATGTATAGTGTAGTAGTAGTAGTATTTGATATATAGTATATCTGTCTGCAGCTGAGGTTATTAAACATTTTATTTAAGTTTAGCAATAGAAAGAAAGAAAGGTCATAACTCACGTGAACAACAAAAACCTTGTTTCTAAGGTTTATATTGATTTATTATTCAGTTATGCCATAAAGGAAACAATTCACCTATGAGACTCAACGAGAATTATATGTTGCAACTTAGCAACATTCATAGCATTCGATAGTACTGGGGATACTCTTTACACTGGCCGGGCAGGTATTTCTCGGGGAGTTGTCTATGAGTACCGGAACAAACTCCTCTCTGAAGTCGTAACTGTACTACGTGGAGTCTCGGTCTGGGGTAGAATAAATTCAGTCCAATTTAACCCCAAGAAGACACAACTTTGTGCGTTGCCGCTAAAAAACAGCCTTTGTCGCTGCTCCTCTTTTCGAAGATACTCTTCTTTAAGCCAGAGCCATCATCGGAATACTTGGCGTTGACATATCGAACGACGTTCAGTTTCGCGTCGCGAGGGAAAGGCTAAATTAGCCTACAAAAAGCTTGGCAGCAAGACAAGGTACTTCACTATGGGCCACTGCTTGCAACCGTATAAAACTCAAATTCTGCCCCACATAGACTACTGTTTTCACCTCTGGGCGGGAGCTCCCCAGTACCAGCTCCTTCCACTTGACCGTATTCAACGAAGAGCAGTGTCGAATCGTCGACGACCAATCCCTTTCCGAGCGGCTTGATCCCTTGGCGTTGATGTTTTGCGTAATAAAGTTATTTTATTATTGATACTCATTACTGTATACATAATCAGTGACAATAAACAATTCAACGTAAGTACAATATCCTCAATATTTTTTTATGCGTGCAGAAATAAACTTACCTTAACCTTTTTCTTTTTTATATCTATAATTATTTATGACCAACGGAATCTTACGACGTCAATAACATTAATAGCTATATAATTTGTGTATCCCTATAAATATTTTTTTTGTTTACGTTACAGCCTACGTAATAATGATTGTTTATTTTCACTAAATTTTTCTCTACTTTATAAGACCTTCTGTCGATCCGAAGTGGTGGATGCCTGATGACCTGTAACACAGGTACTCTTACCTTTAGCAGGCATCAGTCTCACACTAATCTAACATTTTCCCTAAAGAGAAGTAAGACAATTATTTATTTATAATAGTATATAACTGTCACTAGTTTGTGTACTAAGTTTTTGTGAGAAAAATGAATAAAGATTATTATTATTATTAATTTCAATTGCGTTTATCATAACTATAGCGATTTGAAATATACTTTACGTCCTGTTATACTTATTTATTATCTACTAGTTCTCAAAACATGGATTGTTTGGACTCCGTTGTGAAAGCCATGTTTCATACATATATCGACGATTTTTTTACAATTGAACAGCTTTAAACACTAGCCAGAATCATCAATTTGATTCGAGTTCGAGCGGCACCCACTCTCAACAGAGCTTTCGCATACACAAATGTTTATCTAGGATATATCCAACACAGATATCTTTAAGGTCTGAGCTAACTTCAAAAACTTCACTTTTTGGTTATCCAAAATTATTTTGTGGAGTTTTTTTTTGTCGGTGTCGTCCTCGGTGCTCATTTCAGACTTAGCAAACAACTTCTCAACTGTTGATTTTCCTGGTGCAGAGTCCGAGAGATAATAATGTTAATCAAGCCAAGCCTTGGCTTCAATAGTATTCTTGTTTGCAAAAATAGCAATGCTTTATTACGACACGAAATTCCTTTTAATGCATTTTTTTAATCAAACAAAAATTCCGTCACTCAAAATACTACGTAACACAGTACGTAACACGTAACTAAAAATCATATTAATTTCATACTTGTAGTGCCATTTATGTGTCAGACCACCAAAAGTCAAAAGTCAAAATTATTTATTCATATAGGTAACAATGTACAGTGTACATTTATGAATGTTAAAAAAGAAATAAACATTAAATACTTTTAATTTTACATTTACTGCCAGTTCTCAAATCAAGGGCGTAGAACGGAAGAGAAGAACTGGCAATAAACTCTCCACCACTCTTATTAATCGCAAAAGTTTTTTGTTTTACACAACGTTTCTAAGGAGTTGCAACCATTACACCATGTTCCATATGACATCGTAGGTAATAAATAATAATAAAATAAATTAAAAACAAAGATTTGACTTGTGATGTGATTTGTAAATAGAAAGCTCGGAGCAGTATTAGTAACAATAAAAGTTTAATTAAAACCCCGCCCCCTTATATCAACCAATCACAATATTAATAAAAATCCGTGCTTTTATTGATGCAAACTGAGAGAATTTTCATCTTAATTGTAACATACTCATAAACATATCATTATTATTAAGAGAGTGATGTGCGAATATCGAAGGTAGTAAACCCCAATTTTGAATATAAATTAACATTTATAATACCGGAAGCCCCTAAAAGGCTATTAATTATTAAAAATTAAAGCTTTAAGGTTTTTTATGAGCACTGTTACCTTTTCTTCATCAGTCGTAGTTCCATTCTGTACCATGTCTATCATCTCCTTGGTGTCATGAGTAATTGTCTCTTCGAGAGCATTACATCGGCGTCCGAAGCCCCAATCACGCATGTAACGGAGTGAGAATCTTCTCTGTGTATGCCAGAAGAAACCATCAGTGAAGAATATACCTGGAATACATTTAAGTCCAAATAATTGCTTTTCAGAAATCATCGATTAATTGCCACATGATTCATAACTGACTGTCTGTTGTTACCCACGATTGCTGAAAAGCACGGAATTATGCAATCAATTATTATTTAATTATTTATTATTATGTAATAAATTCGCATTTATTATATTACTACATATACATACTCGGTAATCACTAAGCACACAAAATAGGCACAAATAGTTTCGGGTTATTATTTTGACAATGAAAACTTGTGTTTCCTTTTCTTTTGTATTGCATCGCTATTCTATATAAATAAAACTATTTGCCTATTCACAATGTCTGCGCAATGCGTTATTACAGAAGAGAGCGTCTGGCTAATTTAATTTTTATGTACTATATTAAATTTATACAGAGGAATAAATGTCCCTTCCCGATAGGTTTTATTAGAAACATAAAGTTAGTCCCTGGACCTTATAATATATTATATAAAGTGTGTCTGACAATTTTTACAAGCGAAATTAATATAGTGGTGGTTGTGAGATAGCTAAGTGTGAAATTGCAGGCATAAAATAAGTTATGTAGTACATATTCTAGAGTTTATTTGTGAACTGAATATTGTCTTTAGTGCCTTCACCATATATTTGTGTCTGTCATAGATAACTAATCACGTGTTGTTGGTTCTTTGGTTGGTGGGTTAACGATGTTATCTTTTGTCTTGCAAGTGTTAACTGTGGATAGGCGGCGTCGTACGACCACTACCTGTTAATTTTTTTTATTTGTTGAAGTGAAACTTCTTTAGGCGCATGAGGGTAAATTTTTTACGGAACGTCACGAAGATGTGCAGCGTTTTTGTCGAAGAAAAAGGAGATAGCGATTGAGACCGATTGAGAGAGAGTGAGAAGGGCGAATTACCTTATTTTCGAAATTCAATTTTTAAAATTAAAATTTCGTAAAATATTAGTATTTCATATTTTATGCAAAATAATTTATTGAAATCTCAAATGACGAATTGTAAATTAAAATGCCACGTGTTTTTACGAAAAAACAAATTAAATTTATTATTTCTATTAATATTATAATCACAATTCAATTCATTAAATTCCAAACATATCTTCCTTTTTCCCTCTCTCGGAAATCTAAAGTTTTAGATTGGTATAAATATGAACAAGAGTTAAAAATTAGTTTGCCAAAGAATTTTCACTTCTGACATGTGTACTTTGTACGACGCACTTTTTTTAAAGTGTTTGTGTATGTAATCAGGATATTTAGGGAATATCATCTTTATGCGTGTTATACAAATAGTCTCGATACTAATGCGGCAAACGGCGGTCATTGGCACTGAACTAAATTGATAACTGTTATTTACATCATTAAACTCTCATGTTTTTAAATAGATATTATACTCGGAATAGATAAAATTTGGCGGAGTTTGGAACGGCGTTTTTTATTTTATGAAGATTTTGAAAGACGAATCGGCTGCGTCGGGAAAACTCCGGTGTACACGAAACATTTTAGTGCAAAAGAACTATGCATTTATTATTATATGTTAATATCCATTACTTATAATCTATATATATATAAAAGAAAAATGGTCTTCGTTTGAGGCTCCTTCACGCCTAAACCACTGATCGTATCGACATGAAACTACCACCATTCGATGCGAAATTTTTTATTGGCTATTTATTTATTAAATTCCAACGTTCCTTCATTTTTTTATTGCTGTTTTACTTTTATGAAAATTTATCCATACGGACTTCACCGCGGAAACATTCGGGGAGGCTTCCTAGATCCTCTAAACGTCAACATCTGTTAAAAACTAGATTTTCGAAATATTTCAATTTTCTTAGCGGGAAGTTAAAAAGAAGAATAATAAAAATATGAAAAAAAATAAAATAATGAAACATAAAATTTATTTTAATTCGTCCAGCAAAGCGGGCGCGAAACGGCTAGTATAATATATAAACAATACATAACAAGGAGGATTATCGCAGGAGACCGAAGAGCTGGCAGCTACCTCGGACAAAGAATAAGTCTAGCTATTCAAAGGGGGAACGCTGCCAGTATCTTCGGAACTTTACCTAAAGGGACTCCTTTTAATAATATATTTTAGTTATTAAATATTTTTTGTTATTTTTTAAGCTTTTTCAGTTTAATAAAATTTATTCTCAACAATACATAATATTATGTACATGTAGCTTTGTTTGATCAATTATCGTGTAATGACCTGCGTATGTTTATGGACAGGCTGAGATCTAGTCGAGGTTAGGTTAGGGCGCGTCAAACGCCCTCCCCACCGCAGATGTCCATCCTGCGGGGTCCGAGCCTTGACGTGGCCGGGGAGGGCTTAGTAACTGGGGTGCAAGCCAGCACCTTGGTGAAGCGAATCGGATATAGAGGGGGGCCATTCTATCTAGCCCCAGCGGCGCTTCATGCGCGTGGTATGGCTGGCCTTTAAGGCTGGCGAGGCTCGTCGAATTGACGGCGAGCCCCTAACCTCAAGTTTCTGGCGCCCGGCGATGGGGTGAGTGGCCGGGGGAGTTCGGTCCCGAGGGCGTCCCAGGGTGAGCTGTCTTACCTGGATAAAAATTAAAGCGAAAATGAAGACAAATACTTGTAAAACTACCCCAGGCGGGTCAAATCCCGCCACCTGCTCGCAAGAGCCGGTGCAAAAGTCCCACCGTACTCTGGGGGGGGACAATCTTCATGATTCCGGCGCTTTTGCCGAGGCGAGCGAGGAGAAAATCATTAGAAATAACACATGCGATAGTAGAATGATATCCACGGACCAACCAATAAACCCGGATCTGAGAGAATTACAAGAAGTGACCGTGGTGCCTGAGCGCACTCTATGTATTACGCCGGTGCCGAGCGTTTCCAGGGACATTTTTGGCGACCATCCAGTTGACGCGCCTACGTCTGATGCTGGAAGGTTATCGGATTCCTCCGCGGCATCTATGATCAGCGCCAGATCACTGGATTGTACAGACCCTACATATCCTAGATTCTGGAGTTCTCGCAAACGAACCAGGAGTGGCGAAGACGATGGCGACAGTACAATCAGCGAGTCGTCTGTTCGGACCCCACTAAAAGTTGCTACAACAAGAAGAGGAAGAGGCCGCCCACCAAAAACCAGAGGGTACATGGGCTTGGCGCCTGCTAGGTCTGCTTATTTAAAGGCCAAGAAAACGGAAAAGGAAGCCCAGGCTGAGGAGGAGATCCTCGCTTCATTGACTGAGCCGAGTAAACCCGCACCAACACCAGCGGCAATGAATGCAGAAGGGGAAATTTTGACGGCAGATCTAGCGCAGAGGCGCATCGAAGCTAATCTGCAAATGGTAGAGAAAGTCGCGACTAAGTCAAAAAATCTTAAGGGTACATTTGTCCACGCCCTCAAATCTGTCGCTAAATCTATTAAAGAGGACACAGAGGTACTCGCTCAAATGTCTGTTTCGGATGAGACGCGAGCTCTTCGAAGTGAAAACGAGCGGCTTCGAAACTTTCTGGAGGCGCTCCAAAAGAGATGGGAGAGTTGCGAGAGCTAATAAAGCAACGCCCTACAGATCCGGTACCAACACCGGACTTAGAGGACCTTGAGGCAAGGCTCATGAGCCGCCTTGTGGATAGGATCAATGCTAGAATAGAAAGCATAGAACCAAGACACAACCCGGAGCCTCGCATACGACCACCTCTCTCCGCTGACAAGTATAAGCCGGAGGCTGTGGCAACAACGTCGGGGTCCTCCAAGGTTAGAAAGACGACAGCAGCGCCCACTTCGAATACAGTGGCAACTCAACCCGAGGACGGCGTGAAAAAGAAGAAAAAGAAGAAGAAACCTAAGAGAAGGCAAGAGAATGTGCCTACAGGGACAACTGTCCCTAATGCTGCCCCTCTGTCACCACCGTGCCCACTGCCAGAGCTCCCTCTACTAATGAAGCGTGGAATAAGGTGGTAAAGAAAGGATTGCGCCGGAAGAAGAATGAAGGTGCTCAACAACTTCCAGCACAACCTAAGAGACAGGCAATGGCAACAGCTGCACAACTGAAGCTCCGTACGCCCAGTTCCGCAGCAGTTGTTTTAACGCTTCCGCCGGATGCCGAAGAGAAAGGCCTTACATACGTAGCAGTCCTAAAAGAGGCGAAGACAAAACTAAATCTGGCTGAGCTTGGTATAGAAGCGGTCCGGTTCAGACGAGCTGTCACGGGGGCCACCATCATTCAGGTCCCCGGGACAGGTGGTGAGGAGAAGGCGGATATTCTGGCGTCTAGATTAAAGGAGGTCTATGGTGACGGAAGAGTCCGGGTTTCCAGACCTGTTAAATCAACTGAGTTGATGATCTCGGGGCTGGATGAAACAGTCACCCCGGAAGAGGTCAAACAAGCCATTTGCTCTAAGGTCAGCTGCTCGCCGGACAATGTGAAGGTCGGTAGCGTCCGTCAGAACAGGACTGGCCTTTTTGCGGCATGGGTCAGGTGCCCAGTGACGGCGGCCAAAAAGCTGACCGAAGGAAGGTTATTAGTGGGATGGGCTTCCGCCCGAGTTGTTCTCTTGAGGGCCCGAGAACTGAGATGTTTCCGCTGCTTCCAGGGCGGTCATGTAGCAGCACGGTGTACTGCGGATATGGACCACAGTCACCTTTGTTTTCGGTGTGGTCAATCTGACCACCGAGCAGGGAGTTGCTCTGAAAAGCCGCAATGCGTTCTGTGTGCTGCGGCTGGCCAAAGAGCAAACCATCTACTGGGGGGTAACGCGTGTTCGGCCCCCAGCAAAAAGATGCCCAGAAGGACGTGGACCGCGAACAAAACGGCCACTGGTGCCCCACCGATCGGGGACACAGAGCAAATGGAGATAACACCTGGTTCATAGATGGCCCTCCAAATCCTACAGGCGAACATCAACCACTGCGCCAAAGCTCAGGATCTGTTACTCCAGAGCATGGCGCAGTGGTTAATCAATATCACAATAGTATCGGAGCCGTATATGATCCCCCAGAGGGAAAACTGGTTTGGCGACCGCAACGGTTTAGTTGCGATTGCCGTTTCGTTGCCTGAAGGCTTGCCTCAAGCCTCGCTAAAAGGAAACGGCTGTGTCGCTGTTAAACTAGAAAAAGTCGTTGTAATTGGAGCTTATTTTTCGCCGAACCGGAGTATTACAGAGTTCGAGGCCTTTCTGGCAGAAATGGGCTCCCTGGTGGAATGGGCTCGACCATTAAATGTTATTGTTGCAGGGGATCTCAACGCGAAGTCGTCTATGTGGAACTCTCCGGTAACCGAAGCCCGTGGCGATGCGGTGGTTGATTGGATCGCCACTCACAACTTGGTGATATTGAATCGAGGATCGGAACGCACATGCGTGCGAATGCAGGGCAGTTCTATCGTCGATGTAACTTTTGCATCCCCGGAACTAGCAAATCGCGTCTCCAACTGGCGTGTACTTACAGAGGTTGAAACGCTTTCGGACCATAGGTACATTCGGTGCCTGGTGAGTCCCCATCAACAGCTACCACCAGCAACTGGTAGATCAAATCAGCCTCCACCGGAAATAGGGCCAAAATGGTCCCGTAAAAAACTGGACTTTGACTCCCTGTCTTTGGCATCTTTGACAGAGGCGTGGTGCCCTAAGCCAAATACTATCTTAGCAGATAGAGAGGTGCAATGGTTCGGAGAGGCTTTGCGACGTATTAGCGACGCTGCAATGCCAAGGATCCGCCCTATTCCGCCCCGCCGACAAATGTACTGGTGGTCGCCTGAACTCACCCAGCTACGGACGGCTTGTGTAGTTGCCCGACGTCACTACACCCGATTACGTCGAAGACGCCTTGCTCCACACGATCCGGAAGAAGAAAGAAGGTGCTACGGCGAATACCAAGCAGCAAAATTAACTTTGCGCATTGCAATTGGAGAGGCCAAAGAGAAAGCTTGGGAAGATCTTTTACAAACTTTAGAGCTAGACCCATGGGGGCGGCCATATAGGCTAGTGATGACCAAGCTGCGCCCCTGGCTTCCGCCACTCACTACCACTCTAGAACCGGTGTTCCTGGATACGGTAGTCTCCGCACTATTCCCGGCTAACAGTTCGCATCCAACATCTCGCGACGACCTCCACTATGATGAGGAAGTCCCAGAAGTGACGCCTGAGGAACTCTCTGTTGCAATACTTAAGCTTCAGAGCAAAAGACAGCCCCCGGACCAGATGGTGTTCACGGGAAGGTCTGGGTCCATGTCCTCAATAACGGGCTGGAAGAGAGGTTTCGGGAGTTGCTAACCCATATTTTAAAGAACGGCCACTTTCCGAGTAGCTGGAAGACGGGAAAACTTGTATTATTAAAGAAAGAGGGTAAATCACCTGAGTCCCCGTCGGCCTATAGGCCAATTGTTTTATTAAATGAAGCAGGCAAGTTATTCGAGCGAGTGCTAGCATCCCGCATAGTAAAACACCTTACAACGGACGGGCCGGATTTGGCCGATACCCAATTCGGTTTCCGGCGCGCCCGGTCTACCATCGACGCCGTTGCAAGGCTAAGAGACGTTTGCGAGGAGACACTCGCGCAAGGAGGGGTGGTGCTGGCGGTGTCACTAGACATAGCAAACGCTTTTAACACGATTCCCTGGAATACCATTATAGACGGCTTAATCTTCCATGACGTGCCAGTATACCTCCGGCGCATGATAAGATCATACCTTTCGGCCCGTACCGTCATCTACCCGGGTCGGGGAGGTTGGAAGGAACACAGGGTTGAGTGTGGTGTTCCACAAGGGTCTGTTCTAGGCCCACTCCTATGGAATATCGGATATAACTGCGTCCTTCGTGGCTCACATCTGCAAGGCGTCAGCCTAATATGTTATGCCGACGACACACTTATCACTGCAAAAGGTCGTACATACAGAGAAGCTTGCATCCTCGCAACGGCGGGGGTGGCACAGGTTGTGGCGCAAATAAGGCGCATTGGCCTCCAAGTCGCCCTCGAGAAATCTGGGGCGGTCTGTTTCCACGGTCCAAGACGAGCTCCTCCTGACGGTACACAATTGGTCGTATGTGGTGTGCCCATAAGAGTAAGCCCCACTTTAAAGTATCTCGGGCTTGTCCTCGATTCTCGATGGACTTTTAAGGATCACTTCTCGGCACTTGCCCCGAAGCTCGCTACCACGGCTATGGCACTCTGCCGGTTAATGCCAAATCTTGGTGGGCCGAGTGCGGGGTGTCGCCGGTTATTTGCAGGTGTGGTCCGGGCGAAGGTCCTCTACGGATGCCCCATTTGGGCCGATTGTCTATTCGCTCAAAACAGGGCGATTCTAAGACAGTCGCAACGGGCGATGGCCATAAGGGTGGCAAGGGCGTACCGCACCGTCTCTTGCGAGGCAGCGTGTGTTATTGCAGGAACTGCCCCCTGGCCACCGCGAGCGGCTGCCCTAGCCAAGATCTATTGGCATAGGGCAGATAGTAGAAGTAGGGGTTTCGACCCCCTTCCTGAGCACATAAACAGCTGGAGACGGGAAGCCCAAGTGACCGTCCTTCAGAAATGGATGGATGAGTTACAAGATCACAGGGCAGGAGTCTGGACAATTACATCTATACGTCCAGTGCTCAACTTGTGGGTAAATAGAAGATGGGGGGCACTCTCGTACCGACTCGTTCAGGTCCTCACAGGCCATGGATGTTTCGGTGGATACCTTCACAGGGTTGCCAGGAGGGAGGCATCCCCCATTTGTCACGAGTGTGGTTTCGCAGACGACACAGCGCAACACACTTTAGAGGTTTGTCCGGCGTGGAGCTCTGAACGTAGCCTATTAACCGCCACCTTCGGATTGGACCTGTCGCTTCCAGTCATAGTTAAAGCTATGATGGAGGCTGACAGTGACGGCCCATGGAACACTTTCAAAGCGTTCTGTGAAGCCGTCATTACACTTAAAGAGAATGCGGAGAGGGTTCGGGAGTGTAACCCAGACGCCGACCCTCAACGCAAAAAAAGGCCTGGAAGGAGACGTCGCGATTACGCACGTACTCCATTGGGACCTTAGGACAGGATTGGGCAACGCAGAATATGTGCTCACACAGCAGACGCTCATGACGGAGGCACGGATTAAGGGAAACTGTTACCGCGCCTACCGTCCATAGCGAACAGATGGGGCTGTTGGGTTTTAGTGGGTAGGTGTCCATTGCACCATACGGACTGACTCCCACACTCCCTGCGCCACTTTTAAATCGTTGCCCCGGCGCGGGGGTCAGTAAATTGATTTCCCAACAATAAAAAAAAAAAAAAAAAAAAAAAAAAAGGGCGCGTCAAACGCCGAGATAAAAATTATTAAACATCGTCATATTCTTAACTTAGAGCTATTAAAAATTGTTTAGTTTTCGGCCCCAACTTTAACCCAAGATTTCGTGTTCTAAAAAAATGTGCACACACAACTTCAATTCTTGAGCATACATGGCAAATCTCAATAGAGGTTGGGCGAATCGGACTGCATAACATTCATTATTTATTTCGTACTGCAACTGATACATAATATATAACATAAATAAAATATAAAAATACTTATGATAAATCTCTAATATATAAAATTCTCGTGTCACAATGTTCGTTCTCATACTCCTCCGAAACCGATTCTTATGAAATTTTTTATGCATATTCAGTAGGTCTCAGAATCGGCTACTATCTATTTTTCAAACCCCTAAGTGATAAGGGGTGTCCACCCCAAAATTGATTTTTTATTTTTTAGACGATATTTTTGTTTTTCTAACGCCAGACACCCCGGGGGGGGGAAAAAACACCCCCCCCCCCCGCCCCCCCCCCCCCCCCCCCCCCCCCCCCCGGGGGGGGGGGGGCCCCCCCCCCCGCCCGGGGGCCGCCCGCCCGGGCCCCCCCCCCCCCCCCCCCCCCCCCCCCCCCCCCCCGCCCCCCCCCGCCCCCCCCCCCCCCCCCCCCCCCCCCCCCCCCCCCCCCCCCCCCCCCCCCCCCCCCCCCCGGGGGGGGGCGGGGGGGGCCCCCCCCCCCCCCCCCCCCCCCCCCCCCCCCCCCCCCCCCCCCCCCCTCCCCCTCCCCCCCCCCCCTCTTTTTTTTCCCCCTCTTTTTTTTTTTTTCCCCCCCCCCCCCCCCCTTTTTTTTTTTTTTTTTTTTTTTTTCCCCCCCTTTTGTTTTTATTTTTTTATGATACAGCATACAAAAATACATACAACCCCTAATTTCCACCCCTCTACGATCAACTTATATAGTTGTTTAGTTGGATAGTTATTTTTATTGAACTAAAAAAAATGTTTCCTAGAAATAATATACATGGCAAAACAACGTTTGCCGGGTCAGTTTTATATACAAAAGGTTCAAACATTTACGAAACTGAGAAAAGAAAAAAATATTAAACATTAACTAAGTAATACCTAATTCGGCTGTCTTGTGTGATTGTGTGAAAGTGAAGGTAGTTGGTGTGTATGTGGGGTGTGCTCATGATGCAGGTTATTTAGCGCTATCGTATGTATATTATTAATACTTAATATCATTGATCTATATTAATTAATTACATTAGTAATTAAGGTCATCGATCGAGGCTTGTACCTTGGTCCTAGATCGATGACAACGATACATTTATTTACTGATAAACATACGTATAAGTTTATATTATATCCCTCGCCATTACTCTGACTCCCTGATCTGACTTTAATGCAACTTTTGGATATAACTACATCGAAAGTGCATACAAAAACTCAGTTATGCTATTGTTGTTACAGAATATTGATGGTATGGGTTGATGTTTACTTGACAATAATGCTGCCAATTATGAACTTATACACAAAATAGGGACAAATGAAAACTCTGTTTACAATGTCTGCGCAATGCGTGAGCGCTTGGCTAATTTCATTTTCATGTACGCAAGCGTTAAATTTATCGCCATAGGTTTTATTAGACGCTTAAAATTAGTAACTGGACCTTGCGTGTTGTGCCCACGAGTAAGTGCGTGGTCCTATATCACCATGCCTACTGCTGATAGAGGAAAAATCTTTGTTTTTTATTTTTAACTTTAAATTTAACTATTCATTACTTAAAGATGTCTCGTGGAACATGGTGTAATGGTTGCAGCTCCTTACAAACATTTTGTTAAACAAAAAACTGGGCAATTAAAAAGAGTGGCGGAGAGTTTATTGCCAGTTCTTCTCGTTCATTCTACGCCCTTGATTTGAGAACTGGCAGTAAATGTAAAATTAGAAGCATTTAATACGTATTTTTTTATTGACGTTCATAAGTGTACATTGTGTTACCTACATGAATAAATGTTTTTGAATTTGAATTTATTATAAAGTGTGTCTGACTTTTGATAAAAAATCTAAAGTTCATTAAGAATATAAGCGATTGAATAAAATTTAATTTGCGTTTCACACGTCGAATTAAACGTTATTTTTCGAGACGATTATAATATTACCTCGTTGCTGTTTCGATTAATACGTAATAAATTTAATACTACGACACAGTATAGTCAGTTTTATAAAGCTTTTTTTTTTTTTTTTTATTTGGACCACAAAATTAGGACAAACACATGATATAAATTGACATACATACATAAATATCAAAAGCGGTGCCGTCCCTATAACATGTGGACACGACCAGCGAAATCAAGTAGATACAAAAAACAGTGTTAAATACAAACAAGCATAAAAATTAAAAATGCAAACTATAAAAGAATTAAATTATTTGAACCAAGAAAATAAATTATCGGTACTGTGTCCCAATTCTACTCTTAGCTGAGGCCAGAGAACCGTGAAAAATGTCAAAACTCTGTGCAATATCATTATGGTAGCGACATAACCTATTAATTATGCATAGACACCAATAAATACAATAAATAATATAATGTAATCGTTGGTAAACAAAATAATCTTCTACGCTCAAGAGTAGAAATAATTGGATCGTTTTCTCGACAGGAACACAGGTCTTTTTGTAACTTACTTACCTAATATCTTCCAGAATCCTCTTGCTCTAGAGATGACTGTATCCAATCGTCCATCAAACTCTTCCCTATTGAGTACTTCCTTGATCAACGTAGAGTCATTGACCAGAACCAGAGGAATAGGCCCTAAATATAGCCCCACCAATTTCGTATTGTACTCTTTAGCTAATCGTATTGTGGCCAGTGCAAGGTTGTTGAAGGCTTTCGCGACAATAATCCAATAGGCTCCGTAGATTGGCAGACTTGGCGGTCCTAAAACGATAAACAGGAAATCTTACAAATAGAAATATGTCAATGAAATATCAAAAGGCTCCATAAAACGCGATTTACTTAGGAGAATTGTTTTTATTTAAAATCGCTCGATTTTAGCTCAACAACTCACTAACGCGCACTATCCTTTACTGCGATTTTATTTGATAATATATGATTTCCAAATACAATCAAAAAATAACAGCTGAGGTTTGTTTTCATAATATTCTGAATTTCGGGCTGGTAGTCCCCAAAGCGACGGTTCCAATCCCGACTTTGTACGATGTTTATATGAAAAAGCTAGCAACGACCACGTCATAATCTATACGGGATATATTAATAACAATTTAAGTTCTCGTAAGGAAATAAAACTAAACAACTTTTTCCGTAATAATTTCGATAGACATATTTTGTATTCAAATCAGTTCATTAAACATTGTAATGTCGTGAAACAATCACAAATATGCTTTTATCTTAATAATTAACACACTGTTTAATGATGTCCAGTGTTATCTATATTATTGGATATACTTGAACGCATCAATAGCTCCGCCTCTTTTTTAAAAATTAGGTACCAATGAATCATCATAAATATGTCTGCTTTGCAATCAAATCCTTTTAATATTTTAAGTAAAAAAAAACTATAATATTATTATTATTTTTTCCAAGAATCGTTGTCATTCGAGTTATATCAAATAGAACCTAAAGGAACAATTTCTACGCATAGACATACGTTGCATTTCTTAATCAAAAAAATGTAGGTAACAGTGAAAATAGCGGTTATAAACGATAACTTAATAACTACGGAAATTAAACAATGAATCATTTTAATAAATATTGTTAGTCAACGAAATTTATAATGAATTTACGGTTTTAATTAAAATAATTCATATTATGTGTCCAGATCGCCTATATAAGTCCAAAATAAAAATAATAATTGGTAATAATCTTCGAATATATTGTACAACTGTAAATGTTATGATATTATGTGAATAATACAACGCAATTGTCTCTGTGAGAGAAATAAAACTATAAAAATGTAATTTTATTCGCAAACGGGCAGGAGGCCTTTATAAATAAAATATATTATTTTTAAATTATAAATTAAATTTAAAAAGCTCTTACCTGGTGGAAAATTCTCATGTCGATTATAAGCCTTTTTCCATAGACATATCACAGACAAAGATAGCAGCGCCACCAACGCAAGCAGTCCGATCATGCTTGAAGCGCAATGCAAAATAAGATACGTGAACATATACTTACATTACTTTAACACTTAAATATATAATTATGACGAATGAAACTAATTGTCTTCGACTCGGAATATTCGATAAAGTAATACTTGCTAGTCCAATTTCAAAAAATATGATCATTATTCCTGATAATAAAATGGTAATAAATAATAAGGTATGTACAGTAGTAGTATTTTCTACGGCATTCGTTTGGACTTTGGCTCAAACTCACTTTACTCACCTCAGCTCTTGGGTGAGGTGAATGCGCCAGTGAATTCGATAATTGAAATTGAACTCTACATAATACCCAGAAAGACAGCTAAATCCAATATTAAAAAAAAATAAAAAATTAAATTATCTTCAATAATCAACTAAACGAAGCAATACAGCAAATATTTAATATCTAATTAGTTTATAGATTTAGAAGCAAGTAGAGTGAGCATACTTTTATTACATTCAATTTAAGTTATATTTTTTTAATGCTGAAGGAGGCAAACGGGCAGGAGGCTCAGCTGTTGTTAAGTGGTACCACCGCCCATGTACACGCGCTTCTAAGGCCCTTTCTCCACTGCTCCGGTCCGGCGTCGGATACCGGAATCAGTCATGAGAAAAATTACAGAAGGCCGGATTGCGCTTCTCCACTATATCCGATCCGACAATAATCGATCAGTAAAAATAAGTCACCCCGTCGCAAAAACCCATATACTTTATTTTATTAATAAAACGTTCTAAATTCTGTATATGTTATTGCTCTGGCAAGTTTATTACATTTTTATATTGTCTATCTTAAAATATTATAATCTACTTAATAAATAGTTCACTAATACTATGGTATAAAAATATAAATAAATAGCAACATAATTTGGTTTAGTCCAGGTTATCCAGATTCTTTCAAATTAAAGAAACTATAAATAAACCTGTGAATAATAATTTATAACCTCATGGATACTTGGATATACTTGGACCGATAAAACACCGCGTTCCGATCTAGCCAGTTATCGGATCGTTAAAAACCGGATGCTGGAGTAGTGGAGAAGCACGTAAGTACTGTTGTGAGTTTCTAAATCGGATCGGTAATTAACGTTTGCCGGACCGGAGCAGTGGAGAAACGACCTTACAGGCTAACTTAGCCTTTCCTTCCAAATGACCGCGAAACTGACATAGATATAGACATATTATGTCAACGCCCAGTATCGAGATGCTAGCTGAGTAGAGTTTCATCGAGAGGAGGAGCTACAAAGGGTGTTTTTTTTAAGCAGAAAACGCGCAATCTCGTGTCTTCTTGGGGTTAAATTATTTTAATTTCAATGTTTAATGAATAGCTTTAGTAAAGTGAATCTCAATGAAGGACTATGTACGTTTTTTCCAGAACTTCTATATCTAAGGTTTGAGTAAAATTTTAATGGTTATTCACATAGGTCAGAGCAATACTCTAAGTCTCCACTACTCTAAATTAACTTACTCCTGACTGTGTTTGTGAAGTTAGCAGAGCACTGACCAACAGGTGCTCTGTGCAAAAAATTGAGTTCTCGTAGCAGACACAATATACGTATTTCCTGATAGTATTTAGAAAGAGTTCTGGACATTTAAGTACAGAAAATGATTTTTTAAAGCGTAAAGAGCTGTGCCAGCTCCCGATTACAGCGAAGATTTCTTATGCATTTCGAAAAACAAGGTCTCAATAACACATACAATTGTAATAGAAAGAATTAGAAAATGTGGTTAAAATATTGAAATAGTGTGCAGACATTAAAACACTGCGGTTTGAATGAGAACTGTAACATGTTATAGTAAATCCAATAAAGCCTAGGCCAGAACGCTTCTCTTTCTCTCAGGAGAGAAATACCTGTTTGATGAAAATTGGCGAACTCCGCGGATTCTGTTGTATACTTAGGTAAAACAGTTAACTCTACTATGTTGTTGTGCTCTTCTGGTAACTGGTAAGTGCTCTGCTAACTTCACTGACATCTCCTGACTCCCGTATACAAAAATGTATACTTCGCGCTCAATCTTGTTTCTGAATTTAAGTGCCTCTGGGCAGGATAGTCATTTTCCATTAGAATATATTTTGAATCATGATTTTCACTTATTATTATCAGTGTTGTGACTTACTTTCTGATACAATGTTTTAACCCGATATGTTTATGGGTCATGTAACACAATACGCGACGCATAAAGAAATTCAAGTATGTATTTCACTTTTGAGGCTGGTTTGTACGAGTATAAGCTTACACATTCGTTTTCCAAATTTATTGAAACTTGCCTTGACACAGCGTAAGAGAGATTGTTCGTTACTCATACGCGTGGTACTCCATTGAGGTAGACTACACAGATATAGTTGTTTTTTATAAGATTAGATAAAATAAATAAAACAAAAAGATTTTCTGATAGAACCGTTTATTTCGTTAACAACAGAACTTCGCCATTCATCACTTAGGGCCATTCAAAAATACGAATATGTACAAAAAATCTAACAATAAATCTTAAAAAATTGGCTTACTAAGTGTTATAGACAATTAAATAAGCAACTAAACTAAACTGTACACACATACAATTACATTGTATATGAAAGTGGATTTCTAAATAACTACCTTAATATAAAGTATAATTTTCTTTGTCACTTGCATATCTAAACTACAAAATAAGCTGATTCCTTGGCTTTACGCGAACCCAAAACTCTGGCCTGGTACTAATGAGTCCCTCTATCCTTGTAGAGCGATCTTTCAGTGGTTTCCCGTCGACGGTGGAGACGTGGAAAGAGTGCATGAACATTGCCATAAGCAGGAACATACCCTGCCGCGCGAATGTTTCACCAGCACACAGTCTTCGACCTGTGGAATACCTTTGCTTAAATACCTAAACGCCTCTTTTCTAAAAATAATTTCTATAATAATTATAATAATTTATTGCAACAATATGGCACCTAAATCTGTAAGGTCGTACAATCGTAAGTTCGCATATTCTGCCACACACAACGGCGCGCAAATTTGTCTTTAAAGGAATTTTACATTTTACATTATTAGTCATATGAATTGGTCAATTCTTATATTATTTGTATCATATCATACGTTATTAAATTTATATCAACTACTGTGTCTCATGCAAATAATCATTTATTGAATAATACATATACTTATATAATAAATAAAGTGAGTTAATTTGAGTTCTTTATGAACTCAATTCTCTAAACAAGAACCTATGAGTAGTTGAGTAGTCTTAATGCATGATTAGCAAAGGAGATGATTAATTTGGGCGGTTAATGCAAATATTAAAAAGCCCTTAAAAATATCTCTATCGAATGCCCCAATTAATTCTATATTTTTTTACAGTTTTATCAGAAAAACAAACACAGCCTTAGAGTAGATAAAAAAAAGGTCGTACCGGCTCCAAATGGCAGGCTTTTATCCAGAGAGACATTTAATTTTCCATCTTGAATAAACCTCTCGGGCCTAAAGTTTTCTGGGTCGCCCCAAGTCTTCTTATCCAAGTGTAAGCTCATCAGGTTCACAGAAACCGATGTATTCTGAAATATATAAAAAGTTTTCTTGTGAAAACTTAGCCCCTTATAAAAAACATTACACTTTAATTTACATTTAATACAAATTTTGATAGAAAGACGATTTTAGTTAAAACGGTGTGATAAGGGCTGGTTCTGCAAAAATCAACCTAGGAATTCAGGTACCTCTCACCTCTCAATCACCGGATTGAACAGTGCTGCCCTGCGATTATGTAACTCACTTTTCGAACTCACACAGCGGTTTTCGCATCGGCGGTCGCTCTCAAATCAGTCGTGAAGCAGTCATTTTATGATTTGGCATTCTGAAAAGGTGGGAGCTTGTAGTTTATTGTTTATTAGAATGCCAAATCATGAAATGACTGCTTCACGACTGATGTCGACAGAGCGACCGACGATGCGAAAACCGCTGTGTGAGTTCGAAAAGTGAGTTACAGAATCGCAGGGCTTATCCGAATATATCCATTCGGTAGTGGGTTGATCGGTTTTAGAGAAAGCATTGTTGGGTGCCTTTCTCAAACCTAATTCGCTGTTTTGCTGATGATTTTTTTTCTGCTTTACTGTAATTTCTGGTAATTTTAATGTATGCTTATTTTATCTTGTATATATTTTAAATATTTTTTTTTTTGTAACACTGATGTTTTAGATGGATGATTTTGTAAAATATTCCGTAGATTTATTACTTTGTATGATGTTGTAAACTTCAATCAATAAATAATAAATAAGGTTAGTTCATATAAACATCATCGCTTCCATCCAAAAACGTACCATATAAAGTTAGGTAATGTTTCTAGGTTAGCGTATTGAAAAATAATATAGTAATACACACACACACTATCGGAAAAAATCAGTTCCGGCTTATTTTTCTTTTGCGTAACACTTGCTGGTGCCAAAGAGAGCAAGAAAAATATCGTATGGAAATATAAATCAGATTTCGTAATGATATTTTTTAATGTAGACAAGAGAAATCTTACCTCTGGTATTGTGTATCCACCTATTTTAGATTCGGTCAAGGCACGATGACCTATTCCTAGGGGGACTAGAGTATCAGTTCTCATTATCTCACGCAGGCAAGCTTCAGTATACGGCAGACTGGAAAGCAATATTTATTTTAGTAATAATGTCAATTGTTTTTCTGAATTTGTCCTATAACAAACATAATGTTCCTAAAAAGTGAGTTGTTCGTTTAGGCTTGCGCCTGCATGAGGAGTTAAATAATGATGATGATAAAACATTTATGTGGGCTTCGTCAGCAGTGCCCTAGTGGTTTGATCATGCCATTCGCATCCTTGAGGTCGCATTTTCGACCTCACTCGGGGATGGAAAACATAATGTGGAAACCTGTGTGTTAGGCACAGAAAGCTAATATGATAAGCCTTCTTCCCATATAAAACACAAATGAATACAATGCGTTCATCAATATGACGCTAAAGGTTGTAAAATAAAGAAAGCTTGTGACGATATTTGAGAAGTAACATTTTTGAATCGCCAAATAAATAACAGTATCCCAGAACAAAAAAAAATAACAGCAAAAAAACTGTGTAAAGATAGAGTAAATAGTCTAGCTAATTATTAATTATTACTGATTAACGTAGAACGTAAACCGTATTAAAATACATTTTATGTATTCGGCGTTGAGTCTTCAATAAATGTCAAACATAAAACAACCTCAAGACAAGATGGCGGAGGTGTGATTATGATAATATTTGTCCGAATGGATGTCAAAGACAAGAATTATATGGTTAGAAAATGTGGTTGAATAATTGTGTTAGTTAATTGAGTCCCAGTGCCCACAGGACGATTTTAACAGAAGAAACTTTGAAGTAGGTATGTAAAGAGGCTAAAAGGGGCTCAGTTCATGGGGTTGACATTTAAACGGTAACTACGTAAAGTAATTGTTGTCACTCGCAATACTGAGATATTCCTTGCAATCACTTAGTGCCGACGTTAGCTTTTTGAAGGTCAGGTAGATAAGCAACCCCAAGGTCGTGGGATCGCAACCCGGTTGTGATCTAATGAATTTTTATTACTATATACATAAACAGCAGTGAGCAATTGGCTCGACCCCCGGCTGTGCACCAATGGACTTGTGCGCATTACATTAACATTGGCTCGAACGGTGAAGGGAAATATCGTGAGAAAACCGGCTTGCCTTAGATCCAAAAAATCGACGGCGTGTGTCAGGCACAGGAGGATGACCTACTTGTCTATTAGATTTTCAAATGATTATGAAACCGATACAGAAATCTGAGGCCTAGTCTTAAAAAGGTTTATTTATTTTTTATTTTTGGCTCACACTGAGGAGAAAGACGTCGTTCGGAATTAAGCGTATTCATCAATTTTGTCTCCCGTATTACTCACCGGAGTCATGCTTCACGCTAAGTCTAAACTCTGAATCTTACATTAACACGCACACAAAACATTAAGAATGAAAGATAAAACTAAATATAGAAATAAATTATATTGTAATGCGCAGTGTTAATTAGGCCTCACTTAGTACGCGCGCAAGCTTATATATGTGTATGTCATTAAAATAGATGCAATATATATTAAGTATGTAATTGAATTTATGAAATATGTAACACGTATTAATTAAGAAGGAATAATATTTGATTTGTCGCGAAACCGCCAATCAGCGCTTACAAATCACTGCGATGACGTGATACTCTAAGTGAAGTGAAGTAATTTCAGTCGCAAAGGATATATAGAACTTCTCGAACTTGCCCACTGTTAGACTTGTATAGGATCATCCCTTTTTAACGGTACAGCATCCTTCCTTCACACATTCATATACATACGAAAACATCCTCGAACCTAGCCATCTTTATAACAAAGACTATGCATTGAGCAGTCTCAACCGCTCGCCTACGTCATGTATTAATAAATACTTACTTGCATCTATCATCAAGAGTGGGCAAACGATCAGGTCCAACAACCCTATCAATCTCTTCGTGTATTTTGTCTTGAATTTCTCCCTGAATCAGCATTCGTTCGATGAGGAAGGTCATAACCATTTCAGCACCACTGCCAGAGGGGAAGGAGTAGTCGATGCACATCATTTCTAGCTGTTCCACTGTAAGTTTCGGAATAAATAGATAAGAAAAGTTATACCAGCTGTTGACAAAATTTACAATTATATAATAGTATAAGATCCCGCTATACAACGACCTTCACCGAGATGCTTATTTAATGAAACTTATTTTATATTTAATTTAATATGTCAATAAATATAATCCATATGGGTTGCCTAGCAAATTTCAGTCCAGAGTATGTTTAATTAATATTAAAAAAAATTTTTTTTTATAATTTGCATGTAGTAAATTTTTTGAACTTTTTTCAATCAATATTTTTAATCAGGGTAGTATTATATATGTATCACTATAACCTTATTTTATACTTAAGATGTATATATACTTTAGTGTCACATAAAAAATATACACATAAATAATTAATTGATTAAAAACAACCTAACGTTTGCATATTCTATGGGCTTCATACGTTCGATTGGTATAGAATTTATCTAATAATCATACCGGTGAAATGTTTAAAAAAATATTTTTTTTTAAATTAATTAAACATACTCTGGACTGAAATTTGCTAGGCAACCCATATGGATTATATTTATTGACATATTAAATTATATATAAAATAAGTTTCATTAAATAAGCATCTCGGTGAAGGTCGTTGTATAGCGGGATCTTAGACCATAAATACACTAGATGACCCGGCAAACGTTTGTTTTGCCATGTAATTTGCTATGTATTATTTCTAGGAAACATTTGTTTAGTTCAATAAAAATAACTATCTACAATAATAAAAAAATAGGGGTTGATCGTATAGGGGTGAAAATTAGGGGTTGTATCTATTTTTGTATGCTGTATCATAAAAAATAAAAAACAAGATAAAATCTAAAAAATAAAATTTTGAATTTAAAATACTATTATTTATTACTTATGGCCGATTCATAAGAATAGGTCGAGCCGTTTCAGAGAAGTATGAGAACGAACATTCTGAACACGAGAATTTTATATATATAGAGATTATATAAGACCGATTCATCAATTTACCGACTAAGACTAAAAATAAGTAAGAAAATGTAATAATAATCAAAGAAAATAGTTAATATTTGGCAATTAAAATTGTTTAGTACCTGAATATGTGGTGCGATCTTTTTCCTTGAGTTCCTGTTTCATTTTCTTTATGTATGCATCAATGAAATGCCGTTCGTGTGAATCGTCGTACGTGTCTATGGCATCTTGAATGATCTCCTGAAAAGTAATAATTAAAATATTATAAAATATATATATAACCAGACGT
Organism: Pieris macdunnoughi; assembly: GCA_905332375.1. Taxonomy (NCBI): domain Eukaryota; kingdom Metazoa; phylum Arthropoda; class Insecta; order Lepidoptera; family Pieridae; genus Pieris; species Pieris macdunnoughi. The sequence goes on from CAJOBZ010000007.1 coordinate 5,519,515, forward strand.
AGGCACTCTCTTCAATGGTTATATTTCATTTGCATGGTACGCAAATGGTAAAAGTAAAAAATTAAAAAAAATACTATAGTTAAAAATATAATCCTCTATTATTTAAAGCACCCCGGTAACCCAGGAACGGTACACTTGGAATTAACTTCATAAATTAAGAAATATTTCGTTCGTCTGTGTTACTTTAAATCACTTCAATTTCAATTTCAAAGCCTTTGATTCAACTAATACAAGAGGCAGTTTACAAAAATATATATGTAAATAAAAAAGTTCTTTGAAGTTGCGGTATCTAGTATTGTTTTCTATTTGTAACTAAGTTTTTGTCCTTCTCTCGTGGTATTCATTGTTTAGATGGTTGTAGTTCTTTTAGGGCTTTCCTTATTCCTCCTGTTTTAGTAATATGTTTTTTTTTGCTTTATCCCTTTTTATACTCTTGTTAAATTCTTTGCTCATCCTTAATACATTCTGTTTATTTATTTATTGTATCTTTCATGCATAGCGTTCGGCAATTCTAGCAGTTGGCTTGCATCTGATTTGGTAGTAAGGGTGTATTCCTCAGAAGGTAGGTAGCACTTGTTTGTAGCATTGCCTAGGTATCCCCTGGTTTTTGGAGTGTAAGGTTGCTCTGACCATTCTGTGGTTCGTGTAGAAATTGAACTGGTTGATTAACTTCACGTCTTTGATAGCTTTGGGTTGATTGCTGGTTATGAAATAGATTTCGTTATGGTAGCTACCGTCTGGTGACTTCCAGCTCCATTTTTTGCTAGGTTTTTTCTTGAAGAATGTGTTGAGGATTGCAAGGTTGTTTTCGTGACTCAGATTTACTAGCGTTCTCCATTATTATTTCTCTTTTCTGTGGTGTATTCGCCGATGACATTTTCTTCTCCTGGTCTTTGCTTGCCAGTTTTCCCATTGAAGTCACCCATAATTTTTAAGTTTTTCTCTGTTACATCTATTATTTTGGATAGAAGATGATAAAATGAGTCTTTTGTGGCTTCTTCTACTTGTTCTGTTGGTGCATACACTTACATCAAGTTCCAGTGTTCTCTGTAGCAAGTTATCTTTATTTTTATAATTACTATTCTTTCTGAGATGCCTGTGAATTCTAGTAAGCTGTTCTTGAGTTCTTTTCTGACCATGAAGCCTACTCCGTAGTGTCCTTTTGTCTCTCCAATAGAATATAGAATGTAGTCGTCATGTTCAGTAATTTCTGTTCATAGTCTTCTGAGTTCGGTAAGGCCAAGAATATTCCATTTTATGTTCTTGAGCGCCTCTTCCAGTTCAATAAGTCTATCGCATGTTCTTAGTGTTAGTACGTTGAGCGTTCGGATATAAATATTGGTCTTTATTTGACTTCGTTGCTTTGGCTCATTAGGTTTTGGTTGGTTGGGTTTTGGCTGGTTCGATTGAATGTGAGTTATTGAGATTTCTCTCGGGGGTTAGCTGGAGGGTTGCGGTCGTGTTTCCCCACGGAGACCGCTGTCCGGCTTGGGGAAAGGTATTTTTTGTTTAGAAAATCCTTCTTCGCAATGATTATTATCTATATTTAAATAATTGGACGTTGTTCGAGACTCTACGATCTTTTTTTGTAGTAGAATGGAATACTTTACTTTTTGTAGTAGAATTGAATATAGAGATGTCGTACGTAGATGGTTTGTAAATATAGTCTAAAAAGTTTTTAACGCAACTTAATTTTTTGGCTTATTTTGTCTTTTTCACTCCAGTTTGAAACCACTTACCCTAAAGAGTTCCTTCATAGCTTTCGTCCGTTCGAAAGCAGCGTCATAGCCAGAGAACTTAGGCAGAATATTTTTTATCCACGGCGTGATGACTAGGGCGCCACCGAGGTCATTTGAAGATCTCTGGAAACCTAAGGCATTTCTTCCAAGATTCCATAATAATGGGTACTTTTCACGTGGAAGTGGGCTTTTAGTGAATACATATATCATTCCATTGAGAAACGGAACGTCAAAGAAATGCGGTAGGTAAATGAGGTCACCGTTCACGATTTTCTGAAAAGATCGCGTAGATTAACATTTGGAATATAATATAGATTTATCAGGAAGCTTAATTAAGCTTAATAAAGGCCTCCTCATTAGGAGGGCTTATCGTTTACATGCAATTTCTAGCAATATAATATAGAATATACGCAAGCATTACGGAGATTAGGTACTATTACTACAATAATTATCACCAAGAATAAATACATGAATAACTTTTAGATTACACGTAATATCTCTACTATATTATATGCATGCATTGCGTGTTGTTCCTACTATAATGTAAGTGAGTGCTCCTATTTCACCATGCCTCCTGCTGATAGAGGACATATCTTTGTTTTTTTATTATTAATTACTTAAAAATGTCATGTGGAACATGGTGTAATGGTTGCAGCTCCTTACAAACATTTTGTAAAACATAAAACTTGGCGATTAAAAGGGGTGGCGGATAGTTTACTGCCAGTTCTTCTTGTCCGTGATTTGAAAATGGCAGTAAATGTAAAATTAGAAGCATTTAGCATTTAATTTGTAATTCTTTATTGGCGTTTATAAGTGAACATTGTGTTATTCAAATTAATAAATGATTTTGAATAGCAAATGGCTGGCACAAATAGAACACTAAATCCAACTGAATTTCCCCAGTATGAAGTCTTGTTGGGAACTTTATGTGATATTTTCCTATTAGGAAATTAGGCTGTTTCGAAAGCCTAATGGTGTCTCAGTCAAGAGTCAATTCATAATAAAAATACGCGAACATTAATTAACTTGTAATTTTATTTAATTACATAAAACAAAATATTATTTTTACCATACCTTTTCTTCTTCATTTTTTGGCCCATTTTTCACTATGTCCAAAAGATTCTTAAAATCATTTGTCATTGCTTCTTCAAGGTGTTCACAGCGACGACCGAATCCAGAATCTCTCATGTATCGTAATGAAAATCTCCTCTGCGTGTGCCAGAAGAATCCATCAGTGAAGAACAAACCTGAATTTAACAAGCCATTAGTTAGTAAATGAGCTTTGGGCTTTGTGCTTTGCGATGCATAGCTGCTGGAATCTCGATTCAGGATATTAATTTGGTTGATTCTGTTTTCTTGCTTTAATTTCATAACATTGCTTATTTAAAGCACGTTTTGGCGAACATTACTATCAATTTAATTAAGCTAAAATATTTTCAAAAATAAAAACTATTCCTATCTTATTTCATACTTCTATTTATGATGTTTTGAAGCAGACATATAACTGGAAATATATTTTTTTGTGTTGATTATTATCGGTCGATTGACCTCTTGGAAATAAGAACCACAAATTATGCGATAGCTGTCACCGAGTGTCACGATTAATTTATATAAAAGTATACCTAACTATAACATTTAATATTTTAAAACTGTACCTACCACTGAACCGATTTAGAAACTTATTTGATGTTGTTTTCAAAACTTCATTGCAAATAAAAAATAGTACTTTTTAATCGTGGCTTCGATAACATATTTGGCAAGTATTCACGAAACCTGAATTCCCTTTAGATGCTAATAAAAAAAACCTACAGTCGACTGTGCACCGAAGGATTTTGTATATAAAAGAAATAACGACTGTACGTACGGTGAATGAAAATCGTAGCGAAACCGGAAAGAAAAACTTAATTTTATAGCGTCACCGAATTAGCAATCAATTTTAAATGCTTACCCAATTTCTTCCAACCACTTCTAAGCCTCCCCAAAATGGTATCCATTCTCCCATCAAATTCCTCCCGAAGCAGAACTTCCTTGACCAGTGCCGGATCATTCACGATAACTTGTGGACAACTGCCTAAATAAAGGCCTACTACTTTTGTATTAAACTCCTTGGCTAGCCTCATGGTGGCAAGGCCTAGATTTTTATAAGCCTTTAGCAAAATAATCCAGTAACCACCATACACTGGCAACTTCAGCGGTCCTGTAAAAATGCATTAACATTATGAAAAATGAAAATCAATACTTTTAGCACAATTAATAAAATTCCTGCGATAATGGTGAGATATGATAAACCACCTTTAGCCTTTTAAAATTTATTTAACTAAAGTTCAAATTCGACTCTCAAATCGTAAATAAAAATAAGTTGTTTTCGCTTTAATTACAAATAGATAATTTCATTTTTTATTATAGAAAAAAATGTCGCCTCCATCTATCTCACCTGGAGGAAAATTTTCGTGTCTCTTATAAGCTTCATCATAAAAATGTTTGATGAAATATAACAAAATAACAAGCGCAACAAGTACACCGAACATGTTGCCGAGTGGTCAAGTAAGTACCGAGTACTGTGCAATGCGGCAGAGTCACAATCTTTATATGCCTTTTTAGGAGCCGATTTAAAAACATTTAATCGCCCTTGGGTTGCCTATCAACATGACTTGTAATTCCCGATATTTGGAGTTTATTAAATTATATAATAGATACGATTTTTTATTCAAATATATTTTCGTTGTGTTTTTTTGGTTAATTCTTCAACAACATGGTCCTGCAAAAAAATATTTTTTAAACATTCTAAACAATATCAAAATTTTTGTTTGTTTCTCATTTTGTTGGCGACTTTTAAAACCATAGGTACAACGCCAACAAAGTTTTATATGTTCCAATTATAATTATTGTAAAATTACAGTGAAACTCGTTTCAATATTACGCATTATATTAAAATTTAAAGAAGTTTTAGTAGTATAATAATATTAAAATCTCAATTAACAAAGTACCCAATTAATGGTACTTTTAAAGTCATTATTCATTTGAATATATTTATATTATCTAAGTTATAACAGAACTACGACATTTACCGACTTTTCTACCATCATATTTAACGCCTAGTTCTCTAAAAATATAAAATACTTTTATTATAATGGATACAAAAACTAAATTTTTTAATAATCAAATATGTTTCGAGGGTAGTTTCGATGACTGCTCATTTGAGTCCCAACTTTTTAGTTTTTCGCTCTGTAGAAATAAGATTGCTCTAATGTTTTACACCTACTCTCGTTGCGATGATTAACTTCAGCTACGCCGGTACTATCTATCTTCTTAATAGCAATACCGACGTTGATAGTATCCACGATGTAGTTGTTTCAAAATCAGCAAATTAGAACGTCAAAAGGATGAGAGAGCGCCGAATAAAAACTCAACTGTCGCCAAAGAATAGGCATTAATTAGGCAATCTGCCTTAGGAATACATTTTTCTATTACTTGCAGATTGTTGAAGATTATAGCCTCATAGCAAAACTTTAGGAAAAAACTACATTTTACTATTTTCCACCGTTCAAGTATTACGTAATCACTATAGGGAGGAAGGGTTTGATTTTCTTATTTGGTGTTTACGTCAATAGTATTTATCTACTTTTTTACACATATTACCCACACATTGAAAACGAAATGCATTTTCGAGGATCCCTACTAATAAATAATAGTTTAAAAAAACTAGAACACACGCTTTTAAAGCACATCATCATCTCTGTGCCATATTTTTCGTCTATCGAGCAACCCACGCTTTTTCACAATAATACCAATATTTTTTATTCATTACCATTTTCAGCCTAAATTAGGAATTATTTTTCACTTTTTAGTTTGATGTGCTTTAAAAGCGTGTGTTCTAGTTTTTTTAAACTATTATTTATTTTTTATTTTTTAGTTAAATATTTTTAATTTTTTCATTTTTTTTTTCGGATTATTGCATTGTCATCGATCTTTGACAGGTGCGCAAAGTTTGAATTAAATTAAATCTGTCCGTTAAAATGGGTCAAAATTGAGTCCGAAGGAGTCGGTTACATACATACATACATACATACATACATACATATATACATACATACATACATACATACATACATTCATCATCTACATACATATATACATACATACATACATACAGGTGAAGCTAATATAAAGCGTGTAAAAACTAATACGTTTATATACATTTATTTTTGAGAGCTTTGCTTACTTTTGCTGACAAGAGGAAGGGGTAGGAGGATTAATTGCAGTAAATCTGCTACGTATCTATTATGTAGTGTAGCATTAAAATTAAAACTGGTGAAGTAAAAATGTATTATTACATAAATGAAGAAAGTTTATACGGTTTTAGGAATTAAACTAGGTTTTTATTATTTTGTTTCTCGATAAATTCTCTTCATTCATATGTAAAAGGATTGTATGGGGGCTTTAATAAACTTATGACAATTATAATTAGGGTACTTTTGTTAGATAAACTCTATAAGCCCAGAAGTCCAGAAGAAGTACAGTGGGTTAATTATTCCTTCTTAAAAACTTTTTTTGATATATAAAAGTGATATACTAGATAAATCTCACCTGAAAATTCCTTACCAAAAAGTGAGACTGATTAAAAAACATGATGTGGAGGAAGGAAGGTGTACTGTTCCTCCAATTTAGAAGAGAACCTCGACCAGTCTAACCACTGCCTCGAAGGCCCAGAGGCTGTTTTTTTTATATTGGAATCTCGCTTTTGGCCTTAAGGGCCTCTACAGCTCAGCTCTGGCTGTTTTGGCGAGCGTAGCTCGGCTGGGCGTTGTAAGTAAAGTAAAGGTCGCCGCGCACGCCTTTTCCAATGAAGGCGGTTTTGTACCCTAATCTGATTTTGATTTTACTTTGCCGCGCGGGCGGTTTTTAATTCGTCGTTAGCTATTGTTATTGGATCATGCGGATCCGTTAGGACAAGTCGAGCCCTCCTTCGTGCCTGTTTTTGGGTAATAATTGATGGTTTGGCACCAACAGGTTTGGATGATGTCTTGTAGAAGTGGTGTGTGGACGCCAAGTTCATCTATTGCGCTAGGTAGGAAGCTCCAGTTCGTGGTGGAGATTCGTTTTTCGTCGTCGTTCCTCACGCATAAGGGCGTATCGGTCGCGCCTGTTGCCTGTGGATATAGGAGGTGGCACAATGCGCGAAGACTACACTAAGGTAGGTAATGCATGGTCGGATGCAGACCTTGTACAGTGTACCTTGTGTCTAAGGGACATATGAGTTAAGACTCCCTTTATTCAGAAGGAAATACAGGCGAAAGAGGACAAAAGAGGCCTTCTTGCGAACGGCGGCTATGTGCATAAGGAAGTATATGCCGAGCATCCCCCAGAGTCTGAGGTTGATGATGTATATATCATGAGACCGGGTACACAGGAATAACTGGGTCGAGAGTTACAAATGCTATGATAGACCAGTCCATAATGAGGCGAAAAAACTTCCGCCGTAGGACGAAAGCATTAGAAGAGCCCCGGGAATATGATAAAGTAATAGTCGAAGCGTAAACTCCACGCACTCGATTGAGGTTGTGTGAGAGGGTAGTGGGAGTTTTACAGGGCAAAACTAAGTTTTTCTATATTTTCTATTAAATGTTTAAAAGTCGTAAATGGATGAAAATTAAATCGGAATGTTGTGCATAAAAGATCTAAAATTTTTGTATTCACAGATTGATTTTACATTGTTCAAAATTTTTTTGAAAATTCAGAACGTCAGTTTTTGGTTTTATTTTATGTTTTAACAAAAATACATGTTTTAAACGTAACATAGTCCTTGGGTACACGAAGTAACATACCTGCATATTATGTCCCAAATATACTGTACATTTATGTGATTAACCTCAGAACGTGAATATTAATTCTTTCACCTTATTTTGCCATTAATGATCAAGGAGAAAACATACCTCCTTTTTCGAAAATTCCGATTTAAACAATTCCAGACCTGTTTCAAAGGGTCCAGTTGGTTGTGCTTTCGGAGTTCGTTGAAATCGCTAGTTGCCTATGGATGCAGAATGCAAAACTTTTATTAAATAAATAATTCTTGATTAAACAAAATATTGTATTAATTCCCAGGCCCTCTTTCCCTTGCTACTTCTCGACCTGAACTACGTGGCGAAAATTTTAGCCTATCGATTGTTAAACCGTTTTTCCATATAAAACACCCCATAGTAACAAAATCCCGACCTCTAGTGTAAAGAACATAAATTTATTTTTATATTATTTTTTAATTTCCAATGACATATTAAAACCTGGGTTTCAAATCCTGACAGTACATTTTTTTACTTTTTTTTACCCGGAACCCTATATGCATTAGCGGTCAGAATAAGTTCTTCGCAGTGTTTGTAAGCGCAGATGGTAAGTGTTGTCACAATGGAACCTACGACTAAATATATATTAATAAATACCTACTATTATTTATTACTGAATATATAATATATATGTCCGAGCATTGGCGGTATGGCGCAATGGCGGCTGGTATCTCCAGATTAACATATATATATATATATATGACTCCAAGTCATTATTATTATCGACCATTCAATAGTCGTTAATTTATAGATCTAGCAACATATTACTATAGACTATCAAAAAGTCTAGTTAATCTGTAGATTTATTAATATTGGAAAATTAAATAAACCATATAACGGATTTCAACTAATTTCACTTTGATGTAATTAAATTATAATGAAAATGGCAACTGATACCAACGTCATTGCTCCGATAATATATATATTTTAAGTTTTTTGGCCCTTTTTTTTTTTTTTTTTTTTTATGGCGTAATGTCTTTTCTGAACAAAGTCTTTTGGCCTAATGTGAATATATAATATCGATTTGTTTGCGGAACTCTAAAAAATCTTAATGTTCACAATGACTGTGCAATATGTGAAAAATGTTTTTAATATTATTATTTAATTTGAAATTGATAAGTATATTTATATGTTCTTATTTAAACTATAGTTTAAAAGTATTAAAAAATATAACTTATAAATCTTGAAATGATAAAAAAGGAGTATTTATAATTTATATACATTATAATGTATTTTTGTAATAGATAGATTTAAAATGGCATAGTTACATACACCGAGTAGCGCTGCAACCCTTTAATTAGGCCGCAAATATCTGAATTTTCTTTTATTGCTATTTTTTCTTTATAAACAGCCTTGTGTGCCTGATCTTTGAGTCTCATAAACAAGACTTAGTGCGTTCTATGATGGGATTCACAATTTGCGTTAAGTGTCAGGTAAGGGATACCCGAACTATGAATCCTCAAACTCAAAATAAATCTATTTTGACGAAGGGAGACTGTGGTGTACTTAGACTTAACGCCAAGTACACCACAGAAAGATAATCATGCCTTGGATGTCAGGCGAAAAGGCCGACCACCTATGTAATATGTATGTGTGAAATAAATATTATTAAAAAACAGATGCAATCTGAGGCCAAGAGTTCATATAGGGTAGTTATTATTTTGACTTGTAACGTACTTGTTGTAACACTTTTATTCTAACGAGTATTGTAATAATTGTTGTTGTTGCGAATGTATGTTTCCAATTTGATTGTAATAATATTCGGAACCTTGCTTAAAGGAACTCCTTTTAATAATATATTTTAGTTATTATATTTTAAGGTTAGTTATTGTTTTTTGTTATATTCATTTATGTTAGTTTAGTAGATTATATCATAGATATATCTAAGATGAAGTGTACGGTTATAGGAAACTTGTTTACATATTAATTATATTTACTCTCTTTAAATTAACAGAATCTGTGGTAAATCAACGATATTGACGAACAGAATCAATTTTCTTTCAAAAAACTACATAGCATAATAGCCTTATTGAATTCTGATGAGAATAATTGTGACCGAAATATTTACCTACTATTTATTTACCACAAATTATGACAATAGTTACGGAAATTAAAATAATCACGTAATCGCTTTAGCGACATATTACATTATAAAAACAAACTTAATTATAAAATGATACTGTTTTAATAATTACTTTATTATTCAGTCTATTGCTGTTACGAAGGGGGTCATAGGTCGTCCCGTCGACGACATATGAGATATGGGCAGACAAATTTCTACGTCTTTATTATTTACATAAAATAAAGAACAACTATTGTTTGGGTTTTCGTGTAGTCAATCTAAAGCCGCATAAGATCTTTTTCTATGAATGTTTACAAATATGAAAAATTTATTTAAGCATTATTGAGACAGTAATAACAAGAATTAAGGAAAAATTGACTGAGGTCGTAGGTTCGATCCCCGGGTGGCACCAATGGACTTTCATGGAACACTCGCTCGTACGGTGAAGGAAAACAGTATGAGGTAACCAGCATCTCTCAAAATTATTAGCTTTTAGTAATTAAATAGGTACTCGAAGTTTCGATGTCCGATATATATTCCCAATATACCGAGTTTACGCTAATCTTTGACATGGCTGTGAGTTGGTAGGAAAACGCTGGCATTGAACGTGCGCAGTGATCGGTTTATCAATCAAATTGGAGGTATGAAGGGGCGGGCAGGGGAAATGCTCAGCCCAGAATCATTGTGCGCATACGCTATTGGTTCGTATTTCATAAGTTAACCTATGCTTTCCACGAGTTCACGCCTCTTTTGCCTCAAAATTAAACAATATTCTATTTTATAAACTACCAATGGCTATTACAATAACAGCTTACATAAAAATAAAAACTAGTTGCACATCAGTTAACAGGCAAACACAGCATTGTTTAATCTTAATAACTAACAGAATTCTTACATGCGTGATTTAAAAAGCGGGGACTAAATGAAAAGTCTATTTTCATTTAGTCCTTTATTTTTGAAATATAGGTCTTTGAAACTGCGAGTAAAAGAGGTGGAGGTAAATTTCTGGGGAAAATCTATTAGCTTTCACTTAGAAATAGCAACGTTAGAACCTAACCCGTTCTACGAAAGGGATTGGCAAAAGGTTTTGGGAAAACGGAGATGTCGAGAAGTCCTTAAGTTTATTTTCAGGGAAAGAGGACACGATTTGGCTTTTAGTAATTTAATATATAACAGATATCTTGTCCGACCCCACAAGAGGTTGGACTTAGTGGACGAATATAGAAGCTAAGTTCTAGATCAGAAAAAAAGCTGTTAAGGTATGACTTCTTCGCCAGAAGTTTTCTTTCTGGATATAATTGTACTATCAAATAATTTATTTAATTATTGATATTAAAACAATTGAATTTCATGATAGGATAAAGTTTAAAGTTTATTTTTATTAGTCAAAAAATTACAACAAAGCAATTGTTTGTTTTGCAAGATTTTGTTATTGGCTTAGAATTTTCAGTGCGTAGTATTAGTTTGTCATGCAGATTTTTTTAATATATTAAAAAAACTGCATGACAATGAAGTCGACATGGGGAGAAATTGACTGCCAAAAATCAATCTGGAATCTGTTTAGGAAAAACACCTTTTGTATGGCAATCAAGGTTTATAATAATTTACCAAATAATAAAAAAGATCTTCCGACTGACTAATAATGTAAAATTCCTTTAAAGACAAATTTGCGCGCCATTGTGTGTGGCAGAATATGCTAACTTACAATTGTACCACCTTACACATTTTGTACCATATTCTTGCAATAAATTATTATTATTATTACAAAAAAAAATAAAAAAAATTGTGACACTATACATATTGTAATATTTTATCGTTTTAGCCACTTACATGTAGCTAAGGCTAAGGCTGGGCATGTGCCCATTCAGCTTATTCAGAAAAAAATTGTAAACACTGATAAAAGGTCTGTGACCATGTAATTTTTGTTATCTGAAGATAAGGGGTCACAGTATTAACTAAAATGAGGCTTCTCAACCCCACTACCCCTAATTTTATGTTAGTTATAAGCTCAAATTATAAACGACTAGCGGAATCAGCTAACTTCGTTCCGCCTAACAGTCTAATAATCGTGTTAACTTTGGTTAAACTTAATTTAGGACTTCATTAGGGTAATAACATAGATACAACTTTTTTTGCAAATACATAAATGTTTTATTGCTTGCCATTGCGAAAAAAGAATGGCAGTTTTACACATTAGGCCTCTTTCTCTCGAGTCCTGCGCCAATATTGCGTTACTGCATGTTAAAGCACTTTCTGAAATACAACATTTTTTGTTTTGTTATCCGGCGCAAGGACAAAGTGGTTGGTTACTTTTATATGCGTAATGCAGCACCACATTCTGTGTGTCTGTGAAGTTAGCAGAGCACTCACCAGCAGAGCACAAAAAAAATAGAGTTCTGGCAGCACACTCATAGTTTATTATAATTTTTTTTTTTAATTGTAAAATGCTCTGCCAGCTTCCCGATCACAGCAGAGCATTTCTTACCGATTTCGATAAATAAAGTCTCAGTAAAACAATAATTTCAATTGTAATAGTTCCCTATCATTTAAATCCAAAAATAAAAAGGTTTAATTATCAAAAAAATAAATAAAGAAGAGTCATCGAGAAAACGAAATAATGAGCAGTTTTCAAACATTTTACTAAATTAATAAAAAACCATATTGTACAGACATGGGAACTCCGCGGTTTCTAGTAAAGTTATTTTTTTCTAAATTTTTCTAAAATAAGTGAAAAAATTGCCAATTGCTTTTTCTGCATTCTTCTTTGTTCGTCCAGCACGGTTGTATTTCGTATGCGGTCTACAACCAACACTTACACTGAATACAAACATCGTGAAAAGGGCATGTCTTACCTAAGATCGAATTTATGACAACAGAATTTATGGAAACAAAAGGTGAACACTATCTTGTGTATAAATAATAAAGCGTTAAAGAAACAGGTACAATCTGAAACGAATAACTATCTAATAAGTAATCATAACTTAATACTTGGATTCATATTTGGACTTTGTTAATTTGACCATATTTCGGAGTTCCGTAGAAAGCTTAATTGGCTACCCATTCGATTGCGAGATGCACATTTTACAACTTCTCTTTAATGTTCTTTTTAATCCTAAAACTCCAAGTTACTTAAAGCAAAATTTTATGTTCCTCTTTTTTTTTTTAAAGACAATTCACACCAATTGACATAGTCCCATGTTAAGCTGGTGAAGCTTGTGTTATGGGTACAAGGCAACAGATATACATACATATTATAGATAGATAAACATATAAATACATATTTAAACACCCAAGACCTAAGCACAACACCAAATGCTCATCACATCGATGTTCGTCTCAGCCGGGGATCGAACCCGGGACCCATGGATTCGCAGTCAGGGGGGTACTAACCACTAGACCAATGAGTCGAGTATGAGTCTCTGGCGGTGGTTTTGATTTGCGTTCCCTAGACAATCTAATTCTTGAAACTCCTACTCAAAAACAGAATTCTAGATATCACTCCTCCTTTACTGTGCAAAGTATCCTGCTTTGGAACGGTTGATATCAGACGAGCCCAGTCTTTAAATTTATTTAAAAATCTTCTTATTGATGATTTTTCTTCTGACTTGTAATTAGCTACTACTTATATTTATCTATTAATTGTGACTCAATTAACCCTTGGATTAGCTTTTACATATTATTGTTTATTTATTTGTTTTTTCTTTAGATTTTACTTTAGTTAATAGTGTTTACAACATGTTATTTTGAGTTTGAGTATTTGTTAATTATTTATGCACTTTTTGTACTATACCCTCTGTAGGTGATTATTTTTTTAATGTTTCATATTAAGATTGCTTGGAAGAAATTGCTTGTTACCAATAAGGCCGCCCATTGCCTAATAACTAATGTAACCTGCTCTTTATTATATGTATGTTTTGTATAAGGTAACGAAGTGTAAATAAATAAATAATTGGCAACAGAGCCTTATCCCATACAGTATTGTCGGCTGTAGTACCACTGTATAAGTACGGTGAGGATTTTAAATGATTGAAAATATAAATTTTACTCTATATTAACAATCATTTACATATGTAAATGTATAATTCGTTAAAATATGAATTATAGTGAAAGGATGTAAAATTACTAAAAGTGTGTTTCCTGTTTATGGATACGAGTCGAAAGTCCAAATCTTAATGGTATTATTTTAAAAACACGTTGTTAACTACCAATATATAAAGTATCCTCCTAGCTATTGTTTGAGAATGTCAGTGTTCCACAAGATTTAGTGCAGTGATCATTTTGATATAATCGAAGTGATAATATTTTTAGGGTGTGTTTAACATGTGAATAAACATTTCAATATTCAATGCTAAATTTTTCAAGCTCCTCGACTACGAGTATTACACATATACAAAAGAACTATTGCTCTATCAAAGGACAAGTCTATTGTCATAGTTAAGGGCAAACCTGGCACATTCTCGTCTCGTTCAGTATTAAATTATTAATATTAATGTTTAAAAAAAAATCCTCAGCCATGATAGTCTAGATAACGTTGTTTTTATTGAAAGTCATTGTTGCATTACAGTAAATTGTTGAACAAAATTGATTATTCCCGATTTATTTTACACGGTCCATACCCTTTTAAAAACACAACAAATTACGCATTAAATGTTCATAATTGATAAGAAATTAATTATTGTTAATATAGTACACTGATCTAATCAAAGCACTAACCATAGGCTCCATGTTCTTTTTTTTTGTTTCGTAATTGTCACGAACTTATGTTATAGCAAAGACAATTAAAGAAAGTTATAGATAGTATAATAATACTGAAATCTATTTTCAATGAGCAAATAAATAAAAGATGAATTTACATTGCTTAGTATCTACAAATTAATTTATATTGATAAGGAACATTGAACCTGTGACCAATATTAGGCCTTTAATAGTTACTTTAGTTTTTCTCTTGGTTAGTTTGTTTAATTTTCTTTTTTATTTTTTTTATTTTTCCCCCCCCCCCAATTTTTCTCTTGGTTATACAATATTTAGTCCTGAAAACAATAAAAAGTCTTACTTCTATACTGGTCATATAATTAATTTTTGCAAAAGCATGGAAAATAATGATTTACTTATAATATTTATTATTACATGAAGAAAGAAAACGGACCCTATTATTTATTATTTATTATCTATTTATATGTATATATTTGTTTATCTTGAGGGCGCAGAGCATAATTGAACAATCGCGGTCTGACCGAGAGGTTACCCTTAATTAAAATAGCTAAGTCATTATGACTTTCATTATTACATAACATACATACCTACATATAAATGGTGTGCATTTTCCTTGTATTAACTACAAGATGTAACTTAAGAAAAATATGCAACAACGGTCAAAATAGTAAATATTAAGATTTATAAGGGTTATATATTATACTAGCCGTTTCGCGCCCGCTTTGCTGGACGAATTAAAATAAATTTTATGTTTCATTATTTTATTTTTTTTCATATTTTTACTATCCTTCTTTTTAACTTCCCCTAAGAAAATTGAAATATTTCGAAAATCGAGTTTTTAACAGATTTGAGTTTAGAGGTTCTAGGAAGCCTCCCCGAATGTTTCCGCGGTGAAGTCCGTATGGATAAATTTTCATAAAAAAGTAAAACAGCAATAAAAAAATGAAGGAACGTTGGAATTTAATAAATAAATAGCCTCGAATGGTGGTAGTTTCATGTCGATACGATCAGTGGTTTAGGCGTGAAGGAGCCTCAAACGAAGACCATTTTTCTTTTATATATATAGATATAGGTATGTCGCAGCCAACTAGCTTAATTAGCCGTTCAATTAACAGCCTAGCAATTAAACTAATGATAATAATAATGTGAATTTGGGTAACGATTTAGAAATATGTCGCCCGAATTTGATGGTACTGATCATGTAGGTGTCTCGATTGGAACACCTCCAAGTGATTTTTGCTGCCGGAGTTGCGTCTAAGTATTAAAAAATATTTAAATTTTTGTGTATTGAAATTCGTAAATAAACCGTACATTTTCTACTTTTGTTTTGGTTATTAGAGATGTGACATTCTGTATAAAAAATCGATTTTTAATTAATCGATTGATTTTTAGCATGAAAATCGATTTTTTATATTTATCATAATTAAAAGTTTTAGAATAATCACCATTGAAATTAACCTAATTTCATGTTCATAGATTTTAGGTGAAATCCCTATTAATTATATAAACGCAAACCGCCATTTCGAATGTAGATTTTGTCAGAAATTAAATCCGTTAATTTGAAGTTAACGTGAATGTGATTCTGTGTTTATTTTATTTGGATTTTTTGGAAACTTGTCTATATTTTACAATCGAGGTAATTGTTTTATAGTACTATTTATTGCTATATATTTAAGATGTTCCAATCAAGGTCTCCCGAGACACCTATATAATCAGTATCATCAAATTCGGGCGACGTAATTCTAAATCCAACCCTGAATTTGACTTAAGCAATTTAATTTTAAAAGAAATATTTTTTTAATTCATATGTTTTTCTTTTTTATTTCTGCTAAATAATGACTCTATCGTACGAATGTCCTAAGCATTAGCCAGCCAGTTTATTAAATGTTGTAACAAACGCTACGGCTGAATCTCTTTCAGGCCATTTAGTTAAACGGCTAGGATGTTAATTAAACGGCTAATTAAGCTAGTTGGCTGCGACATATATATATTTATGTTATAATAATGATAAACATGATAACCCGTATCAACCATACGAACGCTCTACTACGCACGTGTTTGACGTGCAAGACGTAAGCATTAATATATTTCCAAGTTAAATCTGAAGTGCACAGGTTTGCACTAAATATTCCATACAAATATTTTATTCCCATTTTACCGCTATGATTAAGTACGTTATCAAATGAGTTTTTTGAATGTAACTTTTTCACAGCAATAGTTCTGATGTATACTTTATAGTTTTGACTATTCTTTATTTTTTAATAAACATATTTCGAGCGTTTAAACGAAACTTAAATTGCAAATTAGTAATATTATCTAAGCTTGACCAGTCGGTAGGTATTTCTTATTGTTATCAGGACTAAATATTGTCTAAGTTAACCAAGAGAAAAACTAAAGTTACAGGCCTAATATTAGTCACAGTATCAATGTTCCTTAAAGTATAATTCGTAGATACTAAACAATGTAAATTCATCTTTTATTAAAAAGAGATTTCAGTATCGATAACTTTGATTAGATCAGTGTACATAGCTATTAACAATAATTAATTGCTTATTAATTATGTTCATTTAATGCGTAATTTGTTGTATTTTTAAAAGGGTATGGACCGTGTAAAATAAATTTTGTTTAACAATTTACTGCAATGTAACAATGACTTTCAATAAAAACAACGTTATCTAGACTGTCATGGCTGAGGAATTTTTTTTAAAACATTAATATTAATAATTTAATACTGAACGAGCCTAGAATGTGCCAGGTTTGCCCTTAACTATGACAGAAGACTTGTCCTTTGATAGAGCAGTAGTTATTTTGTATATGTGTAATACTCGTAGTCGAGGAGCTTGAAAAATTTAGCATTTTATATTGAAATGTTTATTCACATGTTACACACACACTAAAAATATAATTACTTCGACTCTATCAATATGATCACTGGCACTTAATCTTGTGGAACACAGACATTCTCAAAAAATAATTAAAATTAAATTTTTAATTTAAATTAATTAATTAATATATATTATCTGGTAATGAACAATGTGTAGGTACAACTAAAAATAATACCATTAAGATTTGGACTTTCGCCTCGTATCAACCATAAACACACTTTTAATAATTTTACTGTAAACATCCTTTCACTATAACTCATATTTTAACTCAATTATACATATATACATAATATGTAAGAATATTACATATGTAAATTATTAATAATATAGAGTGTAATTTATATTTTCTATTATTTAAAACCCTGACCGTACTAAGCTAGCTTCTGCACCATGCCGAGGCGCGGCTATCTAGTGAGCGGACCAGCCTCCGCCACCTATTACCTGAAGATAGCCGCCCACAGACCGGACACTTTAAACCTGGTGGTCCATAACATCGCTCAGCACCAAGCACGCTGCGGCGAAGATCCAACGCGCTCTGGATCTCCTACGATTGTGGCTAAACAAGTAGAGATTCGCCGCGAACCCGACCAAAACTCAGGCGATCGCCTTCGGCCAAGGTAGGCTACCACCACCCCTACGCTTCCTGAATCGAGACGTGGCGTGGAAGATACCGGTCACCTATTTTGTGGTCACCACGTCGCCAGGGTAGTAGGGAGAGCCAAGTGGGCGGCGTATACGCTAGCCCACTCCTACCTACCTATCCGCACCAAGCTCGAGCTTCAAACATTTGCGCCCTCCCCTAACGTAGGCGGCACCGGCGAGGTACTACCAAGGATATATAATACCAAGGAGTGCAACCGCCAGAAACTGCGCGCCGTACAAAACACAACCTTACTGTGCGTAGTGGGGTCCCCGCGTCGCGTGATTAACGCCACCATAGCGCGGGATCTGCGGATAGAGTGCATCGACAAGTTCGTCACGCGGCTCGCAAAGGGGATGTTCGACCGAGGCGAGTCGAGCGTCGCTCCTCGGTTCTCACAAGTCGCGCGCTGTAGCCCTCATAAAAGCCCGCCCCCGCATCGCCCTGTATTAGCAGAGCGCGAACCAGCACACCACCCGAAGGGGGCATACGCCCCGAACGAGTTCAAACACCCCCCTCGCGAGGGAGGGTATAGCAAAATTATCGAAGAATACAGTGGTGGTGGTGCAACAGCCGACAACCCTGTATAGTATTTGGCTCTGTGGCCAAGTATTAAATTATGATTACTTATTAGATAGTTATTAGTTTCAGATTGCACCATCTTTAGCGCTTTATTATTAATACACAAGAAAGACACCCAGTAAGCACACATATTTGGCTTTTGAACAAAGTGCTAATTTAATCATTATTATAGCATGTTAACTCAACATTGACACAAATTCGAATCACCATTGAAACTACGGGGTTAGCCTGCAGGCTAAAACTAACGGCCATCGCCTATATTTCACCTGTAAAATATATTCAGTTTTGAGATTTCGTATTTAGTTTTAGGAGCCATCTCAATAAATCTATATAGGTATATATAATTACTAATTTTTAGCAGTGTTATGTCTGAACATATCATAGGTGTGGTGGTCGTTTCACCAAGACCAGTAACTAGGTCCATGATATAAAGAACTAAGCTTGCCATCATCAGACATCACATGTGACAAATGTTCACCTATAAGTTTTGGTAGAAGGATTTTAATATATCAATGCAGAGGAAAGACAAAAATAATTGTAACAAGCAAATTATATATTATAATCTGTGACTAGATATATAAACTATAACTAATTATCCTTATACATATTTTATACATTTGCCTATATTTTTACTTATTTTAGTCAATACTGTGACCCCTTATGTTCAGGTAACAAAAAATATATGGTCACAGGCCCTTTATCAGTGTAAACAATTTCCTTGTGACGAATAAGCTGAGTTGCTGCAATTCCATAGAGTAGGCATGGAATACCTAAAACAAACAAACCATGGCAATCAAACTATTTAATTACATGAGATTATAGAACACTGCCATAAAATGCTTTAAAGGGGAAGGTGATAAGATTTCAAAAGCCACTATAATGTGAGGAAGTTTAAAGATTATACCTTTTGAGATACATAGAGTATGACAAGAAATAATTTGCAAAAGCAACTGCTTTTAATAATAATTTAATATTTGCATGCTAGTTTGACATGGCTGATTGTGCAGTTATTTAATTCATGCATTGTACCACTGTCAATGAAAATCAAGATTAATTACATATTTGTAAGACTGAAAAATGTTATGTGGCTAGTGTCGCAATTTTCCATATATTAATTTTTTTGTAGTTAAATATGGCATTATAGCATCAATTTAAGTTTGGCATGCGGCAAGTAAGTTACTAAAATGATTAAGACATATAAAACATTATTTGATAGTACAATTATATTCCAAATAAAATAGCAGCACAGGTCAAGAACATGCCTTTATTTGTATGAAAATAAAAATGGTCAACTAAATATTTTAATCAATATCTGGGATGGGGAAATACAAATAAAGAAAGAAAGATCCTAGAATCCACGGAAGGGTTGTACAGTGAAGACAATATATTATATATATTATTATGGTTATAAATAAAAAGTATTAATGCCAAAGCTAAGATTAGTATAATATGAACTTTGAGTATAAAATTCATAAGTTATGGAAAACTTAAATATAACATTCAATATAATTATATATAATTATGATCATAAGATTCATTAGTAGTGGAATTAATTAAATGGGTTCTTTCTTTGACAATAAAGTAAATATAATTTTGAATACATACCAAAGTTGGCTACTTTGATGAATCTCATGAACTTGTCCGAAAAATTTAAGTCTTCTTCTATTTTCTTAGAGCAGTGATATTTAATATATGGAAAACAGCCTGTCCTTAGAATTTGATAATTTGAGGTATTAACTTTCCAATTGAAGTTTGACATCCCAAATTGATCATCTTTTACACTACTGTACTAGAAAAAACAATAAAATTAAGATTGCATATTAACTATCAGCGATTCATTCATATAAAGATAGTTGTAAGTTCAAAGTATGTATAGTTTTTGTTAATTGGTATAATAATTTCTGTTAGGGTCTAGAAAAGCTTCATACTTCAACAACCGCAGCTACTCATTCTACCTTTTACCTTAACAAAGTAAGACGTCCAAGGAGGTTCTTTACATTGCAGTAAATATGCAGTTAGAACTTCTGAAGCTCTAGGTCTAGAGAAAAATGTCCGACGAAATGTGGACAGCCGTATAAAGTTTATAGAAACTAATGCAGTTTGGGAAAACATGACTTCACCGTCTTCTACAAAAACATATTTAGTCGGGAAAATGCAAATAAGTGCCCCAAACAATTCTGAATAAAAAAAATATATTTTAAAGTTGACTTATTATATTTTATTTAAAACATCTTCATTTTCAAGTTGTTTTTAGATTTGAATTTTAAAGTCATACGTCAAAACAATTATTGATATTGAACAGCCGTCATTTATCTTTTTGCCAACTGCCAACACTGAACACTCCTAAATCCTAATGTTGACACTTAACACTACACTCTACAGTCTATATAGCGATAATTATCGCTAAGCCTGACGCCTGACTCCAGTACGCCAACTATTTATATGATGGATTTTGACATAAAGGAGTCAGACACAGGCGTCATAGTAGAAGTCAAGCTTTTTTTTTACAAACCGGGCCGTTCGCTTTTAGTAATATCTAGGGGAGATCGGGTCGAGTACTTGCAGAGAGGTCCATTCCTTCTTTTGAACGCATGGACATGGACGAGGATTTGGTAGGCGCGTTCCGCATTTACGCGTTTGGGCTGCGGTTTCTTTCAGTGTCGAGAATTATGGTCTACTTAGCTGACTTAATGACATACTTAGAAGTCTAGCTTGGGCTTAGCTTACGCCCAGTGATGGAAATCGACAACTTGAGCGTCTTGCTAAGGTGCAAATCTGGTACCACCAAACGGACAATTATATAATTCAAACTCTAAATAACCTAGTTCATATAGGTAACCAAGTACACTTATGAACGTCAACAGAAAAGATGTTAAATTAATTCTAAATTTACATTTACTTACAGTTCACAAGTCAAGGGCGTAGAGCAGAATTAAAATACAGATAACATTGAATGAAGTAATGTGTTAAACATAAATCATAAAAAACAACGATAAAATTTAAGTTAAATTAAAAATCCGCACTATTATTTTCTTCGTTAGAAAAAAGTGTAAGGTGACAAAAATGGCCTGTATTCATTTTACTCGCATTAATTTATACGATTGTAAGTATACAGACTACGTCAGACTATTAAATTTCATTTCATTATCTGAAATCGATATTTATCTTTTTGCTTCGAATGTGACAATATCAAGAAGATTAAATTTTACTTTTAATAAATATATCATAGTTAAAAAGGTTTAAAGCATTGTGCCAGCAGTTATCATTCACACAGTCAAATGTAGTGGAACTTAAAACCAAATCATTTCATGATTTACTCCAGGCTCCAGGGAGGTGGCCCCTGGGTCTGCCAGTAATTTTTTTAAGAGTATAGATTTTTCTAAGGGTGATGTAAAAGATAGTTAAAGATGATGAAAGTATTCACGGAGAAAATTCTAGACTCGTTTGTACTTTTTAGCCTTAAATGGTGTCAAAACGGAACGATAAATAGATTATATTATACTAGCCGACCCGGCAAACGTTGTTTTGCCATTTATATTATTTCTAGGAAACATTTTTTTAGTTCAATAAAAACAACTATCTACAATTATAAAAAATAGGGGTTGATCGTAGACGGGTGGAAATTAATGGCTGTATACGTATTTTTGTATGTATCATAAAAAAATAAAAAAATTCAGACTTACTGAATATGCATAAAAAGTTTCATTATAATCGGTCGAGCCGTTTTGGAAGAGTATGGGAACGAACATTGTGACACGAGAATTTTATATAATACTAGATGAACTCGTGAACTTTGTATCACCTACATAATATATTTGTGTCAAAACGTTATACAACATTTTTTTAAAACAAACCAAAGACAACCTCAAACTACACCTATATATGACATCCAAGAGACACTTCTTTATTTCTGAAAAGACATAGGAACAGATTTTATTGGAAAATTTAATTGTCGTTTTTAGTATTTTTCTATACTTATTATTTATGTTTTCCACTGTTAAAACCTTCTCTGGACTTCCACAAATAATTCAAGACCAAAATTAGCCAAATCGGTTCAGCCGTTTTCGAGTTTTAGCGAGACTAACGAACAGCAATTGATTTTTATATATATAGACGTTTTTAGTATTTTTCTATACTTATTATTTATGTTTTCCACTGTTTAAACCTTCTCTGGACTTCCACAAATAATTCAAAGCCCTAAAAAAGCCTTTTATTGCCAACCTTAAATAACATTACTTTAGCTGTGTTAATATTGAGTTTTATATATAATATTAATTTATTGTTAGTGTTATAGTTGTAATATTAAATAAATAATTGTTTCTTTAGTTGGGTACCCGGTAACGGGTAAAGGCCTCCTCCATATTTTGCCATCTGTGTCGGTTCTGGGCTTCCGGTCCCTTGTCCAGGTGTTGCCGGACCTGGACAAAATGTTACATTAAGGGAACTTAATAACTAAACATACTAAATATAACGTTCTTTAATTTGAGGGAAGAGAGTACCGTATCGACTGGATAAATATTAAATGTTTGATACCCATGTAGATTATCATATTGGAATTTTCTTTTCTTTAATTTTATTATCCTTTCGAATAGCAGGAGCGAAGGAGACAATTGCAAAAAATCGAAAACCATGAAAGTTGGTCCAGCCGTTTCCAGTTATAAGTGTTCGAACAAACTCTAATTTGTTTTATATATGAAGATTTGGCAATCCAATTTTAAGATTCTCATTCTCAACTTTCTGGAATAACATAAGGAACCTTTATATCGCTTGTCCCGGGGAAAAACGCGTAAAGCACTATCGTATTACGAATTTTTCTCATTTACTTTCTTTATTACTTACTATTACTATTATTATTTTTATGATTTACTTTTTTTCTCATTTTTTACTTCCTTAAGTGAACTATAACTGTGATTTTTTAAGAATTTTTACAAAAAATTGTATTAATAAAAATGACGAGGATGTCTTTATTCTACGGAAATTCTTTTGTGCACTATGTTAGAAATATTCGTTTACCTAATTTTACTTTCTTGAAATAGAAATCAATAACCATAGATAGATTTAGTTTATTGTAATCTATGTTTCACCAAGATCACAATATTTCCGCGAAAAGAGTAGTAATAATTATTACGTTCTAGACATTCGTCAAAATTACCGTCGTGTGACGTCCGTAAATTATGTTTCAATAGTGATGAGTGAAACAATCGTAAAACGCTTTTGCCCTTCAGTCTAATAATTTAAATTACTGTAATATTGTATTTACATTAAATATCTAAATAATAACAATGTTTAAATCGTCGAAAGGAAAATAAATTGTAATGTAATGTTTACCTACCCCTACCTACCCTTACCTAGTATAGCTTCTTTTAATTTTCCTGAAACAATTCTTTATTGCTTTTACGACTTTATTCCCCGGGGCAAGTGATAATATGTGCTACGCTCTACTTTAAAAAATCAAAAACAATAATAATACAAAAAAAAATACACTGACATGATTAAAACAAATACCTACCCTGGCTTCAAAAAGGAAAAGCCCTTTTTGGATCATATGGCGGTGTATATCACTACATTCTCGCGGCATTCCGATTTCCGACCCAACATAGCACTCAACTGCTAATGACTATGCAAGGTGGACGAACAAGATGTATTTTTTATAAAATGTTTAAATGAATAAATTAATTTTAGAATAACAAAGCCTCTAGAGACGCACTAATTAAATATTAGTACATCTTATGATAAACTAATATTTAATGTTTTAATGAATGTTATGTTATCATGATGATAATGGAAATAATTTATAAATATTAAACCGACTTCAAACATATTTACCTATTTTAGTGTCCAGAAATGATGAATGAATGAGAATGAGAAATGAATCGTTAAAATACGGATTGAGGGCCTACCATAGCGTTCTTAAAACAAACCAGTTGAGATGCTGATGAGTTTTCTAAATTCAATAGCATTTTTTCGTACCATCTTCTATAAACTGAAACGTATTGGAATCGCAAGACCGAACGAAGAACAAAAAATCACCGAGGTGAATAGTACAAATCATGATCATAATAAGGAGAATTATATTAAGTACTACTTAGTAAACAACAATACTATATAGCACTGTTGTTTAAAATTTATTTAAAATTAAAATTTAAAAATTTAAAAAGTTTTTCCCTTTGCCAAGGAAAAGACATGAAAAGTTCTACCCGCCAGTATCAGAGCCCGAGAGAGAGAAACTGCAATTATTATAACTAAAAACTGATAAATAGAAAAAAAACAAATTTAAAAAGTGTGGTCCCTCTTGCAGTGTAATGTTCCTCTGCTTTTAATGCTCTGGGGCCACCGGTACGACCGCGACTCAAATCCTTAAAATTAGCGCCTGTGCACTTGAACCCCACGATCTAAGAGTCTTTTCTTCAAAGGGAACAGAATCAAAGTTGGAGGAAAGATTCTTATATTATAGCCGTTTATTATTTTCCGTCTGCTCTGCGGCTGCGCCAGCTATTGTGCTTGTCCGAGAGATGTGAGATGGGGTCAACGTGTCTACACAAAAAATATTTATTGCAAGTCGATTGATGTAGTCTAATAAGATGTAGAAATATTAGTTGCTAAGGCTAGATTAAGTAGGTAAGCGATTATATTGCGATACTTTCTGCGTTCACGGTTGGCTACCAATAAGAATTCAATTTTAAACAAATCTTTCGACTAAGTTTTGGGAAGATTAAAAAATATAAACAGATCAACCTAACCATTCTGGAAAGATTAAGAATCTTATGTTAATATTATTATTGATAATGGCTTCCGATTTTATAATTTTGTTTACTTTTGCATTTTATGCAAATGTTTTGTTTACAATTTAAGCAAATGCTCTCGGGGAAATCAAAATTATATTCTGAATAATAATTAGTGGTACGAATGATAAATGGTACGAAGTGTCTGTCTATTGAATAAAAAATATAAACCACAAAACATTTTGTATTTGAAATAGTCAAATAATCAAATTAAGAAAGTATTTGCATTTGTATTTAAATACATTACCTACTGTGTATATCTCTGCACTTATAGATAGCTAATGAAATTCGAAACAGTAACACAGATAACTAAATAGTTAGATACTACTACAAATCAAAGGCCAAAGTAATTTGTAGTAGTAAGTATAATTTGTGTACTTTGGTTTTTAAATAAATGACACATAAAAATGTACCTAAAAATATTTTCGTTGGTCCACGCAACAATTATTTATATGTCGGAGATTCAACGCGATTAATAATTACAAAGTTGGTATCACTACCGTCGTCCTACATAATTACTTAATATTTAAACACAGTCAGTGCGCACGTCCGGCGCAGGCGCCGATCGGAAGGCAACTCTAGCACTTCACGACCGATTCTACGCACTACTGAGAGCTTGACTTTGACAATTGACACATTGACACTTTACAACCTGTAAGATGTCTATGATATTGCGTGGTGTTGCCATTGCGTGGTGTTGCCATTGTAATCAAACAAATAACACCGTGTTCTATTATAACCTAATCTCTGACATATATATCGCCAAAAATATGTCTATACTGCCTTGCGATTCTGTAACTCACTTTTCGAACTCTCACAGCGGTTTTCACAGCGGCGGCCGCGCTAAAATCGGTCGTAAAGCAGTCATTTTACGATTTGGCATTCTGATAAGGAGGGCTTTTAGTTTATTGTTTAAACCGCTGTGAGAGTTCGAAAAGTGAGTTACAGAATCGCAAGGCTGAACCCGAGACAACTAAATCGGCGATTGTGTAGACGCGCACGCCATCATGGGCAATCATTCCTTTGATGCACCGACACAACGCCGATGATGGCTGATCACAGACATTTATGCACTAACGTGAAAAAGGCTCATATATTCTTTTTGCCCTACTATAATCACTAATCCATTTGCTGATGGGTGCTCTAGGGACTTGAGATTGTCTTATTTTCTAGTGTGAGACGCAACGGATTTCATAGGGCGAAGTCGCGAGCTTACCTAGTTTATTATTCTCTACCAATACCTGATAAAAATAAACAAACAATACCTTTATATAAATATCACAAACTTGAAGGATTTCAATGAATTTAGTAATAGGAAACTTATACTAACGAGTTGACTTCACTTAAGGTACTGAACTTTTTGTTTTACCAAACTTAAAATTTTATTTATAATAAATTTTTTATTTAAACGATATTGCTGCAAATTTTACATATTATAATTTTTAAGTTTCTGTTATGTTTAATTTTTTTAATTTGCTTATTAAGTTACTACTTATTGATTTATGTTTTGTTCTTTAATTTTATTTTAGAATTATTATGGCACCCAATACTAGCAAAGATGTCATCGATATCGATTTTGTGGATGCGAAAGAATCAAAATTAGAGAAATTGGAGGGTCCACAGGCCGGGCCGTGGAAATATGAAATAATATATAAAAGTTTAGCAACTATTGTATATTTTCACCTTGCGGCTTTGTATGGACTCTACCTCGCTTTGACTGCTGGTCCAGCACGGTCTACGATTATTTTTCGTACGTATTTTTTTATTTAATGTCTGCTACACAAGGAACGCTCAAAAAGTCTCCCCAATTTGAAGGCACTTCTTCTTTGGTACTATATAAGAATATCGAAAGAAGTCCAATTACGCAGTCATCTGGAAGAAAAGCCTTGGGTAAAAAGATTTGGGTAGGGCTAAGCAAAATTTCATCAGCATAATCTAGATGGCAGGATGTCTTCCACAGTCCGTTTCACAAGACACTGTCTTTTGCGAACTAGCGAACTGTGGACCCATCCTACCTGTAGATACGACCTCCAACTGTTTAAGAGTTTACCTTTACCTCAAAGGTCGGCACCCACTAAAAATGGGTGTCAATAGGCTGGGATGACTGCCCTTTTAATAAAAAAAAACTCATTTGTTTGTCAATCTCTTTTTTTAAAGGATTTGATATTTGATAATGACGTACCGGCGAGATACTAATAATGCAACGAAGCGTTAATAAAGAAATATAAACACATTTAGTATTTTACACTGTTTCAGTAACAGTATGAATTAAAGGACGTAGTAAATGTAGTTATTTATTTTCAGATTGCGTTATATTTTTTATCTCAAGCTTCGGTATATCTGCTGGACTTCATCGTCTCTGGTCACACAATGCATTTAAGGCGAAACTTCCATTGCAAATTATACTGATCGTTTGCACATCTTTAACATTTCAGTATAGTGCTTTAAATTGGGTCAGAGATCACCGATTACATCACAGGTAAATTATTATATTTAAGTCGACACAAATAAGCAAGATCGTTTAGATTATTTGCTGCCAAACAATATGTTTTTCAAACTTCTTTCTAAAATATTCAGGGCAAGATCGGCGTCTTGACGGTACTGATTCCCATTCTGAATTTTGCCCTAAGTATTATCAAGTGATCTTTTGGCAGGTATACCGATACAGATGCAGATCCACACAATGCGGCTAGAGGGGTTTTCTTTTCACACCTAGGCTGGTTGCTCGTCAAGAGGCATCCGGAAGTAAAAAGACGCGGAAAGTTTACTGAAATGAGAGATGTCAACGCAAATCCAGTTTTGAGGTTTCAAAAGAAGTAAGACTTCAGTTCTGTTTTACTTTTAAAATATTATAGCTAGGGAGATGGCAAATTAAAGTTCGCATCAATACGACAAAATTTCTTGATGAATTAGGGCAGTTCGTAGATGCGTTTTTAAGCTACCGGGGTTTAAATCTGTCAAGAAAATCGATACTAAATAATTTTTGCTCGTGTCTACTTCTGGGGTGAATGGTCAATACCATTTAGATAACGAAGAAAATCTATAAGGCAGACACATCCAAGTCTCTGAATTATCACAGGAGGTACATGTAAAAGCTCTAATCATGATCATGATGATCACGATGAATCATGTGGTCGTAGGTGTAACTGGACCCAATCCATTTATTAAAACCCTCTGAATACAAAATAAATGGCAGACATTTTACTTACTGACTTTTACAGTTCGTTGAAGGTCGCGAATCTGAGCAAAAGCGGATTATGGCTAGTTAATGGAATTATTCGTAGTTTTTTAAAAATAAAAATGTCTTACATTTTTATTGTTTTGAAATTATTATTGACCTGCGAACCTAATATGAATTCCGTTCCGAAAACTACGATGGTGGCAGACTATTTTTCTGTGGTCCTTCGCAGAGTTTTTATACGAACACTGCAGGTCTGCCAACAATTATTCATTTCATATAATTTTTTTTTAATTATAAAAAAATCTTTAAAAATTAATTAATTTAAAAGTCAGAGTCCTAGATAAACCTTTTTGATTTTTACACATCAGCTTTAAAGGCAGACACGAGCAAATGGTATAGTATACCTGTTTTTTTTTTTAATTTTTAAGGGGCTGTCAATTGAAAACG
Organism: Pieris macdunnoughi; assembly: GCA_905332375.1. Classification (NCBI taxonomy): domain Eukaryota; kingdom Metazoa; phylum Arthropoda; class Insecta; order Lepidoptera; family Pieridae; genus Pieris; species Pieris macdunnoughi. The sequence continues at coordinate 5,548,383 of CAJOBZ010000007.1, forward strand.
CAGCGCTACCATGGTGGCAGACGTGGTCCTTAATATTTATTATCGTTATTAAAAAAGTCTGCCACATGAGCAAATCATATTATACTTAGATATTTTGCTCGTCAGCTTCCTAGGTATTATGCACGTTAGAATACCAAATTCTCAATTCATAAATAACTTCCTTTTTTATTTTTTTTTATTTTTGGTTTGACTGAACTTGATATCTTTGCTATTGCCTGACACAGAATAATAGTATAATTAAAACAAAAAAATAATATAGTACTTTGACAAATATTACTTTCAGATGGGCAGTACCCTTTATTGGTAGTTTATGTTTTATAATACCAACTTTGATACCTATGTACTTCTGGAACGAGGGACTAAACGTGGCGTGGCATCTTAGTCTTCTCAGATACGTTGCATCTCTCCACCAAACACTTCTAGGTAATAGTTATGCACATTTCGCAGGAACTAGGCCATATGACAAGCGCATTCTACCCACAGATAATAGATCACTTAATTATGTCATCCTGGGGGAAGGATTCCATAATTTTCATCATGCATTCCCCTGGGATTATAGGTCTGCAGAATTAGGAACATTGTTTTTTAATCCGACTACTTGGTTTATCGAATTATTTGCTAAGATTGGATGGGCGTACGATCTAAAGACTGCGTCCAAATCTGTAATAGAAGGCAGGGCTCAAAGAACGGGTGATGGTACCCGGGTTCAAAATAAGTCTGATTTAAACGTTAATTCCTAATAATTTATTGAACTAATTATGCATACGAAAGAGATTTACGTCGTCCGTTATATCTTTTTGTATCAACATATCCATAAATTTTACAAAATCCTATAAGGTTATGAACTGAATTGTGATATTATCACTTACCTATGATAAATGATTTGTAATAGTACCTATTGCATCAACTCGTAGAAATATAAAATATAGTAAAAACTGCAGTTTTCTTGAATCTACCCTCTTTATGACTATTTAAATCCAGATTCTGAAACGCGAGACTTCAGTCTGATACCATAAAGCGGCGATATGATTGAAACCGTTATAATAAGGCAATAATAGTAATATCCGATTATTTTACGATTTTATAATTTAGTCTTTACGCAAATGGAACCTAGAAAATCAAATAACACGTGAAACTAAAATTTTCTTGGCTAAAATACACAGGTAGTAACGAATAAGTGGTAAGAACTGTCAGTCTATTGAATATTTTTTTATGTTTCCTTTGAACTTTTACATACATTTCCGAAACTAAGCAACAATTTCGACAGCTTATAACCCAGTCAGTAAGTCGTAAAACGGTCGACCCTGCAGTAGGTATCAAAACTTGATTTGCAGGCAATTTTTTGAATCTCTCTCAACTCCGTCATCTAACTACTTTTTAACTAAAATGATTAGGACTTAAATTGGTGTTCATGCTATTTATTCTCTTCATTTTCTAATAATATTTTAATTATCTTATTTATTAGTTTTTTTAGAGCTTGATTGTGTGTAATTGAAGTTTTTTGTAATAATAATAAAATAACTACCCCATTGATCTCTATGTCTTTTTCTTAGAAGCGATATTTAAAATTGTACTCAATATATCAATGGGTCTGTAACATATAAATGATTCAAGCTCATTCGACTTCAAATGACAATCAGTTTGCTGAGTCACAATATTTAAGCGCAAAAATAAAAAATAGCATGAAAAAAGTAAAAGCTACTTGGAAAATAATAACGGAAGAATCGGGTAAAACGTCTGACAAACGAACAGATTATATGTTAGAAGTTCAATGGAAATTAATAAACCCCGAGGTAGCTTCTACTTTTTTACAAATGTAACGCTGAATACGATCAAGTCTCTGGATTCTTCACCTATTGCTGCTATATCATTACTAGAAGAAAGTGTAATATTAAATATCAAATGTAATGATATCGTTAAAACATTCAAGCTTATTAATTTAAAAAAAAGTAAAGATATATGTCAACAGTCATTTTAAATTCCGTTATTAATGTAATAAGGTCTGAATTGTCTATAATTTTTAACAGATGTATCGATTGTGGAGTCTTTCCGGACGAAATGAAATTAGGTAAGATAAGTCAAGGCTTTTAGTGAGTCTGATCCGTCAAACTTTAGACATGTTTCAGTGCTGCACGCGTTAAGCTAAATTTTTGAAAAGATAATGCTGGGCCTACTTTCTTTACATTTTAATAAAAAATAACTTTTGCATAATAAACAGGTTTTACTAAGGGTCGCTTCACAATCGATGCCGGTGTGAAGTTGATTTCACACACATTTAACGCCTGGAAAGTATCATATGATGGGATCGGTGGCTTTTGTGACCTGTCAATATGGCGTTGATGGCAAAACTTCCAGCCTGATGAATTTATATTTAAAGAGAAGGATCCAAAAAGTGAATGTCAATGGAGCCACTCCGGGTTCACATGTGTCAATCGGCGTCCCCCAAGTCTCGACTGTCGGGCTTTTCTGGTTTCCGATTTACATAAACGACCTCCCATTCTTTGTCAATGGAGTTCATGAGATGTTATTGTTGGCTGACGATACTTCTTTTCTATTTAAAAGGAATAGGGTTTATAGTTAACTGGTTTAATGTTATTTTGTTTATGTAACAGGAGGCTCATCTGATGTTAAGTGATATCGTCGCCAATGGACATTCACATTGCCAAAAGACTCGCAAGTGCGTTGGCGGCCTGTCAAGAAATTGTACGGTCCTTTCTTGAAGGACACGAAGTCGAATTCGTTCGTAAAAAACAGTAGGCAGCTGGTTCCATATAGTGGTGATGCCTTATGAAGCGGAAAACGCGCAAACTTGGGTCTCCTTGGGGTTAAATTGGCCTAGATTTAGTCTACCCCAGTCCGAGACTCCACTTAGCACAGTTTTTTTTTGTTTCTTTCTAGTATGGAGACGCGAATTTGCGGGTTTACCTAGTTTCTTTTTTTTTAACAATCTGTAAGTACCTACTATGTCTATATAATGACTTATCAATAATTGACACTCAAAGTATAGGAAATTTTTAAAGACTTTAGTCATACAAAAGTTGTACTAAAGAATGTCAACTTGTTCATAAAGGTTGTTTGTTTCTTTAAAGGCCAAATTTTATTTATAATAAAGTATTATTCAAACGAAACGAATGCAATACAATACATTGATATTACTAATAGAAAATAATAAGGAATACTACAAATAATACTTTTAAGCTTTTTGTGTTTATAAACATATTTTACGTTTTAATAGATGTTTTTGTTTACTATACTTTTGAATTTTTATTTCTGGGTTTTAGAATTATGGCACCCAATTCTAAAAAAGATGTCACCGATATCGAGTTTGTGGGAACAGAAGAATCAAAATTGGAGAAATTGGTGGGTCCGCAGGCCGGGCCGTGGAAACAAATTCAAATTCAAAAATCATTTATTCACGTAGGTAACACAATGTACACTTGTGATTCGTCATTAAAGAAATACATATTATGCTTCTAATTTTACATTTACTCCATTCTCAAATCAAGGGCGTAGAACGGAAGAGAAGAACTGCATAACTCTCCCCACTCTTTTTAATCGCCATGTTTTTTTTTTTTTTTTTTACACAACGTTTGTAAGGAGCTGCAACCATTACACCATGTTCCACATGACATTTTAAGTAATTAATAATAATAACATAAATAAAAACAAAGACTTGTCCCCTATCAGCAGGAGGCATGGTGAAATAGGAGCACGCACTTACATTCTCTTGGGAACAACACGCAAACACATAGTCGAAATAATTAACATCACCGCATAAACGTGAGATAGTATATGGAAATTTAGTAGTTTTTGGATATTTTCACCTTGCGGCTTTGTATGGACTCTACCTCGGTTCGACTGCTGGTCCAGCATGGTCTACGATTATTTTTCGTACGTATTTTAATATTTCATAGTTGCTACATAAGGAGCGCTCAAAAATTCTGAAATAATTAGGTATATAGTTTTTAAAATACGTTTTAAGGTAGCCTAGCAGCCCTGCGATTCTGTAACTCACTTTTCGAACTCACACAGCGGTTTTCGCATCGGCGGTCGCTCTCAAATCAGTCGTGAAGCAGTCATTTTATGATTTGGCATTCTGATAAACAATAAACTACAAGCTCCCACCTTTTCAGAATGCCAAATCATAAAATGACTGCTTCACGACTGATTTGAGAGCGACCGCCGATGCGAAAACCGCTGTGTGAGTTCGAAAAGTGAGTTACAGAATCGCAGGGCAGTAGGTTTTTAAATCAAAAACCCATCTATAAAACTTGCGCCTAATATTAAGCTACTATTCGGCCATTTTGCCTATTTTAAAAAGTCGGCTCTTAGCGCATATTCCAAAGGCCGAACCACTATTTTTAAAATAAGGTTTTTACCTCATTTGGTTTTACCCAAAAAAAAAAAACTATAACAGAAACTTTATGCCTTTATGCTATCAACACAGTAATTATAATTAAATCCTTTTTTCTCTTTTCAAACGGAAATAAATGAACAATTGAAAATAGTAGTTTGGCGAGCTACCTGGTTTGTTACTATTAATGCAACGAATTATAAATACCTACATTAATATGTAAAAAATATTATACTCTTTTTCAGTAACAGAATTAAATACGAAACGCATCTACCATATATGAAGCATTCATGAAGCATTATAGGACCTTGTATTTTTTTTCAGATTGTGTCACATTTGTTTTCGCACTTTTTGGCTTAACTGCTGGAAGTCATCTCTGGTCATACAATGCAGTTAAGGCAAAACTTCTCTTGCAAATTATACTGATCATTGCAAGTTATTTAACATTCCAGTATAGTGTTTTAAATAATGTCAGAGATCACCGATTACATCACAGGTAAATTATATGTAAGTTGACACAAATAAACGTCACGCAGAAAACAAGATCAATCAGATTTTTTGCTGCCAAACAATATGTTTTAAAGTTGTTTCTAAAATATTCAAGGCAATATTAAGTTTCGAGACATCACTGACTCCCTGATTAAGTCAGAATTTTACCCTAAGTATTATCAAATGGTCTTTTGGCAGGTATACCGATACAGATGCAGATCCACACAATGCGACTAGAGGTATTTTCTTTTCACACCTAGGGTGGTTGCTCGTCAAGAAGCATCCGGAAGTAAAAAGACGTGGAAAATTTACAGACTTGAGAGATGTTAAAGCAAATCCAGTTTTGATGTTTCCACACAAGCCGTTTAAACAATGTTTTGGGAGGGAACAAGTTCTTGATAGATTATAGACATGGAGACTCTGGCTATGCTTGCACTCCTTATTTATTTACACCAGTACTAAATCCGACTACTCGTAAAGAAAAAGCATACAATTAGAACTCGCATTTAGGTTATTTTAATAAATAAAACATTTTTAATACATTGTTCTTTTTATTTTTAAAACATTTTTATTACATTATCTTATTTATTTTAAAGTGACTACTAAAGTCTTCACTAGAACGTCGGTCTGTAATTCTAAATTTATCATTACTTGGCTGAGTATCTCGGCTAAATTTGTATTCTTTTTGAAGGCGCTTATTTCCCAGAGCTCAAAAGCTATGCATATCTGCATATGATGCTTCCCCGAAACTAACACTATCTTTAGTTGCTTTCTGTAACAAATAAGAGAACATTAATTTAAGCTCTGTCTATGAACAAATAGAAAACAATTATATGTTTTATTAAACTATGTAGTCATTTTTTTTGCGATACTGGCCCTTGTTAAAATGTTGTTTACTTCTCTGTTATTTCGCTTCAAGCCTTCATTTTCTCCTTATTTGTGTTCGTATCTTTGTTTTTAATTATGGACAGATAGGGTCGTAATATATATATAGTAGACCGAGGCGAATCGGATCACTTTTTCTTTGAGGTTGAGTAAATCATACTAAAGTGCTATATAATGTTATTTTTATTGATAAAATCGTAAGAAGTAACAATTACCTATGAAATAAATATTTGAAAACTTAAATCATACATATATTCTCTTAATTACCTATTAAAAACTAAAAAAAGGAAAATATCCGATTCGCCCCAACTTTCGGGGAGAATCGGATCGTGCACAAAATATAACAAAATTTTAAGGTATAGTGTTAAATAACTTTGGAATCAGTAAAAATATATAATATTAAGATCAATTTTAATTATTGGCACATAATTCACATTTATATGGTCCTTTTTTTCTGTTAGCTCGTGAACGGTACTGAAAAACTCTTAGCAGCTTTACGCAAGGTCAACTCTTTGTTCTGGACTTAATTAACAGCCTCTTTCATTTTTTCTTGACACCATTCTCCGGCGGTCATGAAATAAATATGAATCAATAACCTCAAACATGTTATAAATCAGTTTAAAAGTATTATCCAATTCGCCCCTAAGGATATGATCCGATTAGCCCCATAATTAAGACTTTTGAAATAAATATTTTAGACGTTAACCTCTAAGATTATACTTAAAAGCGAATTGGTTCTTCAGTATCAACACCTTGCTTAACAATATAAACCAATGTAGTTAAATTTTAAGACAAATCCGTCATATGACACAAAGAAATCGTAAGTACGTAACCTTAGATGAGCGCCAAATTGCGACACACACAAAAAACCGAGTGGCTGACGAGCGGCATTGCCACTGATCCACAAGCGCGATCTAAATACTGCTTATGTCGGGAGGTGCTCAGTAAATGGAGAGACACAAAACGCCGGTTGAGTACATTCTATGTGAATGTGATATTTGAATTATCAACAGATTTCTTATTTTGATCCGATTCGCCCTGTGATCCGATTCGCCTCGGTCTACCTATCTTAAAAGCTGCTGTAATCGAACACAAGAAACGGATTTAAATTCAACAAAAGCAATGAATAACCATTTATGGGAAGCTCTATCTTGTTATTAATCACAACCCATGTTATCTCTGTTAATTGGTTTATTCTTCACAAACAAGAGTAATTAATTTATATTCTCATAGAAACGCTAAAAAAACACATATATATCTGGTCTTAAAAGTCTTGTGCCTATGGCTTAACAGGGGAATAGTTATACCAACGTAGTAACGAGTTTATAAGAAATTATGATCTCTTTATTCTTTGCTTATTAAATTGGCCCTATAATATACCTATATTATATAACTATAATTACTCGGTTTGCTGATGGATGCTCTAGAGACTATATCTTTTTCTAATGAGGAGACTTCATAAAATTTCTACTTCAAATACACGGTCATTTGCTAACCCAATGCTTTAAGTATTTTTTATTTAATTATTAACACTTCGTTGCATACATAAATATAATACAGCTGACATAATTGAACGAAAAGTAGGGCAACTGGCGGCTTTATCGCTTTCAAGCGATCTCTTCCAGGCAACCAATGTGAGAACAAAGAAATTAGATAGGGCTCTTGCCCTATTTGTATAAAAAACATAAAACATAAAATAGACGAAACGAATGGAACAAGACTAAACAATTAAAACATAATATGTAAAAACAGGACAATATTAAAAAAAAGGGACATGAATCACGATAATTTAAGATTAATTTCACATAAGTTAGTACGAAAGTTAGGGATACGATTGTGGGATACAAAGTGAATTCCATAGCCTCAATGTTTAGTAAGACTGATACATATTACCATTTAGAATTAGCTCAGCGCTAAGTCAAGAATTTATTGGATTTTGAGGTACGAGTCTAAGGGCTCCCACACAAAACTGCGAATTCGCATCGCATCGCAAATATCTGCGAATTCGCACGAACGCAACGCAAGAATTTCCGATCTGCTTCGCATCGCACATTCCTGCGATTTTACGTCATCCTTGGTGACACCATTTTAGTCCGCTCTGAGACAAACAATTAAAATGTCAATAAATAAATTTTGTTTTACTTTACCTGATAGTCAGTCCCAGCATTTCCAAAGGCATAACAGGAATTCTTCCCTTGTACGATCGTTTTTGAAGGCATGGTGATAATATACTCAAAAGCTCTTCAAATGAAGATATGCTCATTCTAAAATAATCAAAAAATTTATCTTCAGTTCTCAACGCATAGTACTTTTGAATAAAATAGTTCCCATCAGGGTTCATAATCGTAATGAATGTATGAACCCAGAATCTTCTTTTTCTTTTATATCTATTTAACAATAACAGCAGTGCAATATTTTTTTTGCGATCCATCTTACGCTTCTTAAAAACACGTTCAGTACGGATGGCTTCGAAGGAATGGTCGCCCTACCAAACGGTTTGACGCACTAAATCGTATCGCAGAAATTCGCATCGCATCGCATCGCAGTTTTGTGTGGGAGTCCTTACTTCGCATTTTTGAAGTTATACTTCTTTAGGCGCGTTATGAAAAATTGATGAGAGTGAAATTTTACGATGCGCGCGCACCGTGACACAAAATTAACAGAATGAAGTTGCCCACGGAAGATGCTACGGCATTGGACATAATTTAAAAACAACATTCGAATAATAATAGAATTTATGTTACACTTAATGTAAGAGAATAATAATAAATATTTATTTATTTAATTTATCAAATGTAAACTGAACTTTATTGACTATAATGACTCCTTTTCCAGTCTTTGATTATTTAATTGTAATTAATTATTTGCATGCAATCAAAAACTATTTTTAATAATGCCAAAGAAGTATAACTTCTTACGCGCGTACATACGTACACGCACCCTTTTTTCATTCATGAGTATCGTTTCTGAATCTCGCCCTCAGACTCTTATTCAACTAAAACCGAGAGTACAAGAAAGACTACGAATTTATAGCCCGCAGTCGCGGGCGTACCTAGTTTATTTATCAATACCTGATAAAGATAAACAAACTGTAAATACGTAGTATAAATTGAATGGAGAATGGATTAAATGCTTTAGTTGTAGGAAAGTTGTACTAAAGTGTTGACTTCGTAAAGCTTGTTTGTTTTAAAGGCAAAGTTAAATTTTTAATAAAGTTTTATTTTAACTAAACAAATGGGGCAATGCAATACTTTTTTATTACTAATAATAAGGAATTATTACATATAATATTTTTTTAGTTTTCTGTATTTATAAAAATATTTTTTTCTGATTATTATTTTAATCTGATTTTTATATCTTTTAGACTTATGGCACCCAATACTAGCAAAGATGTCATCGATGTCGATTTTAAGGATGCGGAAGAATCAAAATTGGAGAAATTGGTCGGTCCGCAGGCCGGGCCCTGGAAATATGAGATAATATATGGGCGTTTAGCTGTATTTGGATATTTTCACCTTGCGGCTTTGTATGGACTCTACCTCGCTTTGACTGCTGGACCAGCATGGTCTACGATTATTTTTCGTACGTATTTTTATATTTAATTGTTGCTATACAAGGAGCGCTCAAAAAGTCTGAAATATTCAAATATTTTACAAAATGCAATTTTAAATAATTGATTTTTTAATTTTCATACATAGTTTTTTAAAGATAATAATTAAAAAACCACATAATAAACCTTTTTCATCTATTATTAGTCCTGTTTAGCTATCTATTTATAAAAATAAGAAAGCTGCAATCTTTTTTGAATTTTCATTTAGTTTAAGTTATTATTGTTATTTTTATTTTATGTTTTTAGTTTTAGTTATTTTTAATAATTTTTTTTTGTTTTTCAGATTAGTTATGTAATTGATGTGTATGTGTGTTAAATTTGTGATGTCATATTTTCTTGTATTTTTTAGACATACACGTTATTTTAGGACGTATCAATAATAAATAAATAAAAAAGGTTCTTGCCTTTTTTGGGACCAGTTAAAACAACTAGTTAAAATCCGAAATAGTAACTACATTTAAGCTATAAATCCATAGTAATTATAAAAATCAAGTGCTTCATTTAAAAAATAATTTAATTCATTGAATACAATGAACAATAAAAAAATATATTTTAATTCGGCGAACTACCTGTGGTCTAAGATCCCGATATACAACGACCTTCACCGAGATGCTTATTTAATGAATAGTATTTTATATTTAATTTAATATGTCAATAAATATAATCCATATGGGTTGCCTAGCAAATTTCAGTCCAGAGTATGTTTAATTAATTTAAAAAAAATATATTTTTTTAAACATTTCACCGGTATGATTATTAGATAAATTCTATACCAATCGAAAGTATGAAGCCCATAGAATATGCAAATGTTAGGTTGTTTTTAATCAATTAATTATTTATGTGTATATTTTTTATGTGACACTAAAGTATATATACATCTTTAGTAAAAAAGAAGGTTATAGTGATACATATATAATACTACCCTGATTAAAAATATTGATTGAAAAAAATTAAAAAAATTTACTACATACAAATTATAAAAAAAATATTTTTTTTAAATATTAATAAAACATACTCTGGACTGAAATTTGCTAGGCAACCCATATGGATTATATTTATTGACATATTAAATTAAATATAAAATACGTTTCATTAAATAAGCATCTCGGTGAAGGTCGTTGTATATCGGGATCTTATACTACTGGCTTGTTACTAAAATAATTAATATTAAGTGTTAATATCTTTATAATTTTCAGTAACAGTATTAACTGCGAAAGGCATCTACCATATTTCATGCAGCATATATAGGACCTATTTTTTTTTACAGACTATGTTGTATTTCTTTTCGCAATAATTGGTGTATACTTAGGACTGCATCGTCTCTGGGCCCACAATGCATTTAAGGCGAAACTACCCTTGCAAATTTTAATGATCTTTTGGACTTCTTTGACATACCAGTTTAGTGCTTTGAATTGGATCAGAGATCACCGATTACATCATAAGTAAGTTATATAATTACTTATTAGCTGACAGAAATAAACGTTAGTCAGAAAAAATATCTCTAAGATTTTTTGGTGCCAAACAATGTGCTATTCAAACTTGTTTCTATAATATTCAGTACGTACTGACACTGAGTAAATACTTTGCACTCAGTCTGAATTTTACCCTAAGTATTATCAAGTGGTCTTTTGGCAGGTATACCGATACAGATGCAGATCCACACAATGCGACTAGAGGTATTTTCTTTTCACACATAGGGTGGTTGCTAGTCAAGAAGCATCCGGAAGTAAAAAGACGCGGAAAGTTTACAGACATGAGAGATGTCAAAGCAAATCCAATTTTGAGGTTTCAAGACAAGTAAGACATCAGTTTTGTTTTGCTTTAGAAGCTAATGACTGTGACTTTTAAATTAATAAAGATACCAAATTCTCTTTTCACTGACTGAGAAAGTGATATGGTATGTATCTTGGTTTGAACTTGTTATCTTTGACTGATCGCCTGACACAGAATTATTGTATAACTTAAACAAAACAAAAATACAGTACTTTAACAAATATTCTTTTCAGATGGGCAGTACCCTTTATTGGTAGTATATGTTTTATAATACCAACTTTGATACCTATGTACTTCTGGAACGAGGGACTAAACGTGGCGTGGCATCTTAGTTTTCTTAGATTCGTTTTATCTCTCCACCAAGTATTTCTGGTTAATAGTTATGCACATTTCGCAGGAACTAGGCCATATGACAAGCGCATACTTCCTACTGATAATAGATCACTTAATTATATTGTTCTGGGGGAAGGATTCCATAACTTCCATCATGCGTTCCCCTGGGATTATAGGTCTGCAGAATTAGGGACATTGTTTTTTAATCCGACTACTTGGTTAATCGAATTATTTGCTAAGATTGGATGGGCGTACGATCTAAAGACTGCGTCCAAATCTGTAATAGAAGGCAGGGCTCAAAGAACGGGTGATGGTACCCGGGTTCAAAATAAGTCTGATTTAAACGTTAATTCCTAATAATTTATTGAACTTATTACGGATATGACAGAGATATACGTCGTCCATATTTTTTTTGCATATCCGTAATATTTTGTGATATTATCACTTGTCGATAATAACTGTATTGATATGGTATTAATTTTAAAATGATGTTATAAATTCGTATAATAATAAAATGAAAGATGAAGTTAAAACTGCAGTTTTCTTTTATCTACACACCGTATGACTATTTAAATCCTGATTTAAGAACGCTAAATATTACTATTGAAATCGTAATAATAAGGCAATAGTAATGTTGTGTCAAATATGCTGCATATTTAGAATATTTGTGCATATTAAACAAAAAGAAAAACTGACTTAATCTCGTCAGCAAGCTTTGACGTCTAATCATGTAGTATATAGATAGATAGTACGGCCTACAACTTGGCTACCTACAATTGTAAAAATGTCAAGAGAGCAGTTAGACATACATACGTAGATTATGTGATGAGTGTATGATTGTAGCGCTACAGGAGACTTGGTTGTTTCGAGTTTGGAGTGGGCGAAGTACGAAGTAAAGGTCCACACCTCCAGTGAAGGCGTTTTTTATCCTCATCTGTTTTTGAAAGGCCACAAGCTTGGTGTGACTTCGCATTATATAGAAGCCGCGGGCTTCTGTGTGTGTGATGCGTGTACGCGGCTTGGTCGTAGTGTGATATTGTTTACGCCAACGCGAGTCGGTCGCGTTAAAAACTTAAAATTAAATATTGAGGTTTTTAATTGTTTATGACTATTGATTATATGCTCTATACTAGTGTTGTATTTTGTAATCGAAACAGGTCCGAATTTTATTAAGATATATATTTTTTTATGTTTTAAAACATTGGCGACTGCCTTCTCATGGAATAGTTCCCACATCGATGTCTTGATAGAATGGAATTATGCCATAATAGAGGACTCTATCAAAATTTTTCCTCTTAATGAAATTTTATCAAATATTTGGATCGAATTTATATGTGAATATAACCCTGTTGAAAGTCCAAGGGCACTTAAACACTGCCTGGAGCATTCCATGTACTTAGCTGGATTAGTATTTATATCAAGTGCTATAAGGGAATTTTCAAAGAAGAGGACGCAAGATAGAGAAACGCCTGCAGCTATGACAGCAGCAAAATTTCTATTAGCCATACAAAGAGAATGTAAAAGGCGGAACTTAAATGTACCAAAGGTCTGTAACGTTATTATCAATTTGTATTATTAGGAACGTCTTCGTTCTAGCCAGGAATTAATATAAGGCACTTAGACCTCTACATGTAGTGAAGAAGACCAGCATCTATTGTATAAGTTTGTAATCTCAGATTTTAATTTCCCATTTAGTGGATCCCCGAAAATGGTCACTGCGTTTACGACGGCAAAAACTATGCTAACACTACCCTTCAAAATACGGGATGAAATTACCGCTATCAATGAATAAAGAACAATTCAAAGTCAAAGTCAAAGTCAAATCGTTTATTTCAATTAGACCATCTAAAATGGCACTTTTGAACGTCAAAAAAAAAAATATAAAGATGATTCTAGTTGCCCCTTCCAAAAGGTAGTTTCGTGTGGAGAAGAATGGGCAAGAAACTCCACACTTACTCTTTTAAAATAGGTTTACAATATTTTGTTACATTTGTTAAATAATTATATGTGAAGACAATGTACTCTTAGAATAAACTACTATACTAAAAAAGTTAGTATACATGTTCCTCACATATTTACAAATATCGAAACCTTAGAATATTAACATTAAAGAGTAATAAAAATATTAAAAAACACAACAAAACAGTGTGTGAGATACAAAAAAAAATAATTACATTTGTAGCATTATATAAATTAAAAAAAAAAATAATAATAACAAAAATATGTTAAAGCAAAAAATCAGCAACCAATTTGATTTTGTCCAGGCTATAGAGCCAATCATAGGATTGTCCTATGGAGCAGGACCAGCATGTTTCCAAGCATTCTTATCTTGAATATAATCATCTAATTTGTAATATGCTTGTTTACAAAGTGTACTTTTAATAAAACATTTAAATTTTCGTTCATTTAGTTTTAAAATGTCACAAGGTATTTTATTGTAACATTTCACACAGTACCCCATAAATGAATTTTGAACTTTGGCTAATCTGAAAGATGGTTGAGCTATTTTATCTTTATTTCTAGTACTAAAATTATGTCTTTCATTTATTTTTCTAAAAAGATGTAGATTCTTTCTTACATACATAATATTTTCATAAATGAATTGGCAAGGTACTGTCATAATATTAATCTTTTTAAATAGTTCCCTGAGAGATTCGCAACGACGTAGATTATAAATGGCTCTGACCGCTCTCTTTTGCAAAATAAAAATGGATTCTATGTCAGCAGCCCGACCCCACAGTAAAATGCCGTAAGACATTATGCTGTGAAAGTAGCTAAAATAGACCAAACGCGCAGTTTCTACATTGGTTAAATATCTTATCTTTCTAACCGCATAAACGGCTGAGCTCAGCCGCCCCGCAAGAGATGTGATATGAGGTCCCCATTGTAACTTCTCGTTTAGCGTGATGCCTAGGAAAACCGTTTGATTAATAAATTCCAGTTTTCCTTCATTCAACATTATGTCACATTCCTTACTTTTAACATTTGGCAACGTAAATCTAATACATTTAGTTTTTTTATCATTCAGTGCCAAATTGTTTACCGTAAACCAATTTTGGACCCGAAGAATAGAGTTATTCACGTCGTCACGATTTTGTGACCGTCGATCTACTTTAAAAATCAATGATGTGTCATCTGCAAATAACACCATCTTCGGTTTATTCTGAACTAATTGGGGTAAATCATTTATGTATACTAAAAAGAGGAATGGACCCAATATTGAACCTTGAGGAACGCCCATTGTAATTTCAGACCCTAACGAGTTTATGCCGTTAACCTGAACTTTAACCTGTCTGTTTTTCAAGTAAGATCTTAGTAAGTCCAGAGCTTTGTTCTTAATCCCGTAGTGATTAAGTTTCAGCAGAAGAGTCTCATGGTTTACGCAATCGAACGCCTTCGAAAGGTCCAAAAGATTCCAATGGCATCTTGTGCTTCCTCCCAAGCGTTAAAAATGTTCTTGATTAGGGAGACACCGGCGTCAGTTGTACAACGCCCTTTGGTGAAACCGTACTGTTGTTCATGAAAGATGGAGTTTTTATTAAAGTGACATAACATTTGATTGAGCATTAACTTTTCAAACACCTTACTGAGAGCTGGCAGAATTGACACAGGTCTATAATTATTGGGTTCTTTACTATCACCGGATTTGAACAACGGAACTACTTTACTGTGTTTCATGAGATCCGGAAAGACTCCTTGGTCTATGCTGGTGTTAAATATGAAAGCTAAATAAGGCGCAATAGTTTCGATGATAGAACTACAGACTTTTACAGACAATCCCCAAAGATCTTCTGTAGATTTAATTTTAAGATCTTTAAAAGCTTTCATAACAGCCTGAGGGTTTGTATATTGAAATCGAAACTCCGTAGGGCATGCCCTTACATTCTTCGTAAGTAACGCAAACGAAAGTGCGGATGATGAACTTAAAGCTTCGGTAGTTTTAAAGGGAATATTGATAAAAAAGTTTTCAAATTCCTGAGCTATTTCTGCATTTGAGTTTATTGGGCCATGTGCAGTCTCTAAGTTAAATTCAGTATTACGCTGTTTTTTTCTACCAGTTTCATTATTTATTATTTGCCAGGTAGTTTTTATTTTGTCATCCGCTGATTTTATTTTATTACTAATATACAGTGCTTTAGCAATTTTGCACACACTTTTAAAAGTTTTTGAATATTTCGCAACATGCTGATGAAAGTTTGTATTTTTTACATGTTGCCTTAGGCCATACAGTTCAAAAAGTTTATCCCTGCTCTTACGAATACCTGGAGTCGCCCAATCACTAAATAAGAACTTGGTGTAAATACTTTTTGTCTTTTGTGGAACAATATCATTAAATTGCGATTTTAACAAGGTAAAAAACTCCGCATAGAACTCATTAGAGTCCCAAATATTATTAAAGTTTTGAACACACAATTTACTGGTCAAGGTATTATTTAATTTCTCTAAATTTTTACATGTAATTGGCCTATACCTTATTTGAATTTTTTGTACAGGTATGTAGGCACAAAACGTTATTGTTTGTCCACTGTGATCAGAAGGCAATTTGTTAACAATTTCTTTATGTAAGTAATCACAATTACAAAAAATATTATCTATACAAGTGGCAGAAGAAGCTGTCACTCTAGTTGGTTCCATAAAAACATTAGACGGATTAAATGATTTAAAAAGACTTATTAATCTGATACTATTTGAGTTTGTTTCTAATAAGTTAATATTAAAATCACCACTTATGATGATTGATTATCTACTAGTACTAAGTTTTTTTAACACATCTTCCATTACAGAATCAAATACAGATAGATTCTGATAGCCCGGAGGTCTGTAAACACATACTACAACATGCCTATCGAGCTCGACACAGGACAACTCTATAGAATGTTCAACTGACAATCTGATAATGTCTTTCCTTTCTTTAGATTTAACAGAATTTTTGATTAATATTAATGATCCACCGTGTATCATACACTTCCGGCTGAAATAGCTAACTACACAATAATTTTCATAATTAATAGACATTATCTGATGATCATTTAACCAATGTTCAGTTAAACAAATAATATCGAACTTGGTTTTTTCTAAAAACATTTCTATTTCCAGTAATTTGGAAGAGCAACCTTGAATATTCTGATGAAATAATCTTAAAGTATGTTGCTTTCCTTTTGGTTTATTAAAACATGTTAAATTGCCAGAAGATACCTTTTTATTATCCACAAATAATAATTGATTATTTAAACGGTTAACTTCTGTTGTCTTACAGCCTAGTTTAAAGTACTATCCGGAGTGACCTCTACAGTTGTAGAATAACCTAAGTTATGTGTTCCAGCAGGAAGAGTATACTCTATCTGACTGGTATTGGCCTCCAAGTATGTTGGTATTATAGGTGGACCCTCCTTCGTACAACATAAAGATATATTATCAATCACTGTGTTGTTAGTGTAACTAGGCAACACAGTCTCGTCACTAATCCTAGAATTTGTTATATTAGCTATAACCTTGTTAATATTGTATGCTATTAACATAGCAATCAACCGTCTACATTCAAAAGACAGAGATAAAGTTCTCTGAGTTAACTTAGAACCACTAATAAACTTATTAGTGTCAAAATATAATAATTTGTCACTATGACGATATATTATATGACGATAATTGGCCTAGTTCGGCAAACTAACACGTTTACTTGGAAGTATGGGGATATCGCTCAATTGCTTGTGAAAGCCACAGGCGAGACATTAAGAGGTATGAAGGACGCCTACCGAGCACCTTGGAAATTGTGGACTGATACTATTGGTGCTGACGATGGGAAACGACATCTCTTGCAATCTATTTTTTTTTGCGGGAGGAAGGTAGACTTATTTGCTATTTATTGATGCCGTACTTATTGAAATTAGAAAGTTTTTAAATTACTGTGTTGTAGGAATTATTAATTTACACATTAATATTTTTTTTCAATTCCAGGTGGCATCATTTTCCCGACCTATACCACGAGCGGACATTGACAGAGCTACCTGTGCTTTGGGCGTGTCTTCCACCGACATCGCACTGTTTGCTGCCACAGAATCTTAGCGAGCTTTCTTTGAATACGCTCAAAGTGAAACACCTGATTCGATATTAGTCTCATTAGAGCAGCCTGTGTGGACTTTCTCTATACTTTTGCTGAAGGCAATGGCAAGAATTATAAGAAATTGCAAACTGGAGGTATGACGAAAAACGTTTACGTTGTCGTAATGAATTCTGAAATGCAAACAGAAAATTCGGTATTTAAAAAAAATTACAATTATTTATTAAAAAATAACTGTTATTAATTAAATAGCACGAGATTATCTATAAGAAATAAGAGTAGCTGTCGTGAGACCATTCGAGTCTTAATATTTAGAGACAAAAATTCATAAAGCAAACGTTTAGTTAATTTGGCTATTAAGTTCATAAAATAACGATTCCAGGAATGGTTTGTCTATCTATTCCCGTTGGTGCTACACCACGTCGTATAGCCTCCGTCGTCGATGGAGCATGCAGTCGCCAAGTTGCCTTGGCAGGGTCCTGGGCAGCCCAAGCCAGATTTGGAGCCCTAACCAGATCGGTGCCTTCGCCCTTCGCAAGACTGACACTTAATGCACTATCCAGACGATACGCTGTTTCATATGCGGAAATAAATGCACCAACTGATGCTCAACGAAGAAAAACATTGTGGGGACAGGAGGTTGATGGCGTTGTGTACCTATTGGAGGCCACCGCAGGCTAACATAAGTAAATTACATTGAATTGTATGCGATACTTCGATAAAAAGCGGTACAAGTAAGTAAAAATTGCTCTTCTAATTCTACACAGGCGTAATTACTCAAAATAATTTTTGAATTTTCCTTTCGCCTATACGCAAATACTTATTAGGCCACCACGCCAATGTCCATAATCTGTATCTGTTTTTGGCTTATGTCTTTTCCTGTGCAGGTGATATGCAGCTCTTTTAAATAGTTTACTAGCCGTGGCATAATTTTTTTAAAATACATTGTGGTGCAACATACAGGCACCCACAGTCGTGTTAGACCTCAGTAGATACAGACACGTTTCTTTAAGTTCAATAAGATTTCCTCCTTAATTGAATTTACTGGGTTCAGGTTTGTCCCTATCCGTAATTCAGTACGCAGATACAGTCCGACTTACTGTTATGGCTGATGCGAGACTTACGCCCTTACAAACAGTACCTTCCAAAAGATGGCCGACAGCTATCAAGCGATTCAACAGCCAACCGGGTTAACCAAAAAATCGCAAGGATTACTGACACTCATGATACTCACTAAAAGAGTGGTAAAAAATTATTACGTTCTACACACTCGTCAAAATTACTGTCGTAATGTCCGGTTACTACAACGTCCGTAATTGTGTTTCAACGGTGAAACAATCGTAAAACGCTTTTGCCCTTTAGTCTATTTACATAAATTACTGTACCTAATGTACATTTAGTTATTTTTAACTATTCACACTAAATACTTAACAACAATATTTGTCGAATAGGAAAATGAAACAGCTTTCATTCGATATATATACATATATCTATATGTTAACGTTCTTAGTATCCTAGTAATAATAGCCTTATATATAGAAGATAATAGCATTTCCTTCATTAAGATTTTGCATTCACGACTTTGCTCCCCGAGGCAAGCGATATGTCTAGTCGCTACAACCCTTTCTACTTTAAAAAATCAAAAAACACTATAATAATAACAAAAATATGACACTGACATGATCTAAACAAAAGCCTATGTGTAGTGTGTCCCCCTCACTACACTCTCGTGAACATTCCGACCCAACAGCACTCAACTGCAAATATAATAAGTGGATGAACAAGTTGTATTTGTTTATGAAATGTTTAAATTATAATAAATTTTAGAATAATAAAGGCCTAGTGACGCACTCATTAAATAATTAAACCGACTTCAAACACATTTACCTGTTTTAGGTGTTCAGTAATGATGAATGATGAAATTTTTGGACAAACAATTACGAAATTTTGTGTGTAGCTAGGTAGATGGATCATCATACTCATTAATTGTCACCAATAATATATATAATAACTGATAACCTCCTTTTTTCGGAGGCACATAGGGTTGGATCTTAAAATCGGTCGCCCGAATCTGATGATACTGATTATGCAGGAGTCTCGGAGCACTTTGATGAGAACACCTCCAAGTAATGTTTGCTGCCGGAAATGCGTCTAAGTATTTAAAAAAAAAATTAAGTTTTGTGAAATTTATTGAAATTTGTAAACAATCCACCATTTTCTGCTTTTCTATTGGTTATAAGAGATGTGACATTCTCGGTAAATTAATCGATTGTTTTTTAGCATGAAAAATCGATGAACATTTTTGATACAACTAGTAAAACTAAACAACTACAGGTGTTACAAAATAATCATCCTCCTTTGTTCTACTCTTGCGCTCACTGACAAACTTAACATTACTTACTGTACTTAGCATTTTTGTTTAAAAAAATAACTAAAGCAATACATTAAACTACAATCCCACCCATGACGAATATGCTGCTATGATTTTTGGTAGATGGACTTTGATGCAATTAATATCGTATGACGGCGGCATGATATATGTTTTACGTTTTATATAGTTTTTCTCATGTGACATGTGTTATTAATTTTGAATTTCATAATCTGCTTAATCATAGCGCTCGATAGAACCTTAAAAATATATTTATTTCAACTAAAATATTCATCTGTCCGTTTTCATCGCAGCGTAAACAATTTTACAGATAGAAACGAATAGGAATCTGCAATAATAATAATGAAAAACGGATAAATAGATAAAGATACAAAATTAAAAAGCCTGTAGCAGTTTAATAATCTGGGGCCGCCGGTACTAACTACCAGGCGCCAACTCAAAAACATAATAAGCGCCTGTGCACTGGAACCTAGGTCGTGGCTAAGAATCTTTTCTTGAAAGGGAAAAAAATCAAAGTTGGAGGAAAGACTTTTATATTAGCCGCTCCAGCTTTTGTGCTTGTCTGAGGGAGGTGAGATGAGCTAATGTGTCCACAGAAAAATTATTTATTGCAAGTAGATTGATTTAGTCTAATAAGAGATATAAATATAAGTTGCTAAAGCCTAGATTAAATAGGTAAACGATTGTATCGCGATACTATATGCGTTCACGGTTGAAAGTACCAATAAGATTTCAATTTTAAACTAATCTTTCGACTAAATTTTGTGTAGAATTTAAAATATGAACAGATCAATAATCTTATGATAGTACAATTACATATTATTATAATTTTGTTTAATTTAAGTTACACAACTGCGATCATCAAAATCATTAATATTCTGTTTAAATCACACGTGATTTCTATAGTTTTATTGACTTTAAATTCATACGCAGGTAGTAATGAATAATAATTAGTGGTACGAAGTGTCTGTCTATTGAATAATGTTTTATGTTTCTTTAGAAATTTTAACCAAGTCGTCAGTCTGCAGTGGGTGTCTAAAATGAAAATGGCGACCAAATTCAGCCGAAGTTTTTTGAAATAAGATTGACATTTTGATATCTACGATTTTAGCTCGAAGCAATATTTAAGTTTTTAATGGGTCCCCGTAACAAGTCGGAAAATGCATATATTATCTATATAATGGTGTTCCTTTTACTCGATTAGGTACAATACTTTTTAAATCATTGAAATCGGTAAATTGGTTGCGAAGATATTACACATTTTGCACAAGCCGACCGCGGCGCGGCCGAAATGCTCATGTGACGTCACGATTTCCCTACCGCCCTTGCGCTCGCTCTCCGCCATTCATTTTAGAGGTGTTATGGATATGATATTTCGGATCTGGATACGGATATGGATATAGGAATAAAATTATATCGGTTTCGGATACGGTTACGGATATGTAATTATTTCGGATTATCCGTTAGTTTCGGATAGTTTCGGTTACGGTTATTAGATTGAAGTAAAATATAAACACAAATACATAGTATGTAATAATTTAGTTTTATACGTATATATAGGTTTTATCTAGTCTAGGTTATCAGTTGGTATTATAATCGGTCATATAGGTAAGTAATTATTATTAGTAATTATAAAAGTGCAATAAATTTCATAGCTTTACAAAAACATTGCACATATTAACTTATAACCTATGTACAACATATTAAATGTTTTCTTTTTAATTATTTTTGTGAGTAATGAAACCACTAACAAAAACCTGTCGAAACATGTAGTTTTATCTAGATTTAAGACTCCACCCTTATCCGAAATATATCCGAAACTTGTGAAACGGATACGGTTACGGATATAGATTTATTTCGGATATCCGATTGTTTCGGTTACGGTTACGGAGCTCCATAACATCCCTGATTCATTTATTAAAGTTTACTCGATCTGCGCGGGTCGTGTTGTGGTTTTGTGGTTTTTATGTGATAATATGCCGCATTATAAGAACTGTATAGTACCGAAATGTACTAATACTTCAACTAGTACACCTGAAAAACTGTTTTTTTTAATGTGCCAAGGGACCTGAAAGTGCGCAAAAAATGGTGTACTGTCATGAACAGGGGTGACAGTACACCTTACATTACTCATGTGGTAAACAGTATCTTAGTAAAACTTGTTTGTACGAATGTTAAAGAAAAATACAGGGTCGTACTAGGTATATTTCAATGAATAAATAAATGATAAAAAGTGTAAGTAGTGAAGTTTCTAATAACCCTTCCTCAGTAGTCTGGTAAAACCCAGGGTCGTACTGAGGCTCAACTAAATGAAATGTGCCGTTCCCAGGAATATTTCCCAATGCCGGAACAAAGGGGAACATTCCCGCTTTGGGGAATATGTATCTGTAGGTAATAAAACTGTAGCCAAAGTGAATTCTATACATTGAATATTTTTTTGAATAATCGAGTTATGAGAGCTCCATACACGCAATAGAAACCAAAAATATTGTTTTTGAATTTCTTGTCTGTCTGTTGAACGCTTTTCACGCGAAAACCGCTAGACGTATTTTACGCCTTTTTTTTTAAAACTCTTTGCGAATATTTTTACAATACGTTTAGTTTAGCCACCACTGCTCTTACTTCTGGTTCCAGACGTTTTCCTCTTTCCATAGCGACTGTCTCCTGTATGGATGCCCCGAAAATCTGTTCAACTAAAACACCATCAGTCTTGCAGTTTGCAGTTTCGTGAATTTTTGACGCCGTTACTCTGCAGTATCTTAGTTCCCTTCACAATGGTGAATCAGCTTGCGATAATGTTGCTTCTTCTGCTTTGCTACAGTCTTCTATAGTCAATAAAATGAGCTGCATCGTTTATATCTATACCCTCTTTTCTAAACTCACTTATTAATACATGTAGTGACATTTTTTTAACGCGCTTTGTGGTACGCAATAGGCTGCCAGCTGGTTATGATATATATATAGAATTTTCTTGTTCTGTTTTTTTTACAGCTTCTACAAATTGACCTTTGACATAACTGTCATCTTGATTTTTGGGTGTGCCTGATCCCATATCTCTATTCTTTATAAATTTTAAAGTGGTGCCCACCGTAGCTAATTTAGGCTTAGTTCAATAACATTTTTTTCTGTTGGGGATGGTTCCTCGCTTCGTTTGTAAAGCCACATAAGAAAATGCTACACCGTGCTTACAACCTCCCAGTTGAGCAGCACAATCATGACACTCA
Source organism: Pieris macdunnoughi (assembly GCA_905332375.1). Taxonomy (NCBI): domain Eukaryota; kingdom Metazoa; phylum Arthropoda; class Insecta; order Lepidoptera; family Pieridae; genus Pieris; species Pieris macdunnoughi. The sequence goes on from CAJOBZ010000007.1 coordinate 5,571,498, forward strand.
ATGTTTAGTATTATTTCTTGTGTTTCATCACAAGTAAATGTGCAGCAATAAGCTTTACCCTTTATTTTATGTTCTGGTGTAATTTTTGCTTTGACTGTGCATATATCTCCTGTTTTTTGTCCTTGAACAAATCCCACAGCTTCATCACCATATTATGATTCACGCCCTGACCTGAAAAAAATATCGTAAGCGCTTAGAATACGTATACATTAGCGATATCATTAGGATTACTTGTTCAAACAATCTAAGGTAAACGAATAAAGTATACCTACTGATTACTTTGTTTCTTATATTCATTTGCACTGACAAAACTAGACGACAACAATACGCAAGTCAATGAGATTGAAATGAAATGAATCATTTCGTCGGGCACTTTTCTTACTTACCTACCAGCAATGTGCTGTCAGTTGCCTACTAACAATACTAGGAACTAACTAACAATAAGATTTCCGACTGGCAATGCACCCAGAAACATTGAGAAGAATATTCCCGGTAACATGTTCATATCCATAAACCTTACTGGGAATTTTCCCGGGCCTGAATACGACCCTGTATTCCTGACCTACTTATTATCCTGCTGTTTTGATTAGGTTGATAATGAGATTTGCTTACCTCTGAAGTTTCCAACCACGAATTTCAGCGCTTGTGTAGTTTAAATGATTACTAAGATAATCAAATATCATTTAGGTAGATATTTGGATTGCGCTTGCTCAAAACCGATATCTACCTTATTTCTACCACTGATTTGTTATATTATAATAAAACCTTCTAATATTAAACAAATCAAATCACTTATTAATCGTTTGGGTATAAACTGGTGACGTTACGCTCCGTGTTGGACGAGTATCGCGAACAGAATAAACAGCGCGGGGCGCGCTGTGGTTCGGCGGCAAGCGTTGAGATATTGTGACGTCATTGCTTGCATTCGCGCGGTCAGTAAACCTTGTTCGGTATTTTGCCCATAACTTTGTCAGTTTTGGTCGTAGAACAAAATTTTTTGCACCTTATGTTTTAGTTTCTCAAGGACTATATAACTGCATTTATAACATAAAACCGTTACGGGTCCCCATTGTACTCTTCTGGCAATATGTCAATGGGTTTTGAACATTTAAATGAAACAAGCTCATTCGGCTTAGATGTGAACAAATTATATCTATTAAATTGGCCCTACTATAATCACTAAGGAGTTTGCTGATGGGTACTCTACGGAGTTGAGACCAGTGGCGTAACTATAACATCTGGGGCCCGTGGCAAATTCTTTTTATGGGGCCCTATCAGTAAAAATCGACACGTTGTACTCAGTTTAATTTTAATAAACTTCGAGATATTCAGCGTACTCAATTACACGTTGTATATGTCCCACTAATGGACATAGGCCTCATGTCTTAGGCGAGAGGGAATGGTCTGTAGTCCCCACGCTATTCATCCATAGAACATAATATCTCATGGGCAGGGCCCTCTTGGGTCGGGGGCCCGTGGCATTTTGCCAGCCCTGCCACCCTATTATTACGCCACTTATTGCCTTATCATTACGGTTACAATAGTAATATCATATTGTCGCTTTATGGGGATCAGAATGAAGTCCCTCGATCTAGGATCTGGATTCAAATAGTCATAAGGTGGGTAGATAAAAGATAACTCCAGTTTTAAATATATTTTATATTTATACGAGTTGATACAATACTAATAATATAAGTATAGGAGTAATACAAATCAGTTATCATAGATAAGTTATAATATCACAATCAACTTCATAACTTTATAGATATAACGGACGACGTAAATCATTGTTATAAGCATAATTAGTTCAATAAATTATTAAGAATTAACGTTTAAATCAGACTTATTTTGAACCCGGGTACCATCACCCGTTCTTTGAGCCCTGCCTTCAATTACAGATTTGGACGCAGTCTTTAGATCGTACGCCCATCCAATCTTAGCAAATAATTCGATTAACCAAGTAGTTGGATTAAAAAACAAAGTCCCCAATTCTGCAGACCTATAATCCCAGGGGAATGCATGATGAAAGTTATGGAATCCATCCCCCAGGACAGCAACATTAAATGATCTATTATCAGTAGGTAATATGCCCTTGTCATATGGCCTAGTCCCTACGGAATGTGCGTAACTATTAATCAGAAATACTTGGTTGAGAGATGCAACGAATCTGAGAAGACTAAGATGCCACGCCACGTTTAGCCCCTCGTTCCAGAAGTACATAGGTATCAAAGTTGGTATTATAAAACATATACTACCAATAAAGGGTACTGTCCACCTGCAAATAACATTTGTTAAAGTGCTGTATTTTTTTTTTGTTTTAGTTACACGATTATTCTGTGTCAAGCAATAGCAAGGATATCAAGTTTAGTCAGTAAATAATTAAGTTAAGATCAGTGAAAAGAGATTGTGGTATCCTTATTAGCTGCTAAGCTAACTTAATGTAATGTGCGTAATATTTAAAAAGTAAAACAGAACTAATATCTTACTTCTTTTGAAACCTCAAAATTGGATTTGCTTTGACATCTCTCATGTCTGTAAACTTTCCGCGTCTTTTTACTTCCGGATGCTTCTTGACTAGCAACCACCCTATGTGTGAAAAGAAAATACCTCTAGTCGCATTGTGTGGATCTGCATCTGTATCGGTATACCTGCCAAAAGACCACTTGATAATGCTTAGGATAAAATTCAGACTTAGCTCAAAGTATTTAGCGTGTTTAACGTACTCAGTACGTACCTACTGAATATTTTAGAAACAAGTTTAAAATATAATGTTTGGCTCCAAAAAATCTGAGTTAGATAATAAGTAATTATATAACTTACTTATGATGTAAACGGTGATCTCTGATCCAATTCAAAACACTAAACTGGAATGTTAAAGAACTTGCAATGATCAGTATAATTTGCAAGGGAAGTTTGGCCTTAAATGCTTTGTGTGACCAGAGACGATGATTTCCAGCACTTACACCAAAAAATGCGATAAAAAATGTGAGAGAATCTGAAAAAATAATCTACTAGGTCCTATAATGCTTTATGATTAAATATATTATGGTAGATGCGTTTCGCATTTAATACTGTTACTGAAAAAGAGTATTATATTATGACGTATTTTCATTACAAAAAAATCATAAACTACTATTTTCAATTGTTTATTAATTTCCGTTTTTAAAAAAAAGTATTTGATTCTTATAATTACTATGAGTTGATAGCATAAAGGCATATAGTTAGATACTGTTATAGATTTTAAACTAGTTGGACCCCAAATGAGGTAAGAACCTTCTTATTTAAAAAAATTGTTGTTCGGCTACTTCAATAGCTAAGCGGTAAAAAAATAAGTTTATATATACAGGTATTATGCAAAAAACTTTACCTATTGAGTAGCCGAACAACAAAAGGTTCTATTTGGGGCTAGTTTAAAATCTATAACAGTATCTAACTATATTAGTTGAAAGTTTTTAGGCGGTTTTGTTTAAAACCCCACTATTTGTGAATGTCTGTTAAAACGTATAGAAATATTTGAATATTTCAGACTTTTTGAGCGCTCCTTGTATAGCAATAATTTAATATAAAAATACGTACGAAAAATAATCGTAGACCATGCTGGACCAGCAGTCAAAGCGAGGTAGAGTCCATACAAAGCCGCAAGATGAAAATATCCAAATACAGCTAAACGCCCATATATTATCTCATATTTCCAGGGCCCGGCCTGCGGACCGACCAATTTCTCCAATTTTGATTCTTCCGCCTCTACAAAATCGACATCGATGACATCTTTGCTTGTATTGGGTGCCATAATTCTAAAACAAATATTTAAAAATCAAATACAAAAAGTCGTAAAATATTTTATTTACAGAAACCTAAAAAATATTATATATAATATTCCTTAATATTTTCTATTATTAGTTATATAAAAGTATTCCATTGCAACAGTTTCGTTTAAATAAAACTTTATTATCAATAAAATTTTATCATTTAATGAAACAAAAAGTTCAGTAAGTACCTCAATGAAGTCCACTCATTAGTATAAGGCTCCTATACCTACAAGTTTATCATATATATACTAGGTATTGTTTGTTTATTTCTATCAGGTGTTGTTAGAAAAACATAAACTGCGTATTTTACAGTCAACAAAAATTTTAGAAATCACGTGTTATTTAAACATTATTTGTAGATTCTATTATAGCATTTGCGTCATCATCAGATTAATATTCTAAATCTTTCCAGAATGGATATTTCTCATGTTGATCTGTTCATATTTTAAATTCTTCTCAAATCTTAGTCGAAAGATTAATTTGAAATTGAAATCTTATTGGTAGTTTCAAACGTGAACGCATATAGTATCGCGATACAATCGTTTGCCTTTTTAATCTAGGATTTAGCAACTATTATTTGCAATAAATAGTTCTTGTGTGGACACCTTAGCCCTATCGTACCTCCCTCGGACAAGCACAAACGCTGTCGCGGCTAATATTCCTCCAACTTTGATTTTGTTGTGTTTCAAGAAAAGACAAGAGTCTTTTTCTCGGCCACAGCCTAGGTGCAAGTGCACAGGCGATATATGAATATTTTAGTTGAAATAAATCTTTTTTTAAGGTTCTATCTAGCGCTATGGTTAAGCAGATTATGTAATAAGAAATTAATAACACGTCATGTCACATGAGAAAAAAAGTATAACATATCTCACGCCGGCGCGCCCTCGTACCTATGTGTCTGTGAAGTTAGCAGAGCACTTACCAGCAGAGCACAAAAAAATTAGAGTTCTGGCAGCACACTCAATAGTTCTATAGTTCCTGATAGTTTTTAGAAAGAGTTCTGGACTTTTTAGTCCAGAAAATAATTTTTTTTAAAATTGTAAAATGCTCTGCCAGCTTCCCGATCACAGCAGAGCATTTCTTACCGATTTCGATAAATAAGGTCTCATTAAAACAATCATTTCAATTGTAACAGTTCCCTATCATTTAAATCCAAAAATAAAAAGGTTTAATTATCAAAAAAAAATAAAGAAGAGTGAGAGAAAACGAAATAATGAGCTTTTTGAAAATTTTACCTAATGAAGCATTTTTCGAAAGATTTTACTAAATGTAGCAAAAAAATCCTAGACCAGAAATCTTCGCTTTTTCCCCGGGGGGGGACCCCTTTTTTTTGTAAAATGACAATTGTACTTAGATAAATGTTGGGTCTAGACATGGGAACTCCGCGGTTTCTATTAGATCTTTTAGATGTCTAGGCATCACAATTAAATCAGGGCAGAACTCTTCCTTTTTTTTCTAGGCCAGAACTCTTTCTTTTTTCTCAGAGCATACCTCTATGATGAAATTGGCAATTTTTAACTTATTTTAGAAAAATTAAAATAATATTAAATGTTGGGTTAAGACATGGGAACCCGCGGGTTTTTTTCTTTTAGATGTGGCATCACAATTAAATCCTAGGCCAGAACTCTTCGCTTTCTCTTAGCAGAGCATACCTCTATGATGAAAATTGGCAATTTTTTAACTTATTTTAGAAAAATTCAAAAAAATATTAACTTTTGGGTCTAGACATGGGAACTCCGCGGTTCCTATTAGATCTATTAGATGTCTAGGCAACACAATTAAATCCTAGACCAGAACTCTTCGCTTTCTCTCAGCAGAGCATACCTCTATGATGAAAATTGGAAATTTTTTCACCAATTTTAGAAATATTCAAAAAAAAATTAACTTTTGGGTCTAGACATGGGAACTCCGTGGTTCCTATTAGATCTATTAGATGTCTAGGCAATACAATTAAATCCTAGACCAGAACTCTTCGCTTTCTCTCAGCAGAGCATACCTCTATGATGAAAATTGGCAATTTTTTAACTTATTTTAGAAAAATTCAAAAAAAAATTAAATGTTGGGTCTAGACATGGGAACTCCGCGGTTCCTATTAGATCTTTTAGATGTCTAGGCAACACAATTAAATCCTAGACCAGAACTCTTCGCTTTCTCTTAGCAGAGCATACCTCTATGATGAAAATTGGCAATTTTTTAACTTATTTTAGAAAAATTCAAAAAAATATTAACTTTTGGGTCTAGACATGGGAACTCCGCGGTTCCTATTAGATCTATTAGATGTCTAGGCAACACAATTAAATCCTAGACCAGAACTCTTCGCTTTCTCTCAGCAGAGCATACCTCTATGATGAAAATTGGAAATTTTTTCACCAATTTTAGAAATATTCAAAAAAAAATTAACTTTTGGGTCTAGACATGGGAACTCCGTGGTTCCTATTAGATCTATTAGATGTCTAGGCAATACAATTAAATCCTAGACCAGAACTCTTCGCTTTCTCTCAGCAGAGCATACCTCTATGATGAAAATTGGCAATTTTTTAACTTATTTTAGAAAAATTCAAAAAAAAATTAAATGTTGGGTCTAGACATGGGAACTCCGCGGTTCCTATTAGATCTTTTAAATGTCTAGGCAACACAATTAAATCCTAGGCCAGAACTCTCCGCTTTCTCCTAGCAGAGCATACCTCTATGATGAAAATTGGCAATTTTTTAACTTATTTTAGAAAAATTCAAAAAAATATTAACTTTTGGGTCTAGACATGGGAACTCCGCGGTTCCTATTAGATCTATTAGATGTCTAGGCAACACAATTAAATCCTAGACCAGAACTCTTCGCTTTCTCTCAGCAGAGCATACCTCTATCATGAAAATTGGCAATTTTTTAACTAATTTTAGAAATATTCAAAAAAAAAATTAAATGTTGGGTCTAGACATGGGAACTCCGTGGTTCCTATTAGATCTATTAGATGTCTAGGCATCACAATTAAATCCTAGACCAGAACTCTTCGCTTTCTCTCAGCAGAGCATACCTCTATGATGAAAATTGGCAATTTTTTAACTTATTTTAGAAAAATTCAAAAAAATATTAACTTTTGGGTCTAGACATGGGAACTCCACGGTTCCTATTAGATCTATTAGATGTCTAGGCAACACAATTAAATCCTAGACCAGAATCTTCGCTTTCTCTCAGCAGAGCATACCCTCTATGATGAAAATTGGAAATTTTTTCACCCAATTTTAGAAATATTCAAAAAAAAATTAACTTTTGGGTCTAGAAACTCCGTGGTTCTATTAAAACTATTAAAAGTCTAGGCAAAAATACAATTAAATCCTAGACCAGAACTCTTCGCTTTCTCTCAGCAGAGCATACCTCTATGATGAAAATTGGCAATTTTTTAACTTATTTTAGAAAAATTCAAAAAAAATATTAAATGTTGGGTCTAGACATGGGAACTCCGCGGTTTCTATTAGATCTTTTAAATGTCTAGGCATCACAATTAAATCCTAGGCCAGAACTCTTCGCTTTCTCTTAGCAGAGCATACCTCTATGATGAAAATTGGCAATTTTTTAACTTATTTTAGAAAAATTCAAAAAAATATTAACTTTTGGGTCTAGACATGGGAACTCCGCGGTTCCTATTAGATCTATTAGATGTCTAGGCAACACAATTAAATCCTAGACCAGAACTCTTCGCTTTCTCTCAGCAGAGCATACCTCTATGATGAAAATTGGAAATTTTTTCACCAATTTTAGAAATATTCAAAAAAAAATTAACTTTTGGGTCTAGACATGGGAACTCCGTGGTTTCTATTAGATCTTTTAAATGTCTAGGCATCACAATTAAATCCTAGGCCAGAACTCTTCGCTTTCTCTTAGCAGAGCATACCTCTATGATGAAAATTGGCAATTTTTTAACTTATTTTAGAAAAATTCAAAAAAAATTAACTTTTGGGTCTAGACATGGGAACTCCGCGGTTCCTATTAGATCTATTAGATGTCTAGGCAACACAATTAAATCCTAGACCAGAACTCTTCGCTTTCTCTCAGCAGAGCATACCTCTATGATGAAAATTGGAAATTTTTTCACCAATTTTAGAAATATTCAAAAAAAAATTAACTTTTGGGTCTAGACATGGGAACTCCGTGGTTCCTATTAGATCTATTAGATGTCTAGGCAATACAATTAAATCCTAGACCAGAACTCTTCGCTTTCTCTCAGCAGAGCATACCTCTATGATGAAAATTGGCAATTTTTTAACTTATTTTAGAAAAATTAAAAAAAAAATTAAATGTTGGGTCTAGACATGGGAACTCCGCGGTTCCTATTAGATCTATTAGATGTCTAGGCAACACAATTAAATCCTAGACCAGAACTCTCCGCTTTCTCGCAACAGAGCATACCTCTATCATGAAAATTGGAAATTTTTTCACCAATTTTAGAAATATTCAAAAAAAAATTAAATGTTGGGTCCAGACATGGGAACTCCGCGGTTTCTATTAGATCTTTTAGATGTCTAGGCATCACAATTAAATCCTAGGCCAGAACTCTTCGCTTTCTCTCAGCAGAGCATACCTCTATGATGAAAATTGGCAATTTTTTAACTTATTTTAGAAAAATTCAAAAAAATATTAAATGTTGGGTCTAGACATGGGAACTCCGCGGTTTCTATTAGATCTTTTAGATGTCTAGGCATCACAATTAAATCCTAGGCCAGAACTCTTCGCTTTCTCTTAGCAGAGCATACCTCTATAATGAAAATTGGCAATTTTTTAACTTATTTTAGAAAAATTCAAAAAAATATTAAATGTTGGGTCTAGACATGGGAACTCCGCGGTTCCTATTAGATCTATTAGATGTCTAGGCATCACAATTAAATCCTAGGCCAGAACTCTTCGCTTTCTCTCAGCAGAGCATACCTCTATGATGAAAATTGGCAATTTTTTAACTTATTTTAGAAAAATTCAAAAAAATATTAAATGTTGGGTCTAGACATGGGAACTCCGCGGTTTCTATTAGATCTTTTAGATGTCTAGGCATCACAATTAAATCCTAGGCCAGAACTCTTCGCTTTCTCTCAGCAGAGCATACCTCTATCATGAAAATTGGCAATATAGCACTTATTTGTTACATTTATTTTTCTTGCTTTGTTTCTATATTTTGTAGTAACGCAAGGTTTTTTTTTAATACTTTTTGTGATTTGTTGGTTATGTAGCTTTATAGTGGTGAAAGAATTTTTAAAATCGATTGTATAGTTTTTGAGTTATGTCATTTCAAACCAAAAATCAAATCTTTATAATATGTACTGGCGCAGTTGAAACGATCTTTTGTTAAAACGCGGTATCGTTGTAATTGGAGCTCGCCATATAAAGAAACGCAGCTATTGTTAAATACCTACAATTCGTATTGTCTAAGCGTTGCTCGTTTTGAACTTCATGTTCCTAATACTTCTATCGTTTGCGGTTGGTCACTTGGTCTTGCATATTATGAGCTGTCTTGTCTTTTGTAGTCGTTAGTTACTCGTTTAATTTGTAATTAGTACTTGTAGTCGTTTTCATATATTAAATTATTTAATATTAAATAACACTGTATTGGTAATTATCGTATTTGATTTTTATAATAATTTATGTTACACATTGGAATTGTCTTAGATTTTTCGTGATTTTTTATGCCATCTCTTCAACACAACAACAAATATTAGTTTGTTTTTTTTATATTCTTAAACATATAATATCATTAATATTTTAATAGGAAATGTTTGGTTATTTTAAATTTAAGATAATTTAGGTGAATAAGTTTAATAGGTTTTGTCGTATTATTGTTATGGTAATCTTTCGGTATTCTTAATTAACCACATTTATTTATTAAGTTTTACGTTGTATATGTGATCATCAATGGGTTTTTGATTTTAGACTCCATATTTTAAAAATATCAACGTTTCTTGTTTATATATTTAATATATAATTTGAAGAAGGAAACAACCTTTGACTTTATTGAATCTAATCATTTAGTTTTATTTTGTGATAGAATTACTTAAAAATGTCGAATGTTTATAATAAATTAGCCCTTAAAGAAGTCTTATCGGACGAAAAATTTAGAACTATTAACGATGAAGGTCGTACGTATCCTCCGTCACATAAAGTATACACCACTATATCAGATTTAATGAAGAATAGTGGATCAGTTATTTCACCAAAACATATTTATACAATTATAAATAACAATCGCAATGGCTTTAAGGACATGATTATCAAAAAATTTGCAATCAATGTGCGTGAAAAAGTGCATCACCAGAAAGTGACGTTGATTACGGTAAAGAAACAATAAATTTGATTGACAATGTTATTGATAATAGCTTTTCTTCACGAAAGTTTAATTTAGTGATTTCTCAACAAAAGTGGGAAACGATCAAACCCAGGGAAAAGTTATATGGGAAGCGCACATATTGGAAGTTACAAAAAGGGTGGGCAGATGTTATAGCCGAAGCATTATGTGTACAACAAAATATAAATTGTGTTTTTGTTTTTAAAAATCATAACATTTATCTATCTTCAGCAGCAAATTTTTATTTGAAAATAGATGGATTTTGTAATGAATGTGCATCCAAAATTCAATGCACATTATTAAAAGAGCCAAACCAAAATGATGTAGTTCTTAATAGTTACATCAAGGACATCGATGTAAGATCTCATTCAGGAAATAAAAGGAGGCAGTTAAGAGGAAACCGTCGCCTTGAAGTTGTAAATTATCTAATCGACGCTGGTAAAGACGCCGCTACATGGCGAAGAAATGAAGCTAGCCGTATCAAAAAATTTGCCGCCAATGATCCACCAATACTGCCTACCACAGTGGTGGTACGTAAAGCAAAAGAACAAAGACTTTTAGAAAAGTATGGCTTAGAATTTGGTGACCCAGCATTGAACCTATTGAAATCTGCGGAATATGGTAAGCTTGTAGGATCAATACGATCTATAGGTTTACATAAGTTTAATTGCATTTATTGGTTACCACAGCAATTACAAATGTATAATTCAAGATGTCGCAAGGATAGCAATGCTACTTTGGCAATAGATGCTACTGGTAGTATTGCAAAACGTTTGAATGCTGGGGCACCGCACATTTTTTTTATACCAATGTGTATTAATCACGGAGGACGGAAGTATCCCATGTTTTCAAATGGTATCCGCAGATCAACGATCTCTTATTATTTCGTCATTTTTGAGTCACATACTGGCGGCAAATGCACCAATTCCACCCGTAGTGGTCACAGATTTTGGATGGTCGTTATTAATTGCCGTTGCCCAAATATTTGGCCAATGTGCAAATTTCAATGATTATTTAGAAAAATGCTACAATGCCATTACTTATAAAAACCAATCTCTACCATCGACATATATGCGACTAGACATATGTCATCTTTTATCTTCAATAACTCGGTGGCCTAGCATGAAAGGCAAAGAAAAAACTCTTATTCGACGATTTTACAAAAGGTGTATTGGTAAAGCCTCACAAATAGTTAATTTTGACGAGCTTACAAATTTTATAGAGTCAATTTTAATAGTTGCACTGAGTAAGTATATAGGTGAAGATGATAATAATAAATGTTTACCGTCATCCAATAGATTAAAATTTCTTAATGAACATATAAAAGGTTTTGCTTTCCAACTCGAAAAGAGTGATGACGATAGTGAACTAGAAGACATGATAGAAGACTCCGATAATTTCTGTGTTGATACAGAAACGGAAATTCATGGGATTGGTTGGATCACGTGGCGAGATAATATTTATGTTAAAGCATTAGATATCAGCAATTTGTGTTTAACTGGTGATACAATTAATGCGTGCTACAGTCCAGACTTCGCAAGAAATCTAATAAGATATCTATTACCATATGTACCTCTTTGGACAGCTATAATGGTACCAATATTTAAAAAGGGTTATATAAAAGCTACGTCAGCAGCTGTAGAGTCTGAATTTGCAGACCTTAAATGTCGAGAATTTCGAGGAGAACTTCCTATGCGAATAGATAGGTTTGTATTAGAGCATATAGAACGATTGCATTGTAAAATAACCGAGCGTTCCAATGCCGGTGACTGTTTACCGGAAATACCGATTCTGCATTCAGAAAACGATAGCGATTTAACTGAAATGCCGACAAAATTAACTTCAACCAATTTTGTTAATGATGATATTAATATGCCAGGTGAAAACATTTGGACTATACAAGAAGAGTGGGGGGGCTTACATACCAACAAAAGAAAGTCTCCTGAAGTGAAATCATCTTCATCTAAAGCAAAGCGATCCCAAGTAACGTGCTTGGATGATTGCCCCGAATGGGATCTGATTAAGTATTCAACGCGGCAGCGGTTACCGATTCTTTTAAACGGCAATATTGCCGGCCCATTGCATTTAAAAAATAGAATTATACTAAATTTAACATCCACATGTGCATTTGACTCAATTTTTCAGGCAATATTAAGTAGTTTAGCTGCAAACAAAACGTATTATGATATGACTTCAAACTCACACTGTAAAATAATTTTCATGGCACACAGCGTTCACGAAAAAAGAAAAATTTTAAAAGAACATTACGTACAACGTGCCGAAATTTTACAATCGATACCAATATTTAAAACACATAAAAACAAATTTGAAAGAAATATGCAAAACTTAGACACTAATTCAAATGTCGCCCACTTAAGTCAGTATATTCTTGAAGATGAGCCAAGCTACGTTTGCAGCTCCATGTGCAAATGTGGTTACAGTAATAATATAAAATATACGTTTTTACCAATTAATATAGTTTTATTAATTTCTCATGGTCTCCAGTTTATTGAAAAAGCAGCTAAAAATTGTCTATCACCGACTAGAAGCTGTTATAAGTGCAAAATTAAAACTAACTGCACATTAGAGTACGGACCTCATTTACTGATCGATACAAGTGCATTTACAGACCCAATTTTTCAGAAATCGTTAAACACAGAAGACAGCAAAACTAAAGAAACCGTTCCACGATTAGGTTCAGTTCAAAAAACCATAAAACTTGACAACAAACAATATGCTTTAACGGCAATAATAGACTTCAATGGTGAAATAAAACATTACGTGACATACGCACTTTCCGGAAAAAATTGGTCTAAATATGATGACTTACTAAAAACTACACAAACCACAAACGACCGCACAAAAATAAGCCCTCATTTAATTATATACACACAATGCGACCAAATCTAAATTCAATGATTCTTACTGATTGTTAAAATATATTCAAAATCTGCACTTTTCATCATAGAGGTATGCTCTGCTGAGAGAAAGCGAAGAGTTCTGGTCTAGGATTTAATTGTATTGCCTAGACATCTAATAGATCTAATAGGAACCACGGAGTTCCCATGTCTAGACCCAAAAGTTAATATTTTTTTGAATTTTTCTAAAATTGGTGAAAAAATTGCCAATTTTCATGATAGAGGTATGCTCTGCTGAGAGAAAGCGAAGAGTTCTGGTCTAGGATTTAATTGTGTTGCCTAGACATCTAATAGATCTAATAGGAACCACGGAGTTCCCATGTCTAGACCCAAAAGTTAATATTTTTTTGAATTTTTCTAAAATAAGATTAAAAATTGCCATATATGCTCATCATAGAGCTATCCTCTGCTGAGAGAAAGGAAGAGTTCTGGTCTAGGATTTAATTGTGTTGCCTAGACATCTAATAGATCCCAATAGGAACCGCGGAGTTCCCATGTCTAGACCCAAAAGTTAATATTTTTTTGAATTTTTCTAAAATAAGTGAAAAAAATTGCCAATTTTCATGATAGAGGTATGCTCTGCTGAGAGAAAGCGAAGAGTTCTGGTCTAGGATTTAATTGTGTTGCCTAGACATCTAATAGATCTAATAGGAACCGCGGAGTTCCCATGTCTAGACCCAACATTTAATTTTTTTTTGAATTTTTCTAAAATAAGTTAAAAAATTGCCAATTTTCATCATAGAGGTATGCTCTGCTGAGAGAAAGCGAAGAGTTCTGGTCTAGGATTTAATTGTATTGCCTAGACATCTAATAGATCTAATAGGAACCGCGGAGTTCCCATGTCTAGACCCAACATTTAATATTTTTTTGAATATTTATAAAATTGGTGAAAAAATTTCCAATTTTAATGATAGAGGTATGCTCTGCTGAGAGAAAGCGAAGAGTTCTGGTCTAGGATTTAATTGTATTGCCTAGACATCTAATAGATCTAATTGGAACCGCGGAGTTCCCATGTCTAGACCCAACATTAATATTTTTTGAATATTTCTAAAATTGGTGAAAAAAATTTCCAATTTTTCATGATAGAGGTTGCTCTGCTGAGAGAAAGCGGAGAGTTCTGGTCTAGGATTTAATTGTGTTGCCTAGACATCTAATAGATCTAATAGGAACCGCGGAGTTCCCATGTCTAGACCCAACATTTAATATTTTTTTGAATATTTCTAAAATTGGTGAAAAAATTTCCAATTTTCATGATAGAGGTATGCTCTGCTGAGAGAAAGCGGAGAGTTCTGGTCTAGGATTTAATTGTGTTGCCTAGACATCTAATAGATCTAATAGGAACCGCGGAGTTCCCATGTCTAGACCCAACATTTAATTTTTTTTTAATTTTTCTAAAATAAGTTAAAAAATTGCCAATTTTCATCATAGAGGTATGCTCTGCTGAGAGAAAGCGAAGAGTTCTGGTCTAGGATTTAATTGTGTTGCCTAGACATCTAATAGATCTAATAGGAACCACGGAGTTCCCATGTCTAGACCCAAAAGTTAATATTTTTTTGAATTTTTCTAAAATAAGTGAAAAAAATTGCCAATTTTCATCATAGAGGTATGCTCTGCTGAGAGAAAGCGAAGAGTTCTGGTCTAGGATTTAATTGTGTTGCCTAGACATCTAATAGATCTAATAGGAACCACGGAGTTCCCATGTCTAGACCAAAAGTTAATATTTTTTGAATTTTTCTAAAATAAGTTAAAAAATTGCCAATTTTCATCATAGAGGTATGCTCTGCTAAGAGAAAGCAAGAGTTCTGGCCTAGGATTTATATGTGATCCTAACATCTAAAAGATCTAATAGAAACGCGGAGTTCCCATGTCTAGACCAAATTTAATATTTTTGAATTTTTCTAAAATAAGTTAAAAATTGCCAATTTTCATCATAGAGGTATGCTCTGCTGAAGAAAGTTTGGCCTAGGAGATCTAGACATCTAAAAGATCTAATAGAAACGCGGAGTTCCCATGTCTAGACCCAACATTTAATATTATTTTTAATTTTTCTAAAATAAGTTAAAAAATTGCCAATTTTCATCATAGAGGTATGCTCTGCTGAGAGAAAGCGAAGAGTTCTGGCCTAGGATTTAATTGTGATGCCTAGACATCTAAAAGATCTAATAGAAACGCGGAGTTCCCATGTCTAGACCCAAATTTAATATTATTTATAATTTTTCTAAAATAAGTGAAAAAAAATTGCCAATTTTCATCATAGAGGTATGCTCTGCTGAGAGAAAGCGAAGAGTTCTGGTCTAGGATTTAATTGTGTTGCCTAGAATCTAATAGATCTAATAGGAACCCGGAGTTCCCATGTCTGTACAATATGTTTTTTATTTAGTAAAATCTTCCAAAAATGTATTATTTGTTTTTCTATCTTCTTTATTTTTTTGATAATTAAACCTTTTTATTTTTGGATTTAAATGATAGGGAATGTTAAATTGAAATGATTGTTTTAATGAGACCTTATTTATCGAAATCGGTAAGAAATGTCTGCTGTGATCGGGAAGCTAGAGCATTTTACAATTTAAAAAAATTATTTTCTGATAAAAGTCAGAACTCTTTCTAAAAACTATCAAATATAGAACTATTGAGTGTGCTGCCAGAATCTAATTTTTTTGTGCTCTGCTGTAAGTGCTCTGCTAACTTCACAGAACACAAAAATAAGCCCTCATAATTATATACACACAATGCGACAAATCTAAATTAATGATTCTTACTGATTGTTAAAATATATTCAAAATTGCACTTTTCATCATAGAGGTATGCTCTGCTGAGAGAAAGCGAAGAGTTCTGGTCTAGGATTTAATTGTATTGCCTAGACTCTAATAGATCTAATAGGAACCACGGAGTTCCCATGTCTAGACCCAAAAGTTAATTTTTTTTTGAATATTTCTAAAATTGGTGAAAAAATTTCCAATTTTCATGATAGAGGTATGCTCTGCTGAGAGAAAGCGGAGAGTTCTGGTCTAGGATTTAATTGTGTTGCCTAGACATCTAATAGATCTAATAGGAACCACGGAGTTCCCATGTCTAGACCCAACATTTAATATTTTTTTTGAATTTTTCTAAAATAAGTTAAAAAATTGCCAATTTTCATCATAGAGGTATGCTCTGCTGAGAGAAAGCGAAGAGTTCTGGTCTAGGATTTAATTGTATTGCCTAGACATCTAATAGATCTAATAGGAACCGCGGAGTTCCCATGTCTAGACCCAACATTTAATATTTTTTTGAATATTTCTAAAATTGGTGAAAAAATTTCCAATTTTCATGATAGAGGTATGCTCTCTGAGAGAAAGCGAAGAGTTCTGGTCTAGGATTTAATTGTGTTGCCTAGACATCAATAGATCTAATAGGAACCGCGGAGTTCCCATGCTAGACCCAACTTAATATTTTTTTGAATTTTTCTAAAATAAGTTAAAAAATTGCCAATTTTCATCATAGAGGTATGCTCTGCTGAGAGAAAGCGAAGAGTTCTGGTCTAGGATTTAATTGTATTGCCTAGACATCTAATAGATCTAATAGGAACCGCGGAGTTCCCATGTCTAGACCCAACATTTAATATTTTTTTGAATTTTTCTAAAATAAGTTAAAAAATTTCCAATTTTCATGATAGAGGTATGCTCTGTTGAGAGAAAGCGGAGAGTTCTGGTCTAGGATTTAATTGTGTTGCCTAGACATCTAATAGATCTAATAGGAACCGCGGAGTTCCCATGTCTAGACCCAACATTTAATTTTTTTTTAATTTTTCTAAAATAAGTTAAAAAATTGCCAATTTTCATCATAGAGGTATGCTCTGCTGAGAGAAAGCGAAGAGTTCTGGTCTAGGATTTAATTGTATTGCCTAGACATCTAATAGATCTAATAGGAACCACGGAGTTCCCATGTCTAGACCCAAAAGTTAATTTTTTTTTGAATATTTCTAAAATTGGTGAAAAAATTTCCAATTTTCATCATAGAGGTATGCTCTGCTGAGAGAAAGCGAAGAGTTCTGGTCTAGGATTTAATTGTGTTGCCTAGAAATCTAATAGATCTAATAGGAACCGCGGAGTTACCATGTCTAGACCCAAAAGTTAATATTTTTTTGAATTTTTCTAAAATAAGTTAAAAAATTGCCAATTTTCATCATAGAGGTATGCTCTGCTAAGAGAAAGCGAAGAGTTCTGGCCTAGGATTTAATTGTGATGCCTAGACATTTAAAAGATCTAATAGAAACCGCGGAGTTCCCATGTCTAGACCCAACATTTAATATTATTTTGAATTTTTCTAAAATAAGTGAAAAAAATTGCCAATTTTCATCATAGAGGTATGCTCTGCTGAGAGAAAGCGAAGAGTTCTGGTCTAGGATTTAATTGTGTTGCCTAGACATCTAATAGATCTAATAGGAACCGCGGAGTTCCCATGTCTGTACAATATGGTTTTTTTTTCATTTAGTAAAATCTTTCAAAAATGCTCATTATTTCGTTTTCTCTCACTCTTCTTTATTTTTTTTTGATAATTAAACCTTTTTATTTTTGGATTTAAATGATAGGGAACTGTTACAATTGAAATGATTGTTTTAATGAGACCTTATTTATCGAAATCGGTAAGAAATGCTCTGCTGTGATCGGGAAGCTGGCAGAGCATTTTACAATTTAAAAAAAAATTATTTTCTGGACTAAAAAGTCCAGAACTCTTTCTAAAAACTATCAGGAACTATAGAACTATTGAGTGTGCTGCCAGAACTCTAATTTTTTTGTGCTCTGCTGGTAAGTGCTCTGCTAACTTCACAGACACCGTACCTATGCTATAGATTGCATCAAAGTTCATCTATCTAAAACTAAAGCATATTTGGAACGGGTGGGATATGGAAATAAAATTAAATGCTTTGGTCATTTATCTTTTTAAACAAAATTTCCAAGTAAAGTAAGTGTCAAGGTAAAGTTAGAGTTGTCAGAGAGCGCAAGTGTAGGACAAAAGAAGATGATTTTAATTAATTTATTTTGTAACACCTGTAGTTCTTTAGGTTTCCTAGTTGTATCAAAAATAATGAATGATATTTTACTAAGGAATTGTATATTATTGTTAATTAAACTCCTTCGAATTGTTTAAATAAAAATCAATTGCGTCAAAATATTTTTTTTATAGAACAAACAGGCTCACTTTTGTTTAGTGATACCGCCGCCACCCATGCCATGCCCATGCTTTTAAAGAATTGGTACGTTCTTTTCTTTTTCTTGAGGGACCCTAAGTTGAATTGGTTCCGAAATTCAGTTCATCAGTGAGCAGCTGGTTCCAAGTCGAGGTGTTACGAGTGGAATTTCGTATTCTGCCGTCCAACGATGATACTCAGCTGCAGGTCCTAACAAATCCTCTGAACATTCTCCATGGTTAATGCTGTAGAAGATGCAAAGGCCCATGCATCTTCTACAGCATTAACCATGAACGGATCAAAAGCGGTTTGTCGTCGATGATTCGAACCGATCTACGTTGAACACGGTCCAGTGGAAGAAGCTGGTACTGGGGAGCTCCAGCCCAGAGGTGAGAACATTACTCCATGTGGGGCCGACTTCGTGTTTTTTACAGTTGCAAACGATGGTCCGAAGTAAAGTCAGTCAGTATATTTGGGACATAATAAGGTAAGTTTTCACCAAATTTCGTTTAAAAAAATAAATTTTTGTAAAAGATAAAAATAAAAAACCAAAAACTTGATTTTTTGAATTTTTCACACCAATTTTGAGGTTATGTGAAAAATGTGTGAATACAAAAGTTTTAGATCTTTTTATTACCTACAACTTTGCCATTTAACTTTCTTCGATAGGACTTTTAGTTTTGCCGGAAATCGAGATAAACCGTTTTTTACCCTTAAAACTATGCTATTATTACTAGAATACTAAGTACACATATACAAATATATAAAATATTTTCCTATTCGACAAATATTGTTGTTATGTATTTAGTGTAAATAGGTAAAAATAACGAAATGTAAATTACAGTAATTTATCTACTAATAAGACTGAAAGGCATAAGCGTTTTACAATAATTATTCTTTCAATGTTGAAACATAATTACGGACGTAACAGTAACCGGACATTACGACGGTAATTTTGATGAATGTCAGGAACGTAATAATTTATTACCACTTTTCGCGGAAATATGACTTTGGTGAAAAGAGATATATTATTATTTATTTTATTTATTATTATAAATATTAAAACCTTATTAATTATTTCATACAACAATTGGTTAGTTTACATTTCTTAATATGTAAATAATTAATTAATATTAATTTCTTAGTATTAGTTTAAAAAAGTTAGTATAAGTTTAAAAAAACTTAAGTTAGTTTTGTTTTTTTTCTCTTTTAGTGGTCTAGATTTTGTATGGCCCCTTTTGGGGTAAAAACCTCCATATTTTACCATTTCTCTTTGTCTTAAGCATTTATCCAGTTTTCCCCGCTAGTTCTATAATGTCATCTGCCCATCTTTTCTTTTGTCGTCCAGTAGGTCCAGTCCATTTTGTTAATTCAAGTGTCCCGCGCTCTAGAAATATGACATGCCCATTTCCATTTAAGTATACATCTGTAAGTTTTGTTTTGTTACAAATGTCAACATTTCTTGTTTTGCCTATTTTCCTAAACTTTAGGACTGTAGTCAGCAACGGAGTTAGAACAGCTCCTCAACGTCCACGAAAAACTCATTGATACCATTGTCAAATTATTGGAGTAATTTTTTTTACAGTATTACTTAATTGTTTTCCAAAATAATTTCAGATTGTGTTTGGCTCTATTACGCTCATTGCTTTCTTAGTTCCGTTTTAGTTGTTTCAAGAAATTGTTGCAAAAGTTACGGTAACGTTTATATGTGGTAATTATAATGTCATTTACAGGAATTTTCATTCATTATTTACACTAATCACTATTTTATTTACAGGGTTGGAGCGTGGTGGAAGATGATGGAAGTCATCATTATCTTTTGTGATGGCAACGCTTACATGTGTTACTTTTTTTTTCTGTTCTAGAATTTTCTTCATTTTTATGGGACACAATTTAGATACTTATAGCTAAATGAGGTCTAACGCAATTTACGCATTAAATCTTATTTGGTTTGCTGCAGTCTATTGGAATGTTCACCTGAACAAATAGAGTAGGGATGTGAAAAAATAATCGATTATTTAAAAAATCGATGAAAATTTTTTTTAAAGTAAAAATCGATTTTTATACGCGATTTTTATATTTAAAATAATCGATTAATAGTCGATTATTTTTATAATTGAAAATCAATCATAGTCGATTTTTCATCTACCACCTCCCGACATTATGTCTGGTCTTTTATAACCCGGACCTCGAACTATTAGGGATATTCGATATACATCGATGTTTACAATGCGATACATTGAATCCGACTCTTTGAAGATGTATTGATTTACTCGATGCATTGATGTTTTTTTATAAAACATCGATTATTTATTAATAGATTTTTCATGCTAAAAAAATAATCGATTATTAAAAAATCGATTTTTTATGCAGAATGTCACATCCCTAAAATAGAGCAACGCTGTTTGCCATTACAAATTTATGAATAATGATTAAATTTTAGACATTTGAAACATTGTTGGAAGGGAGGAACATCAACATACTCAAAAACTCTGTAAAAAATAAATCATATTGCACACTTTCGGGTAAATTATTTGCCAGAAATGTGATGCTAATAGTTTGTGTTCCTACTAATTCTTGACCAACTTTTTTCACTTAGTCAGCTTATTAAGGTAGTTCTTTATTAGAAATATTTGCAGGCACTAATCTAATAGTAACAGTTTTTTTTCAATTTGAGCTGCTGGAATACATGCTCTTATTTTATGTTTTTAAGAAAGCTGATATTGTGTAAAAAGTTGATAGCCGTGTTATGTGTTTTAAAGATAACAACAATTTTATTTGCCCTAATACGCCTTATTGCCACCTCACCTTTAATATTCGATAATATGTGATTTAAATTCTGGGTATAATCTTTTATAATTAGACTTGCGATATGGCATGTAAAAGTTGTTCTCACCAGCTCCGCCGCCGCCCGCCAGCATCAGAAATTAAAATATAATTTTGAAAAAAAATTAAACCGCGCTTTTTCTTCTTTTTTTTTAAATAATTTTATGGCCTGGTAACGAGACTTTTAAGCCCCACGCTTTTTCGATTTCCCGCCAAGAACAAAAAAAGACTATAACAAAACCAAAGACTCATAATGTTACAGAATAAACACAGAACTAGTATAGAAATATCATAATTATAATTATTGAAGTATTCCTCAGATTACATCAAAATATAATATAGTGTAGACTATTCCAACTTATCTTATTTATCTGTATTCTGTGTATACAAAATATAAGTCAATGGTCTAAAAATGTCGATTTTTTATTTAAAAATTGAATCAAAGCATTTTCTTGTAATATACTAATATATTGAAAGAGAAATAGAATAAAGAAAAAAAAATATATATATAATTTACATGTTTTATATTAGCTCACTGCCATGTGGACTACAAAAACATTTTTAACCAAAACAAAACGGGGAAACATTTTAAAAGTGAGGTTATTTTCAATATACGTACAATAACTTGATTGATATAAAACTTATTGATTGATATAAAAAGTGTATAATTTTTAAAAAATACTTTTATATTATTTTTGTAGATTGTAAGAGAACATTATCTAAGAGATGATTTACTGTGTGGCTCAGCAGCATGTAATGTATGCCCTCATAAAGACGATGAATGTATTTTGGACGTTAAACCTGAATCAATTTGTGCTTTATTCGACTACAATCACTACCTTCTGATAGACACGAATGTTGTTCTGCACCAAATAGACATTTTAGAAGACGATGCTTTAAAAAATGTCATCATATTGCAAACTGTTCTTGAAGAAGTCAAGCATCAGAATACAGCAATTTTTCAAAGACTTCTAGAAATTATTGGGAACAAGAGACGGAAATTTTACTCTTTTGTAAATGAACATCACAAGTCAGTTGTAGTTTCTAATATTTTTAAGTGTTTTCAAGTCATAACGATTAAAAGACTAGTAGGCAATTAGATAAGAAAAGCCTATGCTATAGATAAAATTCCGAATTCATTAGCCGATTTCTTTATGACTGTAATTTTTAGCTTTAGTCAAATTAGCTTTTTATTTTATTCACATTATTGAATTTTTATAGGGACACCTATATTGAGAGAAAGCCAGGAGAAAAACCAAATGACAGAAATGATAGAGCTATACGTAAAGCTGCTGGGTGGTATTTAGAGCACTTGTCAATTAAAGGTCTTACTGGTGATTTCCCGAAAATAGTCTTGCTTACTGATGATGAGAATAATAGAAAACTTGCTCAAGACGATGGCATAGTGTGTTGCTCAGGTGAGTTTTCTCTAATTAAAACAATATTTGATGGGTAACAAAGTCTTTTGATTGGTTCTCAAACCAATATTGTAGAATGGACAATAAGAGCTGGCAGTCTTTTTAATTAAGTAGAATTATCGTAATTGGTGGCGCATGTCACTTATACACTATAAAAATGCTCCTGTCTTTTTCAGTTAAAGACTACATTGAGAATGTTAGTGGATATCCAGGTTTACTTGACAAATTGTCCAAAAATGTTATGCCCGAGAATTCTACCAAAGATGCATTGTACCCGGCTCATTTGACACCTTCTCAGATTCATGCTGGCATAAGGAATGGGAAATTACACCAGGGTACTTTCTATGCATCACGGGATAATTTTTTAGAAGGAACTGCTACTGTTAATGGTTTTGAAAAACAGGTAGTTATTATATGTAAACTATCTCTGTTTAACATTAGTATCTAATTACACATTCTACATTTGTCAAGAGATTATTAGAGTTATAGTATATTTGTTGGTTTATTCCTTTATATGAATCTTAAAACTTATGTGAAAATAACTTTAGACTTATATGAGATTTCTATATACCTTTAACCACAAAACTTACCTCAGACATTTTTATGATAAATAAGGTTGATTGATTTACTCTATGTCCAATTTATAAACCATGTCCATATATAAGCACAAAATATTGAGATTATAAGATAACAATAAAAATTATTCAATGCTAACAGATATTACTTCAAGGCCACATTGGTATCAACAGAGCTATTGATGGGGACATAGTGGCGATCGAGATTTTCCCAGAAGAGGAATGGAGAAAACCAAGTGACATTGTTCTGGAAGATAAAGCTGAAGATCCCGGAGACTTATTGGAAGAAGAATCTATTCTTCTTAACACTGCCAAGTCGGCTGCAAGCGCTGATATATCTCCCACAGGAAAGGTTGTGGGAATAATAAGGAGAAAATGGAGGCAATATTGTGGGATTTTGATGCAAAGCAAATTTCCCGGTAACTTAGCTATGTTAATATAACCTACTGATTTTTTTAAACTATTTATAAAAATATTTTTAGACACATTTTTTAAAAGTTTATTCTTTTGGATATGGTATAAGGTCACGGTATTTATTTATTATTTATACTTTCATTAGCAGATCTGTATGTTGTTAATGTCAAATGTAATGGAAACCAACATTCCTAATCAGATTTTTTTGTTACCACTCCTGCAATTCATTTTCCAAAGATCTTAAAGGTTCTGTGTAATTGTTTATTTATTTAAGCCCGATTGCTTGGATTAATATTCACAGGATTTAAGAATCACCTCGCACTTTTAATAATGATTATATGATATAATGACGATATTAAGAACTTATTTTTAGCTCTATTATTATTTTGTAATAGTTACAAGAGAAACCCAAAATTATACACACCGCAATCTCTAAATAGCAAGACTGAAGCGACTGCACATTTTCTTGTGTAGAGATTTTGTTCAGTTTGTAGCCGGTAACCCATTCACGAGCCCTCTGGAATTGAGTGTCCATGGGTGCTATCACTTAACATCAGATGAGCCTCCTACTTGTTTGCCCATGTTCTATAAAAAAATGGAAATAAATGTATAGAGACGTCAAATTTACAACAAGTAATTTTCACGTTTTAAGAGTTTTACATAGAATCAAGTGAAATCTAACATGGAGTTTACTGATGTTTTTAAAGGAGCCACTAGACACCTCTTCGCGCCAGCTGAAAAGAGGATACCGCGCGTGCGCATAGAGACACGGCAGAGTGATCTATTAGCGACACAAAGGATTTTAGTCGCACTCGATTCTTGGCCGAGAAATAGCCGTTATCCGTTAGGACATTTCGTTAGAGCCCTGGGACCGATTGGTAAGTAAATAATATATATATATTATTTTTAATTTATTACGAGATTTTTTCAATTAATTGATGTCGATGTTCAGGTGATAAAGATGCAGAGAATGAAGTGATACTACTAGAACATGATGTGCCCCATGCAAGGTTTAGCGAGGCTGTGTTGGCTTGTCTACCTCCAGATGACTGGACCATTACAGAAGAGGTATTTCTTGTAGTTTATTTATTTACCATTTAGAGAATAAACGTTTTTAACAGTTAGAGATTTATGTTTCTGTCCATTTTGAAGTCGTACTAGTGTAAACTAAATTGTACTTCGTTAAAGACAGAGATTTACCAAAATATTTAAATAAACTTCTCAAAAGTCAAACTTTTCAATTAAGGCCTATTAAAAAAGCAATGTTGAAAGTCAAAATTACAAGCTAAAAATATTAAAATAAAAGACCAGTTGCCCCATGGTTGAAAAAAAGAATTATAATTTTAAAAAAGATATAATTAAATTATGTAAATATAAATTTTTAATGGCATTTACTATTAAGTTTGTAGGTATTTTTTACTTAAAAGGGTTCCCAAATCTTACACATTTTTATCTTTTAGTTTTAATGTTTAAAAAATCACACAAAATTCCTTTTTATCTATTAGTTTCAAAATACTATATCTCACAAACGAATAGTACGACAGTTGTCACCACAGAATCGTAAATCCCCACTTTATATTGTAGGAGATAAAAAAACGCGTAGATCTCAGATCCATCTGCGTATGCTCAGTGGATCCACCAGGATGTACAGATATTGATGATGCGTTGCACGCGCGTCCGATCCCCGGGACCACAAATGGTCTGAAGAAGTACGAGGTTGGAGTCCACATCGCGGATGTGACGCACTTCGTGAGACCGAACACGGCGTTGGATAAGGAAGCTGCTTCCAGGTCTACCACTGTGTATCTGGTGGGGAAGAGGATTGATATGGTACCGGGTGAGTTTATCACATCGCGCACACATCATATTTTATAAATGTTTTAAAATTTTGATACTTACAATTCAGTCATCTTTTTTTATATTAATGTTAAGTGACACCGCCGCCCATAGACACGGAAGTGCGTTGCCGGTCTTTAATATTTAATTAGATTGACATTTACAAGGGTATAAAGTTTGTCTAAGAGATCGCTTTATATAGACTTATTTAGCTTCTATCACTATGTAATATTATTTTAAACCGACTTATTATGTGATGATGACACTGACTTTGTAAAATAAAACATATAGAATCTTCATATAAATAAAATATTATTAAATGTACATTTAATTCTGTTTTTTTATTAAAACGTATGCTCATCTTACGTTTTCTGATCTTATTAGATCAATAAAAAATAAAATAAATTTGTGGCGCTACAAGTTTAGGTCTGGGCCTCAGATTTTGGGTTCTGTTTGATAATTTGTCAATCTAAAAGTCAAGTGGGTGTTCAGCCTCCTGTGCCTGACACGCCGTCGGTTTTTGACTAAGGCGTACCGGTTATTTCACGATGTTTTCCTTCACTGTTAAATACGCACATAGAAATTCCATTCGTGCACAGCCGGGGATCGAACATACGACCTCAGGGATGAGAGTCGCACGCTGAAGCCACTGGGCTAACACTGCTCTGCTAACAACATCAATACAAATAAGAAATATTGTTATCTAATACTACTAATAAAGTGCATTCTGGAGTCAATTTTTTTAAAGAAATTTATGCTATCGTCACTGTAGAATGATAACCTCGTATGTCAAAAAACCATTTATTTTTCATTATTAGACTCTTATGTCATTTAACTGGTATAATCATGAAGTAAGGAATTATTTATGTTATTAATAAATAAGTCCTTTTTACCATACAAAACTATGGACAAAAACCACAAAAACACATAATAATATTTTAACGAACATTGACGAAATTAAACATTTTTCGTTTCCTGTAATGTTTGGTTCTCTGGACATTCTACAGCGACGTTATGTGGAATTAAATATATTGAAGTAATTTACGCTTCATAATAAACCTCATACTTTAAAGAAACTCTTCATCATCACATTTGTATATCGAATAGTAATCGTTGGTTTTTTCAGATCTGCTGAGTTCAAACCTTTGCTCACTTCGCGGTGGCGAAGAACGACTGGCGTTTTCTTGTGTTTGGGAAATAGATGAAAATGCAAATGTGCTTAATACGAAGTTTCACAAGAGTGTTATCAAGGTATAATTTTTGTTAATATTCTCTCTTTAAAATTATCATTTTTAATTTATATTATCTCTATATATATAAAATTCTCGTGTCACAATGTTCGTTCCCATACTCCTTCGAAACCGCTCGACCGATTCTTATGAATTTTTTATACATATTCAGTAAGTCTGAGAATCGGCTACATTTTTTTCAAACCTTTGAGTGGGTGTGAACCCCAAAATTTATTTTTTAGACAATTTTTGTAACCCTTAATTTTCACCCCTCTACAATCAACCCCTATTTTTTATTATAGTAGATATTTATTTTTATTGAACTAAAAAATTGTTTTAATTAAATTACGTTATTCAGTCCCGTGCTGCAATGACCTATGAGCAGGCTCAGATAGCGATAGACGATGGTTCGAGGCGGGATGAAGTAGCCGCTTCGCTTCGTACGCTGAACGCGCTCGCTAAGAAATTGAAACAGAAGCGATTGGATAATGGGGCATTACTGTTGGCTTCGCCTGAAATACGATTCGAGGTGAGTAATACTAAATTAAAATACAGTCGATAATTTCCTCTCGATATTTTGATTTTTTTTACGGTCCCTTGAAAAATACTCGATAAATTGAATAAAATCAATGTTAATTGGTCCCCTGGGTAATTTGAAGTTGAAGGAATCTTGATCATATGTGATAAATTGAAGTCCAGGTTTCCCTTGAAGTGTTAATCATCACTGACCTGTCAATTGCTTTTTAAAATTCTTTGAACAACGATATACTGAAGTCACGCACTCAAAATTGTGTTAGACTTCTTTTTAAAATAAAAAAATACTTGTTAATAAGTACCTACATAATAATAATATATCACGAATTTTGATCAAATTCTCGTTTACTCTAGTTATTTTGATTTTCATTTCATATTATCGAGAGTCGACTGCACAGACATTTTTTAAGTATGTAAGGAAGTATATGTACAATGTACATGCTTGACTGTATATGTGTCATGGATATAAAAATGACTTTTACACTAATACTAAATAGTAACTTTTTAGATAAATTTTTATTTATTAAAAGTTCGTTACATTTTTGATAAAAACAGGTAACTTAATGAAATTCAATTGTTTGTAATGCAATGGGTGGTCTTATTACTAACAACGAATTCAGGCAAATGCAGTATGGCAAAAATAAAGAAATTACAAGTAAAAATTAAAAATTAGACTAATATCTAAAAAGTAAACTACCTACTAGTTTACCTATAAAAACACACTGAAGTTGAAAATTAGTTTTTTTTTTAAATAAAAATAGTGATTTGCTTGCAAAGTTTCATCGTATATTATTATTAGTTAATAATCCAGCAAATTTAAATTTCTTAAAATCCATCCTGAATTTTTTAAATGCTACTTTTTACATTATTCTCGCTTAACAGGTGGATTCTGAAACCCACGAGCCAATGGAAGTCCAAGCTAAACGTATACTGGATACAAATTCCATGGTTGAAGAGTTCATGTTGCTGGCCAACGTGAGCGTGGCTGAACACATTGCGGGTGAATTTCCGCAGAGTGCGTTGTTAAGGAGACATCCCGCTCCACCGCCAGCCAACTTTAACACTTTCCTAAAGGCCGCCGCTCAACAGGTTATATTAATATTTTTATCACTTTCAAGACGAGATGTTTCAAAATATTTTTTTTATTCAAAAAAGTAATATTTGGGGCATTTCAAGTCAAGCGGACAGTCCATCCCACTATGAAACTTCTAGTATACTTTAAGCCATTTTTGGAATAAAACAAAATTGGTCGAACTTTTTGATATACATACTCATATGAAATTTTTCTTCCGGTTTTGGAGGAAAAAGATAAAACAAAGATTAGAAAAAGTTGCAAATATTTAAAAAATCCAATTTTTAAAGTAAAAAAAACCATTATTTAAACAAATTCTATTTTTTCGCTGTCCGCTTTGGGAAATGCTCCATTACCTTTTTGTTGTTATTTTTTGCTTCAGTACTTACGTAATACGTAATAGATTTTTTTCATGAATTATTAATTATATAATCTAGAAATTAGATATGTATTTATTTTATTTATTGATTGATTTTAGGGTTTCGAACTTGACGTATCAACCAATAAAGCATTTTCGAAGTCACTTAACGAAGCCGTTCTCCCATCGAGACCATTTTTCAATACGTTGTTACGAATAATGGCGACGCGTTGTATGCAACAAGCTGTCTACTTTTCGAGTGGAACTCTTGCGCAGGAGGACTACTACCATTACGGGCTTGCGTGTCCGATTTATACGCACTTTACGTCACCTATACGTAGGTGAGTACGCATTTTACGTATACGAACTAAAATAATTTAAAATTAATTATTTTAAGTTAGATCGACGTCAACATACAAAAGACTCATCATGACGGGTGCAACCGTTCCTAAACGGTTGGACCCGTCATCAGTTGCGATGCCACAGATATGGCAATAACAACAACAAAAAAATCGTTACTTTATTTTAGCTATATAATTTTATTTTTAAATACAACAAGGTCGTTAGTAAATTTGAAGTTTTTATATCTGGGCGGATGCCCTTAATCATCAGAATCGGCCATGTCTTCATTAAGTTGTAATGTGGGTAGGAACAAAAGAATCACCAAAGTCTCAATAAAAAGTTATTAAATCACATAAAGTATCTCCCTTACAGCAATTCACTAAAATCTATTCACTAGTAATTAGGGAATCACTTAATAAATCACTTTTAATTAGTTTTAAAACAACAAGCCACAAGATTACTCGGAACAAAAGCGATTCGTCGCAAACGTGGTGCGCTCGCCGTTGACATTCGAAAACTAAACGAAATTCAACATGGCCGCGCTGACCATCGACACGACGCTCCGCCAGACTGACAATTGTCAAATCTCGTTCCAATATTTCTTAACAGATGGCGCTAGGAATGCGCCGTCATATATTTTTTCATTATTGCTTAAAAATACATAAAACAGTACCAAAATCCAGTGGGGACCTTGGTGCCACAGTAATTAATTTCCTTGTAAACTAAAGAGTAAAAATATGTATTTAAAATTTTACAGATACGCCGATGTGGTAGTCCATAGACTGCTCGCATCGTGCATAGGCGCAGATGCGACACACGCCAGTATATTAGACACGAAATATGCCGTATCGTTATGCGAGAATCTTAATTATCGTCATAGACAAGCTCAGTACGCAGGAAGAGCGTCCGTCGCTCTCAATACCCATGTAAGTATTTTTACTAAATATATTATCTTCGGAGATTTAAGGCCGCAAGTTGCAATATGTTAAAGCAAATAAAAAATATGTATGAGTTTTGCTATAGATAGATTTTTGGTACACTCAAAATTACGTAATTAATGAGTCTATATGACGTTAGAGGCAAAAAAAACACTTTACTGTTTTAGTTATAATTAATCTAAACTAGTTTACTATTCACTTTGAGGGGTGATTTAAGAAACGTCTAGGATTAAACTTCGACATTAACATTTTTAGAAAGAGGTACAGCTAGTTACGATCTTTATTTACTTTTTATACGGGTCATCTTTAGCTTTACAATTTAAATCCACATTGTCCCATTTATTATAAGTTTTTAATCCCAATTTTAATCTAAATATTTAGACTCAAGTATGTAACCTAACATATATATTTTAGCATATATTTAGAACAATAAACCGAACAATAACTCGACGGCTCATTGGTCTAGTGGTTAGTACCCCTCACTGCGAATCCATGGGTCCCGGGTTCGATCCCCGGCTGAGACAAACATCGATGTGATGAGCATTTGGTGTTGTGCTTAGGTCTTGGGTGTTTAAATATGTATTTATATGTCTATCTATCTATAATATGTATGTATATCCGTTGCCTAGTACCCATAACACAAGCTTCACTAGCTTAGCATGGGACTAGGTCAATTGGTGTGAATTGTCCAATCATATAAAAAAAAAAAACCAAATGTTAGCAATCGTCGTACACTTGAAGCCAAAATGAGCAAAGTTAGTATTTTGTCAGTGTCGCAACCCCACTACCCCTAATTTTATGTTAGTTATAAGCTCATGTTTTAAACGATGTATATCAAATTTTGTTTATTTTATTAATATTTTTGTATATTTTTAGATCTTATTCAAGGATCGCGTAGAAGTCGAGTCGGCCGTAGTGCTGGCCGTTAAACGGAACGCGCTCCAAGTGTTAATACCCAAGTACGGCCTCGAAGGACCATTGTATCTACCCTCAGATAAATTTATCTACAACGAAGAGGTGAATATACTCTTGATTTTTAATGAGATGTTCGGCTTTAAAAATTGACTAGGCTACTATCGAAATTCATATTTGATTATATGGTTTTTTGGCTGCTTTAGACTAAGTCGAAATGAAAATTAAAAGTTTTCTTTAAGAATAGATTTTATTTGTAGCTTTTACTAGCCTAAGCCCGCGCGGATCTGTCCTAGGCTGTCCTTATTCTAACACTTCCAACAAACATCGTTATATTCACATGAAAATCCGTGCAGTAGATTATGAGTTTATAAATACGTTTTTAAAAATATTTCGACATTTATTTTGTGAGTTATTTAATTTTTTTATTTCTCCCAATGTCATTTTATAGACTTAGTATGTTATATTAAAATTTCGTCTTTCAGGAACACGTGCAAATATGCAACGGTGTAGTCCTAAGAACGTTTGATGAAATTGTTGTAAGACTCAGTTTAGACAGCACAAACTTACAGCACCGAAAACTGGTGTTCCAACTCGTAAAACCTGTCATACCAGGATTCAGCTATGAAGAAATGGAAGTGGAGGCCGTTGACCAACCAGAAATTGAGATCGTGGATATCACGAGGACGAAAAAGAGACAGAAGAAAGATGACGTGCAAATTGTGGAACAGCCACAAGTGGTTATAGATATTACATCTAAGAAGAAACAAGAAACAAAGAGCAAGAAGAAGAAAGGGAAAAAATAGTTAAGGAAAATATATTTTGTTCGAAAAATTTTGTGTTTTAATCTTCTATTAAGGCTTAGAGTTGAAAAGTTATCATGATTTTTCTATAAAAATAGATAAAAAAAGCATCATATGAACATTCAATAAACTTGGCAAAGACAGAAAATAAATACCTAAATTGTAAAAATATGTTTATTTTTTTGTATAAAATTAATATTTTATTTAAGTATTAATAATAATTAAATTTCTCAATACTGCTCCTTCTAATAATATTTCACAAAAACAATATTTCCAGCTCTCTTTGAATTTCATCACTAAATCATATTAAAGCTGCTTTTAGCTTCTTTTTATTTATTCGTAAAACTATGTCGTCTTGGGGTATTTATCGTAGGCGGAATTAACACTTGACTAGTATCTGTTCTCTGCAACTCGTCTCTTTCTATACTTTCTGGCTCCGTAATTTGTGGTAGAGTTTGTGTTGTCTCTGCCTGTGTTGATGTTTCTGAATCCGAAAGACTAGGCGGTATGGTCGAAAGACTATAGCCTGCGCCATGGGCGAAAAAAAAATGTTTCTGAATCGTCTTCACTCAATGGTTCCTGGACAGCTTCTAAAGTATCTTGTACTCTCTGAATCAATGGAACTTCGATCGGACGTCCGGTAATCCTGGCGATTTGTTGGTCAATCCTGTTGACTAATAGCTCGATAGCTGTCGGCCATCTTATGGAAGGACTGTGTGTAAGGGCGTAATTTTCGCATCAGCCATAACAGTAAGTCGGGACTCTATCTGCGTACTGAATAACGGTTAGGGACAAACTTGAAACCAGGGAAGGGCAAGGGGCACCCATACGAGCCATTTTTCATGAAAATGTATATCTGAAAGGGTGTGGCTGGTAGCATCAGACAGCATTTACAGCAACTCTCGGCTATTGCTTTTGCTCGGCAATGCTAAAACTAAAGTATAATTATAGGGGTGTCTGGCAGGGGGTCGCAACTGTCATAAGTGTCCGGCAATGGATGACGAGATTTTTAGAGTTATCCCTAATAAAAAAAAATGGAATTGGAAGTATAAATTTTTTTAACGAATTTATTGTTATATTTTATACATCTTTACTACATGTTACCTGCCAAAGTAACCACAACCCAAACCCTATAGACCCTGGTGACTGGTCGTTCTTACCAGTATAGGGGACATGCACAGAAAAACTTTAGCTTTTATAAAATAACGAAGGACTGGCCGTCGTGAGCTCTGACGTTGCTTTTAAAACAATATACGCTGCTGCAACGAGTATGATTTTGTCCGCCATTGCACTACAGCCATAGGTACTAGCCAAGCCATGTATGTAGACCGTGTAGAGACAAAATAATGAGCCATACACTGTTGCAGAAATATTGCCGAGATATACATTTTACGATATAGTCGGCAATGATGTAGCCCTTAACGGTAATTTAACATGCAATCGTTTTATTAGAATTAGTTAACAGGTGCTTCTATTATTATTAGTGCATACCTTCTATGCATAATAAAACATTAATGATTTCCTGGTTCCTGTTTGTGTCCAGTAAGGAACGAATTGTAGCATTTATTATAAACTCCACACTCGGGTACTGGCTCGACAGTAGTTTGAGCCATAAATGGTTGATTATTCTTACATGTGGGATACAAAAGCATGTTGTAATCTGTATATATTTGTTATTGTGTATAATTTGTAATTAAGTAGGACGAAATGAAATATACTAAGTAAAACGCTAACACAGTCGTTAAGAAAAATAAATAATGGTTTAAAAAAACACGCTTTTAAAGCATAAAAGCGCTCTGTGCCATACTATCGAGCAACCCACGCTTTTTCACAATAATACCAGTATTTTTTGTTCATTACCATTTTCAGCCTAAATTAGGAATTATTTTTCACTTTTTAGTTTGATGTGCTTTAAAAGCGTGTTTTTTAGTTTTTTTTTAACTACATATATTTATTTTATTTTTTAGTTAAATATTTTTTTTTCGGATTATTGCATTGTCATCGATCATTGACAGGTGCGCAAAGTTTGAATTAAATCTGTCCGTTAAAAGTGGGTCAAAATGGAGTCCGAAGCAGTCGGTTACATACATACATACATACATACAGATGAAGCTAATATAAAGCGTGAAAAAACAAAGTCAATTCAATATAAAATAATTTTAAAGGTCGTGGTTATAAAAATATTTTTATAGATTGGGAACAAAGGCTGATAGGGATTCAGAGTTGACATCTAGCGCGACGCCTCATGATAATTCAGCCCACACATTGGCAGATGGCGGCTGCGTTGCCGGCCTTTTTATACACCAGAATATTGTGCTCAGATTAAAATTGGGACCATTTTCCGGTTCATAGGCATTTGTATCAGATCATTGACCTTAAAATAATGGAAAGATATCAACGTTTAATAATTTATTAATAATCATTCTGACCCAAAAACTGTTCTTTTCCCTTTATTGTTACGAAAACAACAGAGGCTTTTAGGATCAAAGGGGCCTTTCAAGTATTATGTAAGCAGAATTACTGCAGTTTAAAAACCCCCAAATGTCAGCAAAAGTACCTAAGCGAAGCTTTCAATAATAATAGTACATAAACGTATTAATTTTATGTAAGAAACCTCGAAAATTTCGTTTGCAAACATAGACAATGTGTGGTTAGTAAATGTGTAAAAAAAGTAAATAATTAGGTACTGTTGACGTAATCATCACCGTGGTACGTAATACTTAAACGGCACCAAATCAAATGGAAGTAAACATGGTACGTAATTTTTAAATTGTCCTCAGTATTCCTAAATTTATCATGCTTCAAAGTTGTATAAATATGGTTAGGTTTAATGACCCTATATTTTGACATAACATATTAATTTATAACTGTAAGTATACTTTGTAGATAATAATAATAAAATTGACAAAACACGGCGCATGAATTTTTCAGAATTTTTAAATTAAATAATTTTTAAGTAAATAATTCCAAAGTTTATTTTGACGCATTACATCCTCCTAGGACTACATTTCCACTACAGTCAAATGTAATTCTAACTCGGTGAACTTCGTCCCGCCTAATAATATAATTTTCCCCCCCCTTAAAAAAAAAAAAAAAAAATATATAAATATAAATATTTTTTCTCTTTCCCTATTTAAAAAACCTTTTTTTTTTTTTTATATAAATATAATTTTTTTTTTTTTTTTCTAAAAAAAAAAAAAAAAAAAACCCTCCAAAAAAAAAATTTTTTTGGTCGTAAAAAACCCTTTTTTTTTTTTTTTTTTTTTTTTAAAAATAAAATTTTTTTTTTCCCCCCCCCCACCCCCCACCCAAAAAAAAAAAATTTTTTTTTTTTTTTTTTTTTTTTTTTTTTAAAAAAAAAAAAAAAAAAAAAAAAATTTTAATTTTTTTTTTTTTTTTTTTTTCCCTTTTTTTTTTTAAAAAAAACCTAAAAGGCAATTTCCCTTTTTTTTTTTTTTTATTTTTATTAAAATTTTTTTATTATATAAAAAATTAAATAAAAAAAAATTTTCTTTTAAAAAACCCTTTTAAAAAAAAACCCCTTAATCCCCACTTCCCTCCCCCCAAACCCCCCCCCCCCCCCCCCCCCCCCCCCCCCCCCCCCCCCCTTCGGGCCCCCCCGGCCCCGGGCGGGGCCCCGCCCCCCCCCCCCCCCCCCCCCCCCCGCCCCGCCCCCCCGCCGCCCCGCGGGGGGGGGGGGGGGGGGGGGGGGGCGGGGCCCCGCCGGCCCCGCCCCGGCCCCCCCCCCCCCGGGCCCCCCCCCCCCCCCCCCCCCCCCCAAAAACGGCGCCCCCCCCCCCCCCCCCCCCCCCCCCCCCCCCCCCCCCCCCCCCCCCCCCCCCCCCCCCCCCCCCCCCCCCCCTCACCCCCCCCCCTCCCCCCAAAATTTTTTCTTTATCCCCCCCCCAAAAAAAAAAAAAAAAACACAACAACCCCCCCCCCCCCCCCCCCCCCCCCCCCCCCCCCCCCCCCCCCCCCCCCCCCCCCAACCCCCCCCCCCCCCAAAACAACCACACCCCCAACACCCCCCAAAAAACCCCCCCGGGCCTAAAAAACGGGCCCCCCCGGGGGGCGGGCGGCCCCCCCCCCCCCCAATAAAACCCGTGTGTTTCCCCCCCCCCCCCCCCCCAACAAATTCCCCCCCCCCCCCCCCCCCCCCCCCCCCCCCAAAAACCCCCCCCCCCCCCCCCCCCCCCCCCCCCCCCCCCCCCCCCCCCCCCCCCCCCCCCCCCCCCCCCCCCCCCCCCCCCCCCCCCCCCCCCCCCCCCCCCCCCCCCCCCCCCCCCCCCCCCCCCCCCCCCCCCCCCCAATTTTAATATTTATATAATCCCTTTTTTTTTTTTTTTTTTTTTTTTTTCCCCCCCCCCCCCCCCCCCCCCCCCTTTTTTTTTCCCCCCCCCCCCCCCCCCCCAAAAAAACTTATAACCCCCCCCCCCCCTCCCCACAAAAAAAAAAAAAAAAAACCCCCCCCTTAGGTATTAAAATACAGTTGCATAAACTACTATAAAAGTAGCCTGTTTAATCTATTTTGTTACCATAGACCAAACATAATTTTAAAGTTTTGATTTTATTAAATAAATTAGCATTTCATTTGATTTATACCTATACAGTAAACATATTTGCATATGTAATGTACTTAGTATTATAGTAAAAAGAGCATTTATTCACCTTCTTTTATTTTGTTTTGCTTTTGCCCTCCTTGGATCCTACAGGTTTATACATTATGGTAGTATACCCTCTCACCATATACATACAACATAGCACTCAACTGCTAATGACTATGTAGGTAAACTTTTAGGTAAATTATAATAAATAAATAAATTTCAGAATAACAAAGGCGCTAGTGACTCACTGATTAAATATTGGTCCATCATAACATGATGATCTGGCATTGAGGGCGGCGAAATCACTCAACACAAGTGAGCCTGTTTGTTCTATAAAAAAAAAAGTTGACGACATCAATTTTTAATCAAACAGTTCGAAGAAGTTTAAATAACAATACACAATCCCTTAGTAAAATATAATTTATTATTTTTGCTACAACCTAAACAACTACAGGTGTTACAAAATAAATAAATAAAAATCATCTTCTTTTGTACTACTCTTGCGCTCACTGACAAACTTTACTTAGAACTTTGTTTAAAAAAATTAAATGACCAAAGCATTTAATTTTATTTCAATCCCACCCATTCCGAATATGCTATAGTTTTAGGTAGATGAACTTTGATGCTATTAATTAGGGATGCATCGATACGCTTTTTTGCCGACACGATACCGATGCCGATACTCATATAGAAATATCGTCGATACCGATACCGATACCAACGCTTATTAAATTAAAATTAAATTAAGGAAAAATATATCAAGTTAATTAAAGTTTAAAATTTTGGAACGAAGTTCCTTATCGCGCGTTGTGAAAGGGGGGCTAGACGGAAAAAATTCTTACGAAAAGTTGTCACGACACTTTTTTGCTATTTGCTATTGTAATACACCGGTTCTCGGCCGATCACCGAAGTTAAGCAACGTCGGGTGAGGTCAGTACTTGGATGGGTGACCGCCTGAGAACACCTCGTGATGTTGGCTTTTTTTTGTAGGGATAAGAAATGAAAATTATTTTTGGAATCACTTAACTACATTGGTCTTGTTGGAACGAAGTTATCGAGCGTTGCGAAAGGGGGCTAGACGGAATAAATTAAGACCAAAAGTTGTAACGACACTTTTTGCTATAGTTGTTATATTTTACATTTTTGATTTAGCTATCGCCAACGTCCATACCACGTTGAATACACCGGTTCTCGTCCGATCACCGAAGTTAAGCAACGTCGGGCGAGGTCAGTACTTGGATGGGTGACCGCCTGGGAACACCTCGTGATGTTGGCTTTTTTTTTCGTCGTAAGATTGGTGTCGAGAAAATATATCATACTGTTATGATACCAATTAACATATAAATTAATCGAAAGGAATTTCGTTCCATCCGGGTGTCCCTTGACACCTCTAAAGTTTTTTTATTAAAATATATATATGTATATAGTCACAAACTTTGAATAATATTAAAGGTTTAGTTACTAAAATTGAGAATTAAGAGTAATAATTAAATTAAAATAAAATAAATAACAGTTAATAATTAAAATGAACAATCATAATATTTTTATAATTGTGTATTTTATTTAATTTGGTATTGAAAAAATACTACTCGCGATAGCGTTAGATGATCTTCAAATCTACGTTCAATCAAGTCTCAATGATCTCCCGCAAGCAATACAATCTAATAACTATGAGCTGGCAAAGATTGAGAAAAAAAGAAGAGAAAAGCTAGAGAAGACTGCAGAAAAATTTTAATCTATTAATCAAGATTATACAAGATGGACGTTTATATTACTTTTTTAAAGCGTGAAATTTGAAAAGTATCGTTGAATCGGTAATTAAAATATCACCGATGCCGATATATAGGCAAACCCCAAGTATCGCCGATATATCGGTATCGGCATCGGTATCGGACGCATCCCTACTATTAATAACATCCCTCGTATGTTGCAGCAGCGTGTTTTACTTTTTTTTAAATTCTCATGTGACATGACGTGTTATTAATTTTTAATTACATAATCTGCTTAACCATAGCGCTCGATACAATTAAATTAAAAATGGAATTATTTATTACAACTAAAATATTCATATATATCGCCTGTGCACTTGAACCTAGACCGTGGCCGAGAAAAAGACTCTTGTCTTTTCTTGAAAGACAACAAAATCAAAGTTGGAGGAATATTTGCCGCGCCAGCGTTTGTGCTTGTTCGAGGGAGGTGAGATGGGGCTAACCGCTAACGTGTCCACACAAGAATTATTTATTGCAAATAGATTAATTTAGTCTAATAAGATTTAGAAATATAAGTTGATAAATCCTAGATTAAAAAATGTGAGCCGTCACGGGACGCCTGGCAGATGTGAAACATCGACATTATTTTGTAAAAGTAATATGTAGAAAATAACAGATTGTGATAGAACTAAATATGTCATAATGAGAAAATAAATTAATAAATTTATTGAATAAACATTTATTTTCATTAAATACAAAAATTTACGAATGTATTTCAAAGGGTGAATACTTAATTCGTTTAATCAGTGACTTCGAAATACACACACCGTACACACTACTGCATATAGACTTTATATATATACAATCATATAGCGTATATAGGCGACGCGTCGCCACGGCATGCGTCGCCACGCTAGAAATCGGTTTTACGTGCGGCTATAGATGTTTCACATCAAAAGGCATACGATTGAATTACGATATATGCGTTCACGTTTGAAACTTCCATTAAGATTGGGAAAGATTTTGGTTTCGACTAAGTATTGGGAAGAATTTAAAATATGAATAGATCAACATGAGAAATGTCCATTCTGGAAAGATTTAGAATATGAATCTGATGATAACATTATTATTCTTATTCAAATTTGTTTCCTTCAATTTACACAGACGCGATCATGGAAATCAATAAATATTGTTTAATTAGCACGTGATTTCTAAAACTTTGTTGACTGTAAAATACGCAGGTAGCTACGAATAATAATTAATACGAATGATAAATGGTACGAAGTGTATGTCTATTGAATATTGTTTTAT
Organism: Pieris macdunnoughi; assembly: GCA_905332375.1. NCBI lineage: Eukaryota > Metazoa > Arthropoda > Insecta > Lepidoptera > Pieridae > Pieris > Pieris macdunnoughi. Next base: position 5,610,599 of record CAJOBZ010000007.1, read on the forward strand.
GTTTACTTTGAATTTTTACATTCATTTTTGAATCTAAGTAACAATTTGGACAGCTTATAACCCAGTCAGGGTAGTCTGCATAGGGTGTCTAAATTGAAATGGCGACCAAACTCAGCCGAAGTTTTTTGAAATAAGAAGTCAACAATTTTGATCTCTTCGTTTTTTGCTCGAAGCAATTGCACTCATCTGACAATATGTCACTGGGTCTTGAACATTTAAATGAAACAAGCTTATTCGGCTTAGATATCAACAAATGTAATCTATTAAATTGGCCCTACTGAGTTATCAGTTTGCTGATCCTCTACGGAGTTGAAATTGTCTTTTTTTCTAGTGTGACTCGCTAAGATTACGGATTTCATAGGGCGAAGTCCCGGGATTACCTAGTTTATCTTTTTCTTGGTAGAAGTGTTTATTTTTATCAGGTGTACAAACACATATAACGAAATAAACAAACATTACGTGTATTTATACGAAAAAACTTGTAGTTATAGGAGACTTATTCTAATGAGTGGACTTCATTGAGGTACTGCACTTTTTGTTTTATTAAACGATTTAAATAAAATTTTATTGATAATAAAGTTTTATTTAAACAAAACTGTTGCAATGAAATGCTTTTATATTACTATTAGAAAATATTAAGGAATATTATATATAATATTTTTTAGGTTTCTGTTTATAAAAATATTTTACGACTTTTGTTTACTAGCTTTGATATGATTTTCAAATCTTTGTTTTAGAATTATGGCACCCAATACTAGCAAAGAGGTCATCGATGTAGATCTTTTGGATGCGGAAGAATCAAAATTGGAAAAATTGGTGAGTCCACAGGCCGGGCCGTGGAAATATGAGATAATATATGAAAGTTTAGCAACTATTGTATATTTTCACCTTGCGGCTTTGTATGGACTCTACCTCGCTTTGACTGCTGGTCCAGTATGGTCTACGATTATTTTTCGTACGTATTATTATATTTCATAGTTGCTACACAAAGAGCGTTAAAAAACGCCCAATGGTTTATGCCGATGGCTGGCTAATTTTCTTGCTTAATGCTACGTACATTAAAATCTTAGTTGACGGAGCGTGCTCCAATCCGAGACCCATCAATGCAGGCGTTCCGCAAGGTTGTGTTATCTCGCCACCACTGTTCGTTCTGCATATCAAAGCCCTGTTGAACATCCGAGCATGTCTCGATCTGAAGTCGATGAGAACCGTAACAAACTTTTTCAATGTTGTGTTTCTGTGTGGGGTATTTATTTTATTTTATTTAGTTATTAAGCTTACGACATCATACACAGTCCTAAAATTACTAATTATTTTACAAAATCTTACAATGAATGTAAGCATAAGTTTCTCAACAAAAAAAAATAAATAGAAATTAAAAAAATACAATTAAAACATATACGATAATACAAGCACACCTTAAAATAAAATAAAATTACAGAAATTTGTTGGCACTAAGCAGAAAAAAAAAGAAAACATCATCAGCAAAACAGCGAAATTAGGTTCGAGAAAGGCACCCCACAATGCATTCTCTAAAACCGATCAGCCCACAACCGAATATATTCAGCTCCGGATAAGCTGTGTTCAATTTGTTAAAATCGCGAAGAAAACAACCTTGTGAAGTTTAACCCTACAAAGACGCAGGCTTGTTTGTTTTCTGCCAAGGAAAATTTTGTCATGTCTCCTAATCCCACCTTGTAAAGTGGGAACAAACCGTGATCCATGTGGTATCAAATTATTTCAGTATAAGTAGTATTATTATCTTCTTATGTAGCCAAGCTCACATTTCAAGGATCGTCATGCTCGCTTAAATGTCATTGCTTGTGGCGGCGTCCATGCGTCGGGTTGTCTCTCTCCCTAAAATATGGCGAGGGGGCCATGCGTCATACTCGTGATCGGGTGCTACTTGTGGTGACTGGTCGTACTTGAATTCGTGTATACGGTGATATTAGTTATTACGACTATGTGTTTGCGTGTTTATCCCACGAAAATGTAAGTGCGTGCTCCTATTTCACCATGCCTCCTGCTGATAGAGGACAAGTCTTTGTTTTTAATTTGTTATTATTATTAATTACTTAAGATGTCTTGTGGAACATGGTGTAATGGTTGCAGCTCCTTACAAACGTTGTGTAAAAAAACATGGCGATTAAAAAGAGTGGTGGAGAGTTTATCGCCAGTTCTTCTCTTCCGTTCTACGCCCTTGATTTGAGAATTGGCACTAAATGTAAAGTTAGAAGCATTTCATATAAATTTCTTTTCTTGACGATCATAAGTGTACATTGTGTTATCTATATGATTAAATTAATTTTAAATTTTTCTGAGGCTGTATAAAGAATGTCAATATTTCACTGAGGTACAACGTAACAGTACAACGTAACGTGTAGTATCGTATCTACAAGGCTCAAGTACGACCTCATATGGAATACTGCTAAAATCTCTGGGCCGGCTCCCAAATACCAGCGTCTTACTTTTGATTCAGCCGCGGGCTTGTCAAATTATCAATCTCCAACGTATTATTGCTCGGCTTGATTCTCTCTTTCTACTCAAATACATTGCGTCCCTATGCGTTTTCTATAAAGTGGACTATGGTGAGAGTTCTGAAGAGGGTTTATCCCTTCTGCCTCGTTTCAACATCGTTCGAGCCGTATCAACTCAAAACTTTATCAGTCTTTCACAGTCCGCTTCACGAGACACTTTCTTTTGCGAATTAAAAAAAATTGAATTATCTTCCCTGTAAGATATGACCTCCAACAGCTGTTTAAAGTAAAAGTGTACTCCTCCCTCAAAGATCGGCAACGCACTAAAAATGGGTGTCCATGGGCTGCGATGACTGCTCTTTTCTATAAAAAAAAAATTTGTTTGTTGTCAATCCCTTTTTTTTAAAGCATTTTATATTTGATAATCACAAAATGGTGAGAGTGGCGAGCAACCTACCTGGTTTGTGTTTATAGAACTAATATTACTTAGTATTTTACACTGTTGCAGTAACAATAGTACCTAGTAAATATATGTAGGTATTTTTACAGATTGCGTTATATTTTTTATCTCAAGCTTCGGTATATCTGCTGGACTTCATCGCCTCTGGTCTTACAATGCATTTAAGGCGAAACTTCCCTTGCAAATTATACTGATCGTTTGCACTTCTTTAACATTCCAGTATAGTGCTTTAAATTGGGTCAGAGATCACCGATTACATCACAGGTAAATTATATTTTAGTAGACATAAATAAATAACAGACAGGAAGTAAGATCACACATTTTTTTTGCTGACAAACAATGTTTTTTAAACTTATTTCTAAAATATTCAAGTGCCGAGAAAGCAAACGTCCGTCAAAAACGTTTAATACTTTCAGCTAAGGCTGAATTTTACCCTAAGTATTATCAAGTGATCTTTTGGCAGGTATACCGATACAGATGCAGATCCACACAATGCGGCTAGAGGTATTTTCTTTTCACACCTAGGCTGGTTGCTCGTCAAGAGGCATCCGGAAGTAAAAAGACGCGGAATGTTTACTGACATGAGAGATGTCAACGCAAATCCAGTTTTGAGGTTTTAAAAGAAGTAAGATATCAGACATAAGTTCTGTTTTACTTAAAAAATATAATAGCTAGGGAGCTGGCAGCATTTTAGTATATGAATTAAAGTTCAGATCAATACGACAAAACTTTCTTGCTGAATTAAGGTTGCTGCGTTTTTAAATTGTAGGGGTTTAAATCTGTAAAAAAATAGCTTTACTAATTAATTTGCTCGTAGCCGTAATTAGGAATTTGATTTATTAGAACCCCCTGAAAACAAAAAATGGCAGACATTTTACTTACTGACTTTGACCATTACAATTCGTTGAAGTTCAAATCTGCGGAAAAGCGAATATTGTGGCTGATTAATGCAAATATTCGTAGTAAGACAATTTTTTTGAAATAATTATTGACCTGCGAACAAATTATGAGTTATGATCCATGAAAAAGTGAAAAAATTCAATACAATCGCTCCCAAAATTTGTCGCCCTAGCCTCCAGACTACTCAGCCTGCTGGTAAATCTGCCACTGTATGTTTGGTTTGACTAAACTTGATATATTTGCTATTGCTTGTCACAGAATAATTGTATAATTAAAACAAAAAAGAATATAGAACTTAGACAAATATTACTTTCAGGTGGGCAGTACCCTTTATTGGTAGTATATGTTTTATAATACCAACTTTGATACCTATGTACTTCTGGAACGAGGGGCTAAACGTGGCGTGGCATCTTAGTCTTCTCAGATACGTTGCATCTCTCCACCAAACACTTCTAGGTAATAGTTATGCACATTTCGCAGGAACAAGGCCATATGACAAGCGCATACTACCCACTGATAATAGATCACTTAATTATATCATCTTGGGGGAAGGATTCCATAACTTTCATCATGCATTCCCCTGGGACTATAGGTCTGCAGAATTGGGGACTTTGTTTTTCAATCCGACAACTTGGTTTATCGAATTATTTGCTAAGATTGGATGGGCATACGATCTAAAGACTGCGTCAAAATATGTAATAGAGGGCAGAGCTCAGAGAACGGGTGATGGTACCCGGGTTCAAAATAAGTCTGATTTAAACGTTAATTCCTAATTATTTATTGAACTAATTTACGCATATCATAAAAGATTTATGTCGTCCGTTATATCTTTTTGCATCAACATATCCGTAAATTTTATAAATAAAGTATAAGGTTATGAACTTGATTGTGATATTGTCACTTATCTATGATAACTTAAAATATACTTAAAACTGCTGTTTTCTTGAATCTACTAAAAATAACATTTTGTTTAAATTTTGGAAGTTTTTGTTTTACGGTATGCGTACCTGAATAAATGTCCTAATAATTACTCTATTTTGTTTCTTTTAATATCAAACAGTTTCCTAATTATAGGTCCAAGTCCTTAGGGGCTCGGTATTATCCAACTCTCCTCCTCTATTTTCGCGGATTGTTGGATTAGAATAAAGGACACCGTGAGTCATTTCTGCCAAAACCCTCCATCTTTTAGTCGATATCAACTCCGGGGAAATAAATACAGATAATACGACTCTTTCTACAGCTGTAATACTTTTTGAAATACAAGACCTTTTGTCTTCAGTCACCGTGACCACGCACGCTGTAAAGCACGCGAAACGTCGGAAAAATTTAGAATTATGTAAAATAATTGTAAATTTATAATAATACATAACTTCAATCCGGCAAAAAAGTGTTTTCTTAAAAATTTTGTTTATAAAGTCTTAGAGTTATAAGTCAAAGTGTAAAGTTATCGTAATTTTTCTTCATTCAATTAACTTTAAGAAAATTTTGTCAAAGACAGAAAATAAATACCTATCTAAATGGTAAAAATATGTTTATTTTTTGTATAAAATTAATTTTATTTTAATCTTAAAAATAAGTAAATTTCTCAGTACTGCTCTTTCAAATAATATTTCACAAAAACACAATATTTCGAGCTCTCTTTGAATTTCATCCCTAAATCATATTAAAGCTGCATTTAGCCTCTTTTTATTTATTCGTAAAACTATGTCGTGTTGGGATATTTATTGTAGGCGGAATTAACACTTGACTAGTATCTGTTCTCTGCGACTCGTCTCTTTCTATACTTTCTGGCTCCGTAATTTGTGGTAGAGTTTGTGTCGTCTCTGCCTGTCTTGATGTTTCTGAATCGTCTTCACTCACTGGTTCCTGGACAGTTTCTAAAGTATCTTGAACTCTCTGAATTAATGGAACTATCGGACGTCCGGTAATCCTGGCAATTTGTTGGTCAATCCTGTTGACTAATTGCTCGATAGCTGTCGGCCATCTTGTGGAAGGTACTGTGTGTAAGGGCGTAAGTCTCGCATCAGCCATAACAGTAAGTCGGACTGTATCTGCGTACTGGATTACGGTTAGGGACAAACCTGAAACCAGTAAATTCAATTAAGGAGGAAATATTATGAAACTTAAAGAAACATGCCTATATCTACCGAGAGATCCAACGAGCCTGTGGCTGCCTGCATGTTGCACCACGATGTGTATAAAAAAATCGCCAAAGCCATGGCTATCAAACTAATTACTATTTAATCACCTACCTATATCACTGCCGTGTAATGCTTTCAACGGGAAAGTGATTAAATTTTTAAAGGCAAGGTGCCTTTAATGGAAGCGTATTTAGACATAAATTCTGACAACGATTATAATTAACTGTTCTTTTTATTATGACATTATAATCAAACGCAACGCTAAGGAGAAATATAATAGACCTGAGAGTGATATTTTACTAGGCCGTAGTTAGCTCAACGAAGCGGATTAAAAGTTTTACCAGATACATCAACATTTTATATATTTTTTTGTCCTGCTCAGGAAAAAACATACTTCAAAAAATATTTTGAGTCTTTTTGAGTCAAAAGACTCATGAATTTAAAAGATTTATTTGTTTACTTATTTATTTATTGCACCAATAAAGTAGTCACTGATACATGCATGTAACACAAACACAAGCCAAGTGCTACCCCAATTATAGGCGCATACAACATTCTAATTATTATGAAGCTTATACACTAAAAAATATTTAAATTAAGATAAAAAAAAAAACAATGCAAAATTAATTGATTATTCCTAATAAAATCCTAATTACTAATCAGTTGAGCCGCTAACTTTTTGAGAATTGATGAGGAGTTTGAAAAAATATCTATTTGGGAGAATTTACGACCCACTGCGATCCAATACCACCATCAAATTCAGCGTTATGAATTGAATTATAACACCTTAAAGATCTATTTAATAGAGCATTCTGACCCAGATTCGATTTTGCAAACTTAATTCAAAAAGGAGGCTTTGTAAATCGTTGCAGCTTTTTAGGAATAGAGATGTTTACTCTGGACAAGATATCAGGGGTATCTAAAATTCCATTTACAAGTTTACACAGAAACATGATAGAATTCTATGTAGAATTAGAAGAGCCATTTACTTGTACCGCTTTTTATCGAAGTATCGCATACAATACAATGTAACTTACTTATGTTAGCCTGTGGTGGCCTCCAATACACAACGCCATCAACCTCCTGTCCCCACAATGTTTTTCTCCGTTGAGCATCAGTTGGTGCATTTATTTCCGCATATGAAACAGCGTATCGTCTGGATAGTGCATTAAGTGTCAGTCTTGCGAAGGGCGAAGGCACCGATCTGGTTAAGGCTCCACATCTGGCTTGGGCTGCCCAGGCCCCTGCCAAGGCAACTTGGCGACTGCATGCTCCATCGACGACGGAGGCTATACGACGTGGTGTAGCACCAACGGGAATAGATAGACAAACCATTCCTGGAATCGTTATTTTATCTACTTAGTATCCAAATTAACTAAACGTTTGCTTTATGAATTTTTGTTTCTAAATATTAAGACGCGAATGGTCTCACGACAGCTACTCTTATTTCTTATAGATAATCTCGTGCTATTTAATTAATAACAGTTATATTTTAATAAATAATTATAATTTTTTTAAATACCAAATTTTCTATTTGCATTTCAGAATTCATACAACGTAAACGTTTTTTGTCATACCTCCAGTTTGCGATTTCTTATAATTCTTGCCATTGCCTTCAGCAAAAGTATAAAGAAAGTCCTCACAGGCTGCTCTTGCTGATACTAATATGGAATCAGGTGTTTCACTTTGAGCGTTTTCAAAGAAAGCTCGCAAAGATTCTGTGGCAGCAAACAGTGCGATGTCGGTGGAAGACACGCCCAAAGCACGAGCAGCTCTGTCAATGTCCGCTCGTGGTATAGGTCGGGAAAATGATGCCACCTGGAATTGAATATTTTTCAAATTTAATGTGTAAAGTATTCCTACAACATTTCCATTTTTAAACTTTCTAATTTCATTAGTACGGCTACAATAAATAGCAAAAAGGTCTACCTTCCTCCCGCACAAAGAAATAGTTTGCAAGAGATGTCGTTTCCCATCGTCAGCACCAATAGTATCAGTCCACAACTTCCAAGGTGCTCGGTATGCTTCCTTCATACCCCTTAATGTCTCGCCAGTGGCTTTCACAAGCAATTGAGCGATATCCCCATACTTCCATGTAAACGTGTCAGTTTGCCGAACTAGGCCAATCGTTCTTAATTCATTGATAGCGGTAATTTCATCCCGTATTTTAAAGGGTAGTGTTAGCATAGTTTTGGCCGTCGTAAACGCAGTTTCAAACATCCTCCGTGGCCATTTTCGGGGATCCACGGTTACTAGAGGCGAAATTAAAATCTGAAAGGACAAACTTATAGAACAGATGTTGGTCTTAGCTATAGGGAGAGGGTCTAGTCTAAGTGCCTTATATTAATTTCTGGCTTGAACGAAGATGTTTATTTTAATACAAATTGATAATATTCACACGTTACATACCTTTGGTACATTTAAGTTCCGCCTTTTACATTCTCTTTGTATGGCTAAAAGAAATTTTGCTGCTGTCATAGCTGCAGGCGCTTCTCTGTCTTGCGTCCTCTTCTTTGAAAATTCTCTTAACGCACTTGCTGTTGATATAAATACTAATCCAGCTACATGAAATGCTCCAGGCAGTGTTTTAAGTGCCCTTGGACTTTCAACAGGGTCATATTCACATATAAATTCGTTCCAAATATTTGATAAACTTTCGTTAATCTTGGACCACAACTCTGGAAGAGCTGATGGTGTGGGGAATAATTTTGATAGTGGACTGTTATGGCATAATTCAATTCTATCGAGACAGCGATGTGGGAGCTGTTCCATGAGAAGTAAGTCGCCAATGTTTAGAGACTTCTTCCCGCTGAGAAGTAAGTGGTGAACTCGTATTAGTATATAATACTTGGTTTCCGTGGACACACATGGAATGATTATATACTGCCATGGAGGGTGATCACTGGGAAAGTATTTTGATATCACGTCGCTTATGTAATCCTGAAATATTTAATTGGTATAGCTAATTATATTTTGGCCCAAAATGGCTAGCCGAGAATGCTCAGAGATTAAAGGTATCTAAATATATGCCAGATATGAGCTGACCTTTTAAAGCGAGGTGTAAAAAGAGAGTAGCAAGTCTAGTCATAAAAAGAAGCGGGACTTTCATAAAAAACTATTCATTTAAAAAAAATGGTTGCCTGTAAAGTCGGTGTACGGATGATAGTTGTAGATAACGTGACAACGTCATAACAAAACATATTAAATGCAATGATTGCATATTTTATGACTGTATATACAAAGAAGCAGTGAATCCTCGGACGCATAGACCAATCGAGTGGAAATGAGATAGATGCGGCGCAAGCGTACAATGAGCGTAACGGGACAATGTCCCGTTACGCTCATTAGAGACATATTTTTTCGTGCGTGCAGCCAGCGTTCATCGATTTATTAGACGTTGTCACGTCAAAAAATAATATCTCCTTATAAACATTCAGACCTGTTTTGATTACAAACACCAGTACATTTATGTATATCAAGAAAGTACTAGTATAACATACACATAATAGTATAACAGTATCGTAAACAATTATAGACCTTAAGACTTAATGTTAAGTTGGATTTTGGAATTCGTGCCTAAGTATACCTACTTACTTGTATATTTGCGTCACTAACAGGACGTCCTCTATAAACAGCGTTGGCAACAAAAACATGATTTTCTGGTCGAAATGGAACGTTTCCATCCCAAGCATAATTCCCCCAGTACGACACAAGAAGTTGTCTCAATCTTGGGAACACTAGGTCTCCATTTTGATTTCTTCGATCTATTACATGTTCCGTCAGTTCGCGTTTGACATCCTCTGCATTTAGTGTGCCTGTGTTGTGTAAAAAACATTCTTAAGTTAAACTAATAATAAAGAAAAGCCTTTTACATTTATAAACCATGGTTACAAACAGTATCCAGTCCATCTGTTAATAAGGCTTTTGTTATAGAACGGGCAGGAGGCTCACCGAATATTAAGTGATACCACGAACACTCTCAATGACAGAGGCCTCGCTACGTTGCCGGCCCTTTAAACAAAAGTTACTTTTAAACTTAAACTTTTAATGCAAGACAATACTTTTGTGTACATATACATATTTATAATGATGCCTGGACAAATGTTTGAAGCGCCCCATTCTGCAACAATTACTTTGTATTTTGGAACTCCGATATTCGTCGCGAGACTTGGGGAACAACAGTGGCTATACAAATAGTATTTAGATGTTTATGTCGATATAGCGGTGTTGGCCTAGTGGCTTCAGCGTGCGACTCTCATCCCTGAGGTCATAGGTACGATCCCCGGCTGTGCACCAATGGACTTTCTTTCTATGTTATGTATTTAACATGCGCTCGAACGGTGAAGGATAACATCGGGAGGAAACCGGCTTCCCTTAGACCCAAAAAGTTGACGGCGTGTGTCAGGCACAGAAGGCTGATAACCTACTTACCTATTACATTAACAAATGGCCATGATACAGATAGAAATCGGAGGCCCAGACCTACAATGGTTGTAGCGCCATTTATTTATTTTATTTTAATTCCATAAATACGGCACTGAACTTAAAAAAAATTGCTATTTCGAGAAATGAGGGTCGAGTTCTTCAAGTGGGTAATTTAATATGCAATCGTTTTATTACATTATTGGTTAACAGGTGCGTCTATTGTACATACCTTTTATACATAACAAAACATTAATGATCCCCTGGTTCCTGTTTGTGTCCAGTAAGGAACGAATTGTAGCATTTCTTATAAACTCCACACTCGGGTAGCGGCTCGACAGCAGTTTTAGCCATAAATGGTTGCTTATTCTTACAGCTGGAATACAAGAATTTTGTATATAAGTTGTGATTATGTTAAAGAAATATACTATAAAATAATTTTAAAGGTTGTGGTTATAAACATATTTTTATAGATTGGGAAAAAAGGCTGATTAAGCATGATACTGCAGCCCACACATTGCCAAATAGCGACTGCGTTGCCGGCCTTTTTACCAGAATATTGTACTCAGATTGAAATAAGAACCATTTTCCGGCTTAATATTGGAAAATTCCTTATGAATTGCGAAAACATCAATTATTATCATAATTATGATACTAAATTAGTATTTACACAATATAGGCATTTGTTTCAGACCATTGACCTCAAAATAATCGATAGATATCAACGTTTAATAATTTATTTATTAATTTACTGACTAAATAAATTGTTTTTTTTTTTCACTTTTGCGTTACTTGCGAAAGTAATGGAGGATTCTCTGTGAATAATTTTATAAAAACCTATATTTTAACATAACATAGATACTTATAAATTTATAGTATGATTTGAAGGGAATAATAATAAAAATGACAAAACACGGCGCATGAATAACCATTAAAATAATGAATAGCTTTCAAAATAAATAAAATTCACTTAAGTTTTAACATAAAAATTATAATAAAGCGTAAGTTCATCAATAAGAATGACTCCAACTCGTTGAAACTGATATTCGTTCTCTTACTTGCCTTGAATTATCATTGAAACAGAGATACAAATGCGTCTGCCCCAAGACTATATTAAATCTTTTGCTTACCGACATAAGATAGGGCCAGAGCCGGTAAAGCGGACACGGCTATCCAGAAGGCACAGTATGTGTAAAATTCCTCCCTCAATCTAGATCGTAAGCTCTGTGGTTCTCTCCTCATGTTATTTTTCGCGTGTATACTGTAAACACAATGTATGATTGTTATTGAAGGCGATCATCTGAACTGTGTAACATAGTCCCTGGGGCGTGAGATAAAATCACTCTGCTTTTGGTTTTTAAAAATAGTAGAGAGAAGTCCGAAAAAAGCATATCTAGGAATTTCAGCCTCCGCAGACATTGCTGGAAAGATGCTGTGGAGAGGGATTTGCGCGAATTGGATCAAGGTCACATCTAAGATCAGCCACAGCTAGCATCGGAATACTTGACGTTACATATTGATCGACGTTCAGTTTCGCGATCATTTGTAGGGAAAGGCTAAATTAGCCTCCCAAAAAGCTTGGTGTGCTCAGCAGGCAAAACGGTACTTCACTCTGGGTCACCGCTTGCCAATGTTCCGAACTAATTCAACTTAGGGTCCTTCAAGAAAAGAGCGTATCAATTCTTAAAAGACCGGCAACGCACTCGCGAGCCCTCTGGCATTGAGGGTGTCCATGGGCGGCGGTATCACTTAACATTAGGTGAGCCTCCAGCCAGTTTGCCCCCTGTTCTATAAAAAAAAATCAAGGTTATTTTCTCCTATCGGAGACTATCACTTTGGGTCACTGCGCCAGTGGAGTAAATATAATTACGCTAGATAGATTGTATACTTACTCTAGGAGTTGCAAATCTCGCCCACTTTCACAAAATTTATATTCAATTATTTATCATTTACTCGTGTTCGTAAAGTATTAGAAAATTGTGTACGTTTTTTATCAAAATTCTGATGAATAAATATTCGATTGGAAAGTTTATTGAACTTAGATTTATCTTTACATAACAAAAGTTATCGATACGGGAAGGTAAATTAATAATTTCTTAATTTGATCATAGTCTTAAAACATATGACCAACGATTGTTATAACAGTTTATAATTATTGTAACCATTCTTATAATACAAAGATAAAATGCGTATTATAATAAAAACTATGTATATTTAAATAATTTAAAGTTTTTGGCGTATAGCTTTTATTTAATAAAAAAATACCATTACAGATCTCTTGTTTCATTCACCTGACATACAAAACAACTATTTCAACAGTTATAGTTAAAATGTTTTCAAAAAAGACTATTTCTTACAGTATAAGAACTGACATGGATGATGGAGCTCCTCAATAAATGATCTATCCAACACAAAAGTTCTCAAAAAAACCAATAGTTACCGAATAAAGCGTTCCAGGATAATAGTTTTAAAAGGTATGAATTTCTCGGAAGTTTTTGACTAACACTGTTCAGTTAAAGTTAAATCTATGTCCTATTTAATATTGATTACATCGTATCGTCAATGTTGATAAAAAGGCCAAATGCCGACCTCTAATAACGTAACTAATAGTGGAATTAATACGTCATACACAACTATAAATGCTACATTTTATATACTGATTATTGATATGGGTTAAGGACGATTAAAGAAAATTTTCATTAAGTTAATGATTTAGACGTTAGTAAAAGTTTTGACCAATCACGCTAGAAAAGTATTTCACTGAAATCAGAATTGCGATTTTAGGCGTGTTAAATCAGACAGAGATTTAAATATTTAATGGACCAGTGCCACTGTGTTTATAGAATTTAATGGTATATAATTTGTATTAATAAGTTAACAATGCACGATAAAAGTCACAATAAAACAATACTAACCTATTACTTTCAATTTATGGACCGGAACTGAGTGTATTATGTTTGGGTTTGAAGATTTTCAGTTCTTTGTCATATTTTCACTCTTCGAAAGGTCTAAACTAACTTATAGGTGAAAACGGATACGAAATCCAGTACCAACTGTCACAATTACAAAATAGAATCCCTAATTAATATGGACCATTTTAACGATAACCTCATTAAAGAAAATAGTGAAATGTTATGTCTAAAAAGTTCATCCGGTTAAAGATTGTTCACCTTTTTATTTGTAAACAAGTTGATTAAAAATGTACTCACAAATTCTCACAATAATAGAAATCGCGGGTATTTGGAGCGGAATTGAACGCAAGCGCAGTTGTGTAAGGCAGACCGAGTGCGGAGTGAAACTGGTAAGAATGACCCCACATATATTGCGGCCACAGCGTGCATTTGTAGTGGGGAAATTGGACAATTTTTTGCATATAATAAAATTGATTCTTATGCTTTCATTATTTAATCCGAGGTCCAGAAATATGGTGTTCCATAATTTTTAGTTAATAATACAGTTACTTATAGATATAAATACGATATATATATACCTACCGTGCACACATACAGCCATGATTCTTTATAAGATAATTCTGGTCCTAGTCAAAAATAAGAAAGAAAAAAAGGGATTTTCAGCATTATTTTTCTTCGGGTACTGTTCAGATTCGGCGAAATTAACATTGATGTGCGGTATTTTATCGTATCAATGTTATTTATTTTTACCACTATATGACAGCAGACTGTGGCAATACAGCTGTTATTAGTAATTGATAGTATACACGCTTATCACAGCATTGTCCAAGGTTCAAGAACGGTGTATGACAGATATGTTACCATAGAAAGTAGGGGCCGAAATCAGTCAGCATGGCATGGATAATTCTTGTGGGGTTGAGGTAGCTTTGAGTTAGCACTAATATGACTTGTATGTCAAAAACGTATAGGAAAAAATAGGTGTAAATAATCAGGGGTAGAATGGTAACAAAATAAACTAGCGACACGATCCGTTGATAGAGAACGGATTCTTTTGTAATATGTATCTATTAAATAAAAGTATATTTAGTTTAAGAATATTGTAAATACTTAATTACTTAATGGTAGAAAATTTAAAAAGTTTTGTGTTATATACGCAAAACTTGTTCAACTTGAACTAAGGTATCTGGTTATTAATTTATTAAGGCCTAGCTAAGGGAAATTTGTAATAAAATGAAAAGTATCCAACATAATCAACAATATTTGTTATTAATCAGTCCTGTACTTATATTACAACTGAGTTTAAACAAAAAAAACTTCTCTAGCTTAAAACCAAAAAAAAATATAACGCTTTAAAGTTATGCGTGTTTTGGCGCATTAGGGAAAAATTATGAGAGTATTTTTTTTCTATTGTTAGTGTTGTTTTTTCTACAAACGTAGAATAAGGCAAAAGATAAAATTTTTGAAAATATTTTTATCTTGTTACGCCAAAGAAGTATAACTTCAAACGCGTGTACATATACTTAAGTACACACACGTTTTTTTATTTAAAAACGCAGTCTGTAGGCCTTATTATACTAGGGTAGGGTAAAAAGGGCTCACTTTAAGAATTGGTACGCTCTTTTCTTGAAGGAACCTAAGTCGAATGGGTTCGGAAATACTTCAGTGCGCAGTTGGTTCCACATAGTGTTGGTGTGCGGCAAAAACTGCCATAGAAACGCTCAGTTAACAATTTAGATTGTCGCGTATCATGTGCTAATCGAAACAGCTCATCAGCGGATGTAATGCTAGTCCATTCCTATATGTTCATAATACCATCCACTCTGAATCATTTTTATAGTAAACTAGCGGACCCGTCAGACGTCCGTACAGGTCTTAAAAACGTCTATTTGTAAATCTAAAAGATTCTCGAATCAACTAAATACACACAAAAAGTCATCAAAATTGGTTTAGGACTTTAATTTCTTTAATATTAATTTTATTTTATTATTTTTGCTATTAAAGTGTATGTACCTTAAAAAAAGGTGTTCGTTTCTCATCTTCCAATCCCAATCTTATCACCCGTTTTATATAATTTAAATGTTAGCCCCACCTCATCTGTTTCAGACAAGCACAAAATCTGGCGCAGCCACAGAGCAGTCCGAATATTTTAAACGGCAAAAATTTACGATATTGTTTGGAGTATAGGCTTCAGTTCACAAATGCTCATTGAAGATTTAAGTTGGCGCCCGGTGGATAATACTGGTGAACGGAGAGCTGTGGCTTTCCGCGCTCAACAAATAAGTATCGAAATATAGCGAGGAAATGTTAGCATTGAAGGTACACTGCCACAGGTACCAAACTTTTAAAATGTATTTTAGTTTTCTATTTTTGCTATAATTTTTTTATAAAAAAGTGTTTTGACGTGACTGTGCCGTTATTTATTAACACTTTCTATGCAAATAAAGGATTGGTGAGGTGAGGAAAAAATACATACAAAATTAAAATTATTTATTGAAACAATTTGATATTTAAATTAAACGTTATATAATTTCACTAAAGCTATTTCTGAGAGCAATTAAAAAAACGGAGCTTGTACATAGGTATACATTAGGTATCAATAGGCTTTAGGAAGAATTTAGAAACAATTGAAGTGAAAAATCACTGTATTGAGGCAATATCTAATTAGTTCATATACTATTGTAAATTTATACATTCATACATACCTTAATAATGTGGCAATCATGTCGCAAATATCTATATATTTTATATCGAACATATATATGTTTATATATACATAAACATAGCATATGTTTTACAATATATGAATTAGTTATGTAAATAATTGTAAAATATCATTCAACTAAAAAAAACAAAAATTTCTAATTCATTGGGAAAATAAAAAATATTTCGAGTCGAAATCTCTTATAAAACTTTAACAAAACGCAAACATACATTAACTTGACATTTTAAATGTGTCATCTGAGATGGCAATCTGTCAGTGACAACTGAAAAGCTCGAAACGTCAAGTTAAATAATGAAATAAGTTCGCGTCTATGTTAAAGACGTTTTATTACAATGTAGTTTTAAAACCAGAGATTCAAGAATCTGAATATCTTGTCTATGTATTGTGGATCTTTGCAACAAAAATAATGCAGTTATTAATGAAACAAAACTCAGCCCCTTTGATACCTGATAACTAAAAATTATTTCATACAAGGGATACAGAAAAATACAGCCACTCTTATCACATAGCTTTATTATCTACTTTGTCTATCATAGAAAATCTAAGATGATATCTATCGCATAAATTAATAACTACGAAAAATAGTTTCCAGTACTATCCTATACTATACAGGTGTCAATGATAAAATTGCTTGAAACAACGCATTTCATGTCATTTGGGTTATTTTAAAAATATGGATTTTGTTCTGTAATTTTTATTGTAGATCATTTTTAAATAGACTATTGATTAGTTCATTTAGTTGCATTAATTAAATCTTGATTAATTAGCTTTAATCAAGACTTAAACGTCAAATGTCATTAAAGCTATTGATTAGAGGACGTGTCAAATTCCGTCACAGATTAAAGCTATAATGTCATTTTGTAACAGAATAATTTTTGCTTTAAAATATAAATACTACTAATATTACAAGGTAATGGTTTTGTAGAAACAAATTTTTAAAATAACCCTGAAAATTGCAAAAGCAGATTAAAGTATTTGGCATCCAAGTAACTAATATTAGCGTCGCGAGGAATTGTAAATGCGCATGAGCACTTAATTGTGACAGCGATCTTTGATATGCTTTCCCTGAGTTGCCACTGCTCAAACTTTTCCAGAAAGTTCACCAAAACAAAATTCATAGTTTCTAATTTAAAATTGATCGAAACACATTTATTGTCAAAATACCGTATCTATAATTTAAATGTGCCAAAACTGACAGTGACAACCGCCATCATTTTAACTGTCAAACAATAAGCTGCAAAAAATATACCGGAAGCGAATCAAACGGCGCTGGCTCTAACTTGCTTTGTCGATATAAACTTTTGCTCGAGCGACCTCCTGGGAATGCCGCTAACTTTTTTAGGGGATCCGTAGTTAATAGATGAAGGAAGAGACTTGTATCCACCATCGGAGCTGTAGTCCGTGTCTGTGGACTGACCGTTGAGACTTGGACTGTGTCTGTTAACGCTTTCCCTACTACTAATTCTGCCGTTATAGAGATCGCTGTATGACGTATGATGTTTGATACCCGTCTCTTCGATCACCGTCGGTTTTAGTTCGACTGTAGAATAGTTTTGATTTTGGAAATTTTCTATGGACCTAGATCTGTTCGTGTATAGGTTTTTGCGGTCGGACTTTTCGCTGAGAGACGAGTCTCTTTTGATGTACCGTCTGTTCTCCGTGTTGGTCACGGCTTGGAGGTACTTGGTACCGACGCGGCTGTTAGGTTTTAGGTGTACCGTGTCAAGTCTGTCTGTCTGAGTGTCGTCAAGTCCGTTCACTTTTCTCGCACCACACTGACATTTCACTACCCCGTTGGTAACAGGTCTCTTTGTCTTTTGTGCTTCACTGTAAGACGGCAGCTTTCTCCCGTTCCCTTGTTCATTCCAACTGTAATTAATTAAATTAATGTTAATGACAAATTTCATCTATTGAGAGATTTTACATTTATCAATGACATAATAGGATCTGATCACAGTTTCTTTGAATTTGTAGTTGTTATATTTGTAATGAAACTAATAATATATTAAACGCACAAATTAGCAATGACTAAATTTATAAAAAGTTTTGGATAAGGCTTTAGGCTTTACCGTGTAAGGTTCATTCATTCACAATAATACTGCAAGACATCAAAAGCACACTAAACAAACCTCACCTTTAAATTCTGACGAGGCAGCGTGTAACACAGAAAACAGTTTCATAATCAAGTCACAATTAAATGTCAATGACAAAAAGTTCAAGTCCAAACACGAAAGACCAAATTCAGTATTTTAAATTGAAGGCATTTAATCACAGAACATTTAGCAAAAAAGCATATCTGTTGCAAGAGTCTCAGTATTCAACTATACTAGTAACCCTTGGAGTTTTAAACAAATAATTTATCGATATAGGAACCTTTACTATCTTGTGCAACGAGTCTATAAATTAAAAGCATTATACAAAAGTAACAACTGCTCAAAACATTGTACGGTACAAATATTATAACAGATGAAACGCTAAAATCAAGGCACTTATGTACTCTGGACTGTTATGTAAAATCTTTTATAAAACAATCAAAAGTTTCAGTCTGAGGTGGTTTTGGTCAGTATTGTTCACCCAGTTACAAAAAGACAGCAGATACAATGAAAGTGAAGATTATACCATACTACCTCAGATATAAAAAGGCCTATTTAAAAACTTTGTTGCAACAATCGACATCGTAAAAATTATCGGAGCTCCTGTAAAACAGATGCAACAAGCAAAAAACATTGATCGAGCACAACAGGCACACGGCAAGCAAGCAGTCCAACCATTCTACCTGATCTGACGGACGAACCCTCGCACCGCCCAAGTGGAAACTGTCGTTACACATCATTTCGAATACATCCCAAAGAAATTAAAGCAGCATGTGAGAAAAATGACAGATTTAAACTAAGATTTTTGACGAGAATCGTTGTAGATGGCGAGATGGATTGTGAAACTAATGGAGCGATTAATGTGAAATCAATATTTTGAAGATCAAGCAAATCTTACTTTCACGTTGACTAAACTAAAAATAAATAAATAAGCTTATACTTAATTTTATAGAATAGCAAAATTATCAAATGAAGACACCAGTAAAATACGGCGTCATTGTCAGGGTGATTCTGCAAATATTTGAGAACATAATTTTTCTATTCATATATTCCTTAAATGTAACGATCCATTTGGATTTACCGACACCGGCTAATTCATAAGTTGTCGATAAAGTAGATTTGGTACTTTCATATAAATTCGCCGTGTAGGGCGAGAGGTTTAAAGATGGGATGGTCGGAATAAATAAAGAGATAGATGTGAAATAACTATACAATTGAGATTTTAATGAGTGTAACGTTGTAATCAACCTAAAACAAATAAGTGCTGTAAGATAAATAAATACGATGAATGAATTTGAAGATTTCGTTCGATTTAATATCGGGAAAATAAGTGTTGAAAGTGAATATAGGTGTTATGTTAAATGCAAACAATTACCTCACTAATCCGGAATTTTCAGAACTGGTTAGCGTTGTACCCATCGGCGGCCGCAACTGTGAATAATTACAATTTTATATATTTATTTATTTACAAATCTTAGGTACACTTATACATTGGTACAAGAAAAATAAAATATATTTTTTTAATGTGACAAGCGCTTAAAGGCAAACATAACATACACGAAGATATAAAAAAACTAAACGAAAATCATTTTCAAAGCGTGAGTAGAGCAATTATGGATATCAGACCCAGCTCGTTTATCGGAATGCTCAATCTGGATATCGATGAGTATTGAACAAAACGTTCTTTCAAAAGGGGACAAATGGGATAAAGGGATGCCCCCAGGCATATTTAGAGGGTACGCGAAATTTAAATTTAGCTAAAAGGTTGGAGCAATCAACCTGATTGTTACATTTCTTAAATACAAACCAACCGATTTTCCAATGACAACATCTTAAAGTGCGCTAGCCTGGTTTCGTATGTCGGTTTAACTCTTTTTTCGAGATGAGCGATAAATTTTAAAACGAAAATGCGTGTATATTTTTGGCTTTTATTGTTCTATTTTTTTTTTGTTCCTTTTCCTGCCTTACCCTGTCAGTCTGCGTAGCAACATTGCACGTGTCATCTGGTCGTGCATCATGGCTCTCTGCCATCCTCAGCATCTGCTGCTGCAGCACGCGCACCAGACGGTCACGCTCCTCTAACTGACTCTGCAAATTGTGTGCAATATTTTTAATAGCGGCAAATTTTTATCATACGATCCATTTCATGTCATATGGAGCAAAGTATAGTACCTCTATCTTGTAAAACAAACTATTTGGCGATTAAAAGAAGTGTCGGAGAGTTTCTAGTCAGTTCTTGTCCGTTTTACGCCCTTGAAAAAATTTCTAAGTTATGTACTTAGAAATTTTTTTGGAGTTCATAAGTCCACAATAACATATATGAATAAATTATATTTTGATTTTGAATTAGCATTGAATGTAAATTTAAATCGTCAATTGTAGAACTTCTGATACAAGAGTATCGTTGTATCAGAAGTTCTGAAATGTTTTATAACCTAAACATCTATCTAAACATGAAAGAGATACAACTAGCACACGCAGGGCAATTGCCGCATTTTTTCTCATTATGGTTTCCCGCACGCCGCCAACCAGTGAGAGATCGCTCTGAAACACACAAGCCGCCAAATTATCTAATGTATGTGACAAGTACAACTCGTCATATTTTACTTCAAGTCAGATACAATTAAAGTTGTTCGCAGAGAACTTACAGTATCAACATAAGTATTCAATGGACCACACGCTGGCAGGTCACAAACACCGCAAAACAACCAGTCAACACGAACACTTCACCGCATACACAGCAGCAGGCGTCCACATGCTGGGAACGTTCATAACATTCCGAAGCGGCAACAGGCGGCGACGAGCTTGTTGCAGCTATTACTTTCGGGCTGACTATTTTTATTATAAATTAAAGCAGAGAAAGAAAAAAGAAGAGCAAAGACGATGGTGGATGATTAAAATACATAGAACGCGTCAACGCTTTCGACCATGCACTTTACTCGGTTTTATCTTGAGAGTTTCTTAAAAATGTCAGAATCGTAGGTGCTCTGAAACAGACAGTTACTTCGCGCGACATCGAAAGTGTAGCAAGTAAAACGTCCCTCCGAAGCTCGCGCACAAGACGCTGCCAAACGTATACGTAGCAAACTGTATGCCAAACATCCTTGGATTGCAAGATAAACCGACACCATCCGAACGCTGACCTTACAGAACACAAACAGGCAAACAACGACAAAACCAATCTACACGTCCGTTTTGAAGTAAGCTGTTAGCTGTTGCCATGCAAGCGGTATTTAACATCAAACGGCAAATTGCAACAATAACGGCCTTATAACAAAGCGTGGATAAAGCTAGTAGGTACATATCGTGTCAGTTTCTATGGTTACGTTGTATGTTACGATGATGAAAAACTTCTAAATTAATAAATTCTTCCCTGACCTATCAAATCCAGTCGTTAATATATGTATACGTTACCGGAAATGTATGTAATCTAGGAATTGTATACAAATCCTAGGAAATTTATATAATTCCGAAGCTATTTAGGAAATGTATAAAATATTGTTTCGAAAACTATTTAATACATAAATGTCCTAGGAAATGTGCACAATTCCTAGGAATTATATGTAATTTCATATCGTTTTAGGAAATGTATAAACATAATGCTTTCTGTAATAAAACACGTTCCTAAAATGAGAATAATAATTTTTATTAGCACTCGTTGAGACAACAACGTTCAGGTAACAGTCATATCGTAAAATATAATAATCTTCTTATTATCTTACAGCTTGCTACTCTTCCTAAATAAAAAAACAATCTAGGGGTAAAACAGACTATTCTTCATGTACAATGTAAATAACAATGTAAAGATTTCCTAGGAAATGTGTATAATATAATTTATTTTACACATTTCCGTGCGATTTTAGGAATTACATACAATTCCGAGGAAATGTATATTATGACGGATTACATACATCTCCGGTAACATATATCTATATAGACAAGCGATTATATAAATTATAAAAGCATCTAGAAGCAAAACCAGCATTCTTTATTACATGATAAATGTCAACACCTCTTCAAATTATTATGAAAATAGATCCCAATGAAGTACTGTACCTTGTAAATTTTCTAAATATCTCAGATGTTTTGTTGTTGATTCGTTTAAGCTTTGCTAACTGCTGCTAATTGTGTTAATTATAAGAGAAAATTTTCTAATTCAGTAGAACAGTTATGGTTGCTGCCGTGGCTAAATTCGGAGAAACTTCTTATCGAAAAACAATAATTGTTTTGGACTTATAAAGGCTTCGTAAGAAATCAAGAAAATAATTGCTTATAAAGTAATCAATAAAAGTTTATAAAAGATTTAATTGGATTCGAGTCGTATAATCTACTTATAATACAAAGTAATAATGAACCAGATGCAGAAATATCGATGCAGAATTTCGTTGTTACAATACGGTTTGATTAAGTTTTCCATATTGTTTTTCGATCCGTTTATTAAAATTTAACATTTGAAATATTTTCTTAATACTAAAATGGTTTTTAATTGCTTCATTAAATCATAGTTTACTATGAAAAATACCGACTAATAATTTCGTAACATCCGTAGCTCGCAATTTGTCTTGTAGTACTCTTGGGTGTAAGCACTGTCTCAAAACATGTGAAGAGTGGGCAAACAATCTCTTAAGTGAAGGGTGAGAATATGTTTTTTACTATCAACAAAAGGCGTTGTGTATAAATTAAATTTAAAGTACAAAATAATTAGATACATTAAATAGGATATGACTCTTTGATCGTGAAACCCACTTAGGTGATCCGAGTCGCGACTTAGCGGTGAATATGACGCCCGACTCCCATACATTTTGACGTACAAGAATGATACATCCCGCTAAGTGTTGACTTTGAATCTGAGTCTTATTCATAAACGTAGTATAGACAAAAACATAACATTTATTACTAACAAAGACACACACACATAAACACACAAAATAGCAATAATCAAAGAAAAAAAATTAAATAAAAATTATAATGAGAAATATAAAAAAATTAAAATTATTTATTTTTCCCCTTTCCCATTCAAGTGAGTAATGCGCGTGTGCTGTGGCCTGTGGAATTGTTATAAGTTTATAATCTTAAAGACCAGAAGAGCTGTAATAACCACCATTTGCTAACAACACATTGTCTGGAATAGACTATAGAGATAGAGCGTTGATGTCGCAAGCTTGAAATTCCGATTATTTAAAATTGGTAATCAAAATATAGGAATATCTATTAAATTTAAGGTATACATTACAGGAGCCATTTTTTATATTAGTGGTACTGTAACTTGAACCGCCTAACACCGCAAATGGAGATGGGCAGGGACACATAGCCCGTTATATAGATGGTCAAAAATGGACTGAGCTGGAAGCACAAGAAACTAGGGCAAATGAATAGAGCGATTAATGCGACCGAAAATTTGATGACAACGGCAAAAATATAATAAAGCAAAAAGATGTTGGCATTCTCTCGGACAAGGGCCGCTTAGAATAATAAATTTGTGTATATTTCTTTTTTATAATTCATGTCAATAAGATGTGGATAAATAAAGGCTTATTATTATTGCAAGTGCAAGTGGATCCGACGTTTTTTATCCTAATTTCGATATAGTTCAAAATTGGGATAGCGCGGTACAAAAACTCATAGGTGTATGGAGATATTCAAAACATCAGTTGTGTTATAAAAATAGGATTAGAAATCTAAATATGTACATTACCAAACCCAATGTTAGCATCCGTAGCATAAAATTAAAAAGCTGTAGCGGTTAGTTTCCAGTTTTCTAAACACATTTCATTCCACTTCCTAATATGTGCTTCCAGTTATCTGGACTTAAGATTGCCTACTTATAACGATATGAGTAAATATAAAAAAAATACTGAAAAATACTATAGAAAAGGTTCTATTTGAGAACTCTTGTAGGTATACCTACGTAAGGGTTCCCACAGGGCTGGGGTAATAAAAATATCCTTGTAAAGCTACAAGAAGACTTGCTCTAAAATAAGTGGATGTCAAAGTCAAAATAACTTTATTCATATAGGTAAACAAGTACACTTTTGAACGTCAGAAAAGAAGTTAAACTAATTCTTAATTTAAATTTACCACCACTTCGCAAGTCAAGGGCGTATAGCGGGCAAGAAACTCTCCGCCACTCTTTTTGATCGCTAAGTTTTAAGTCACAGAAATTGATATTCGTCAAATTTATAAAAAAGGCTTTATTTACGTTCAACGAGAGCTTTGAATTTTTTAGTAATGATTCTCTAATTTCGCTTGGAAGTTTGTTGCAAAAACGAATACAATTTCCATATAAGTAGTGGTTTATCTTCTGTATGTTACTCATGTACAGAATGAAATGCGTTTACAATACCATAGTCTCGTGCAACCAAATTCCTCACACAAGCAAATACTTACACTCATCGTATGATGCTCCTCCCCCGGCTGGAATTGCGTGCAGCGAAACGATGCAACCAAAACATAAAAATTACAACACGAAAATCATGTGCGAACAAGCAACATTAAATGCACTAACGGTCTCATTAATTACAAGTTGTTCTTGAGTTAATAAATCAATATTTAAGGTACGATTCAGTCTTCAGAATATGAATTTGCCGTGTAATAATAGGACTCATAAATCGAAATGAGTTTGCATTTCTCAGAATTGTTACGTATATAAATACTTACAAATTTTTCATGTGAAAATGTAATCAACTAATATTGTCCTTTATAAATAATTGTACTTAGAATAATTACTTGTAAAACATCTCGCGACATTATGGCCTTGTTACTTGCTTTAACAATTTTTGTCATTTAGGGTCTGTTTCACAATGTATGGATAAAGTACCAAATAACTATGCAACACAAATTATTTGTAAGATAAATTGTGCTATTTGACATTCATCGGACTCATAGCTTATGATAGACTTTATGTGACGAATAGCGCTATCTGACAGTCGTGAAACGCAACAATAGTGTTTATCTTACAAATAAGTAATAAATAGCTAATTTGGAACTTATGTAGAACTTATCCATACATTGTGAAACAGACCTTTAGTCAAATTAACGACAGGAAAAGGTCGCTCTTAATAACCGGGAAATAATTGGATAATTAGTGAAGTCTATTTTAACGTAAAAGACTTTGTATATCGAAGTAAGATAACGAACAACGGTAGTGCATAGTTTATCGAGTCGGTCATCTTTGTAACCGCAAAACAATGCTTAGGAACTCGATTATAAAGCTCATTTTCTCATAGTTATTTATAATGAGCTTTTTATGAAACTACTATCATACTTGGTATATTAAGACTAATATTATAAACTCAAATTACTTTTAAAATCTAAAATTGGAAGTATTATATTTTTACTTTCTAATTTTTTGTAATATTGCCATAATTGTCATGGATTTTAGAAAAGAAAGCTTGTAACTCATTCTGTGGATATATTTTGTGATGATTAATAAATAAATACCAATTTTTAAAATATAAATTTACATTTAAAAACTTACTGACTATCGAATGTCGACGTAAAAGTCGAACCACTGACAGTGCGAGAGAATGATTAAATTCTCTTGATGCAATGATCATTATGTCCTCAACTTGTGTTATTTTTAATTATACATCAGACTTTCGAATCTAAATGGAAGATAATGCTTAGCAAATATATTAGTAGACCTTTCAGATTCAGTGTTTTCATTCAGCAAGATTGGTTCTTAGTATAAATATATAATCACACGTATTCAATAACAGTTGCATGACTAGTTTTTCGCTAAAATTCACGTAAAATTCCTTGACTATGGATTATAGACTTTATAATGTGTTTCTCTATTGATTTTCAAGTAACAATAAGATTTTTATCATTAGTTTTAAGTTTAACAAAATTCCCTAGTAATGATTTGTTACACAGCTCTCGGTTACCTTTCAACTAATTTAAATTCATACTTGCTAAAGATTAAGCGCGTGATGCAAACGATTCATTAACATCGTTACTATGCGCATTGCTATTAATTGGATTATTATAACCTTTATGTGGACTTTCTAAGGCCATTATTTATTACGTTCTACGTTTTGTAGTTTTTCAATAAAAGTTTGCTTATGGACCGTAAGTGTTAAAAAAATGGTGAACAGAAATTAATTTACATAAATCACAAGGCTTTAAAAAAATCTATTAAAAAATTGAACACATGCACAGTCGTATAATAAAATAAAACGTTACTATGGCAACGCTTTCTTTACTTGGTAATAAGCTTCTATACATTACTTATTATTCCTATTATTAATAACGGTAGAAAAACGAAACAAAACTTGTAAAAATACAAACTAGGAAACGTCTCATGCGCATCTAATGTACTAAGTAAAAACGTAACCATGGTAACGAAGTTTTGAAGTTTTCAGATACTGACCTCCTGTAAGACCCGTTTGAGCTGCAGAAGCAGCGTCTTGATGTCGACGACGTCTTGAAGAAGCGTTGATGGCGCTGGTGCTGGTGAAGTGCTGCCATCGCTGGCGCCATCTGATGGTGTTTGCGTTCGTGAGCGTTGGAGAAGACGCGCGCTTCTGACTGGTAGACTGGCCCTGGAATTAGAGACGGCTGATGAGTAACAGTCGCACTGTTGGGTTCATACGTATCTAACAAATTTGTAAGCTTCAGCCTGGAATTAGCCTGGAGAGTTCAATAGGTAAAATACAGAAATATGTCTGCTCCATGGTCAGCTCTAAAACCGGGGCATCATTAAGATTAATGAAGAATTGCCAATAACTTTTACAAACTAATAATTTTGAATTCTGTCTTGCATATATATTTGTTTTAACACAATGATATGCCATAATCCCTCTGATGACCGCATGAATTTGGATAACATTGTTTCGTTTTTTAATTAATTCTTCATAATAATTTATTGCTATAATATATGCATAAAAAACATGTGTTTTGAGATTGTGAAAATCTATTTCTATTATGTAGTCTTATGACTTCCCAGTGAAAATTATTAGTATATAATTGTGAAAAATAATATTATTTTTATTTACACAAATACAGTATTTACAATTTTCTTAAATAATATAGATTATAAAAATAATTAGAAATAAATAAAATGAAAATCAAAACAAATTTAAAAAGTTTGGTCCCTGTGGCAGTGTACCTTTAACGCTGGCAGCATTTCCTCGCTGTATTGCGAGACTTATTCTTTGAGCCAGGAAAGTGCCAGCTCTGCGGTCACCGGTACTATCTACCAGGCGCCAACTTAAATCTTTAATAAGCGCCTGTGCACTTGAACCCCACGGCCCAAGAGTCTCTACTCCAAAGGGAACAAAATTGAAGTTGGAGGAAAGACTCTTATATTTGTGCCGTTTATTATTTTCTGCCTGCTCTGCGGCCGCCCCAGCTTTTTTGCTTGTCGGAAGGAGATGAGACGGGGCAAAGGTGTCTACACAGGTAGCATCCCATACTAAAGCCCGTCCCATTTTCCAAGGGATCAAAGACATTCCATCCGGCCGCTTGCCATAAAAAAAAAACTTGAAAAATAACTTTTGTATTATACCTAGATCTGAATGAAATCTAAACGCTGTAAAGTTCATAGAACCCAGAAAAACTTTCCAGTAAATACTCAGTTACACTTTATTATATTTGTAATGAGATCCGGTGGAATCGTATTACAATAGATACATTTATAATGTCCAATGTATTGGAACATTAATACCATATTATCGCTTTTATACAATCATTTTAAAGAGAAACTAACGGTATTAGTTCACTTTTTACAATTTATTTAAAAAGACAAGTTAAAAACCTGAAGTAAATATAATTGTTTAAAAATATTTATTGGTATGGCATTAAGATACCATTGAAACTTACACATCTGAACCTTACATTTATACTTTTTTTTTATGTTGGGTTGAATATGATTTTGTCCCATTCGGTGTCGAGACCCTTGGTACGTGGGATCTATAGCGCTACAAGACTTTTTAAGGAAAGTTTATTCGACATCACAGGAGACCGAAGAGCTGGCAGATACCTCGGACAAAGAATTAGTCTAGCTATTCAAAGGGGGAACGCTGCCAGTATCTTCGGAACCTTGCCTAAAGGGACTCCTTTTAATAATATATTTTAGTTATTATATTTTAAGGTTAGTTATTGTTTGTTTGTTATTAATTAATTGAATCAAAAAATTCTAGTATACTATATTTTGAAGTCTATCTTAACAAATACTTAAAGTACCAATTTTTTACATTTTGTAGATACATACATTGTTTTAAACTGACTCCAATGCGAAAATCCAATACATTTTTGACGTTCTGGCGTCAGACTTAGCGATAAGTCTCGTTTCTGAATCTCACCCTTAATTTTTAACATACATGGCGTTGTCCCGTGGGTACGCCCCTTACCCTAGATCCCTCTGGGTATTCTCGGTGAAGCAATATATGTGGGCTTTTCCATAAGCTGATAGATCACGGAAATTTAGAAATATGCTTGTTATGTAGATAATACATATGCCATTAAGTGGATTTCTGTATATAAACACTAGGTAGACGTCCTAAATTGTCTTATCAAAATATAACTATAAGATTAGATATAAGAATTATCAACGTCCCCAATTGAATAGAACATTTTATAAATCTCACTTCATATCTTTTGGTCTCTTTAAAGAATTCTTAATACAAATTAAATGTATGTCTATGTTAATTAAGTGGATGTTTTAATTTGTAAATGCTGAACAGGAAAATGTTGTTAAAATATAAAAAAGATTGACGTTAAAGCGAAACACTCCTATTAGTTTTAGGAAAATTAGTTTTTTAGGTGTGTCAACACAAAACTAATTAGCAAAATTAAACCCGAAACTAAAATTAATAAGCTAGATATAATTTAATACGCATATTTAATTTCGTTTATTACACGAACCTACCACCTCCTGAAGAGTAGTTGTACTAGGAAACTATGTACATTTTTCTATGTAAGTATAAAAAGGCTAGCTTGCTCGTATGTGGAAGGAAGGTGAGGTGCATGGCATGTCTTAAGACTCAAAAAATAGGCAAAGAAAGCCTATATAGAAACTGTTTAAGGCTTATTTTTTTTTTATTTTATTCGCTTTACTACAATAAGTATGCCTCCTACCATTTTTCTAAAATTTCCAAACAATATATTTTTAAGTATTTCTTTAATATTTTTTTATATTTTTAATTTTTTTTTTTCTCTTAAGTTTAAATTACACTTTTTCATTTTTATTACTAAATAATTTTTATTTATTTCAATAAAGGCAATATCCCCAAAAATATCCTCTTATATCCTAAGTGGCTAAATTTTTAAGTTTTATTTTTTATGTTTTTCAATTTACTTTGGCTCTAACTTTTGTAAATTAAATAATTCTCTTCACAGTTTTATATATTTATTATAGATACAAATGCTCACACTCAATACAGAAGATAGCTTCACTTCCTTCAAAAATTGAGCAGTTGGGATTACCACTTTATTTGAGATAAAATGGCTGACCTCAAAGGCTAAGCTTTCTTAAAACTTTCTTTAACAACTGAGGGTTTTCAATTGAAAGACGAGGTCTCAAAGAAGTTCATTTTTCAATCTACAACTATTTTAACTAATAATTTCTGATACCAGATAAAATTTTAACATATGGGGTGTCACTCAATATAAAATTGGTAAGTATTAGCTAAGAAAGTCCTTAATCAGTTACTTCGGTAAGAATTACTGTTGTTTCTTAATATTTAAATTTACTTATATAGATTCATAAATTTTAGACTTTAATAAATTACTTCTCTAATTGATATAAATTTTTTTATCCAAAATAAAACGGCTTCCCCAGCATTTTCTCCTACACTATCCCATATCCTTTCTAGAGGTGAAATAAAAAGTATTTATTCAAAACCATTGTTAATTATTATACAAAAATAGGCTTTAATAGAAAAAAAGACCTATGCGAGATACATACTGAATAATTTTCAGCAAGTTCATATATAAAAATATAAAGCTTTTTCGAAAAGTGGGGCAATTCGGCTTTTCCCCTAAACCAAGACCTGTGCGTTGTACCCATATATGTATCTTTAAAAAGAAATATAATATGGTGGCTTCTATTTATAAAATAAAATAATGTTGTTTTTTCTGTTTTATAATGTGTACTAAATACTACCGGAATGAATTTCTCTGTATACATAATATACGTACACTATACAGGCTAATATATGGTTGTTACAAAAGTCATTCAAAACAACGTCGTTGAAGTTTCACAGATTACGAGAAAACTTCTAAAACTTCCAATATATACGACCTTCATCATTGTCTTTGAATAGTTCATAGATTAAAATACGTGGAGAAGTTTAAACAAATAAGTGCGAATCCACATGCAAGATTGTTTCATAATATACTTTAATATATTATATAAATAATAACATATATGTAACTAGCGGACCCGACAGACGTTGCCCTGCATGATATTTCAAGCGATTAGGATATTAAAGTATGAAAGTACCGACTGCAGCGCCATCAGCCGGGCTGATTTGTGAATCTAAACCATCCAGGGCTCCAACCAGCCGCATCCAAAAAAAATCTTTCAAATCGGTTGAAGAGCAGTTCAGTGACACACGTACAGTAGAATTATATATATTTATATGTAAGCTATCCTATCATTTAAGTTAGATCAAACTGCACACGGTGTGCAAATTTGATTGAAATCGCTTGAGTAGACGTGTAATTTATATATATTAAGATTAACAATGCAACATCTAGTAAGACTGAAAGAAGGTAATAATTGAAGTGCCTTTCTGTCGCATTTTGTAACCCGAAATTTTAAATAATTGCATTCAACCAACTGTCAAGTAATAGCCTATTATTTGCTATTTGACAGTAAAAAAACAAAGTATTGTTCAATGTAACTGTATAAAACAATAACAACATGTAATCATTAATATATCAAAAATGTTTTTTTTAATAAAACGATCACAGATTAGTCTTGCTTGTAAATAATGTCCTGCCTAATCC
The DNA here is from genome assembly GCA_905332375.1 of Pieris macdunnoughi. Lineage (NCBI taxonomy): Eukaryota > Metazoa > Arthropoda > Insecta > Lepidoptera > Pieridae > Pieris > Pieris macdunnoughi. The sequence continues at coordinate 5,641,680 of CAJOBZ010000007.1, forward strand.
CAATAAAATATCGATCGAAATATGTCTCGGTGTTTAATTTCGATCGGATTGGATTGAAGTATAACATATATTTTTGTTATTAAGATTGATAATTAACACGTAAAAGAGCGGTTTGTTTTTGTGTTTGCAAGCACGTCTTAGGGTTTTAAAACTCCACGTCACTTCAATAAAAATATAGTAACATACAGGTTTGGGCTTATTTGTGGTATTCCAGAATGTCACCTGAATTAATGAACACCTGTTTCGAGTACTACACATTTAAATAAAATCGTAACGGATATGAAAGCTAATTTTTTACATTGCCATGACCGCATGACTGGATATATGTACATTGTACATAATTGAATATTTGGGAAATATAGCAATATTTCTCAGCGATAATAAAGCATGATGACTATATTTTCGAAAACGACTGTATTGTTTGAGTTCTGTTCGTTACAAACATTAATTTATTCAAATATTTCCCATCATCTCTATATATATAAAATTGTCGTATCACAATGTTCGTTTACATACTCCTCCAAACGGCTCAACCGATTCTTATGAAGTTTTTTATGCATATTCAGTAAGTCTGAGAATCGGACATCTATTTTTCATCCCTCTAAATCTTAAACTTTATTATTTTATTTTTTTATGATACTGCATACAAAAATACATACAACCCTTAATTGTCAACCCCTCTACGATCAACCCATATTTTTTAGTATAGTAGATAGTTATTTTTATTGAACTAGAAAAATGTTTCCTAGAAATAATATACATGGCAAAACAACGTTTGCCGGGTCAGCTAGTAATATTGTTTTGAGCGCTTTACAGCTGTTGGAGCGGCACGAAAGTCTTACATATCTGTAGGATATTATTTACACAATAATTGTAAACAAAGTAAGCAAGTAGACTTCGTTACCCGTAAACCACTGTCAGACAAAACAGTCTAACTTGCATTCATGTAAAAAATGTCAGCTGTTTTCAAACAATGCAAAGAATCGCACATTTCTGCATGAACGCACGTTCCACGAACAATGAATGTGAAAATTGAAAAAGCGTTAATAGATAATCAATTAATAAATCGTGCCTGTATATAATACAAGTTTAAACAAGGAAATGTTTTAGATTGTATTTAAGTGAGGTTTGAATGTATTTATTCACAAAAATCAATACATGCTTCAGTAGGTACTAAATCAATGCGACAATGGCGAAAAAAATAATATTAATAAATAAGAATAATAATTAAAAATTGTAAAATAGAAAATTAAAACAACTTTAAAAAGTTTGCAGCGGCAGTGTACCTATATCGCGGGCAGTATTTCTTCCCTGTATTGCTATACTTATTCGTTGAGCGAGGAAAGCACCAGCTTTGGGGTCACCGGTACCAGGCGCCAACGTTTCAATTAAAATTTTACTATGCAGGTTAAGAATATTGTAAATACTGTATATTTGTGTGTTGCATTTTGTTAGTAATACATAAGATACACAATATCGCTACTGTGAACTCACACTGCGAACATATTTGCTATGTAACCTTTTTTTGATCATTATAATGACTAAAGACTCTCTCTTCATGTATTTCATGTCAGATCGTCGTGGTTAGCGAGGAATCATCTGGACTATCTGTTTCCATCTGTGTCCAGCGCCTCTTATTAATAATAATATAATAATCAGTGGCGCTACAACCTCTTTTAGGTCATGGCTTCAGATTTCTGAATCTGTTTCATGTCCATTTTTAAATCTAATAGGCAAGTAGGTAATCAGCCTCCAGTGCCTCATGATCGAACCTACGACCTCAGGTATGAGAGTCGCACGCTGAAGCCACTTGGCCAACACTGTTCTTTCTGCCTCTTATTAATAGTGTACAGTTTTTAGGACAATGAGTCTTTCACTTGATCGGTCCATCTGATTGGTGAACGGCCAAGTGATATATCCATATCTGGGCTGGGCAACCAATCGAGGCAGCATCGGCATTGAAGTCCAAATAACTTGAAAAAATTCTGGGAGTGGAATTCAACGGCATACCACCGCTAATTTCCCAAGAGGGTCAGCATGAAAGGACTTTAGAAATAACTGAATTTAAGTGACAAATAATTTTATTATGTATTATAAAAATGTATATAAGTTTTCCATTTGCATGTCTTATTTGGCCTTATAAAAACTTTCGCTTATCAACATTTATTGCACAATAAGCGTCTTTAAATATTCTCATGATAAAAAGATGGGTGTGAGAACTTCTTCCTTATTAAAGGTGCAAATTAGCCACAATTAGAAGTTATATTTAATCGTAAATAGCGCATTATTTAACTGTGTAAAGTAATAAATTTAGTCTAAGATGAATCATTGTGAGTAAACGATGTCGTAGTTGCATATACGAATGATTAATTAATGGCGGAAAATATTATCCTTTATACAAACAAAGTAATAAGTAATTGTTTTCAACATGTACGGAAGTGCAACTCACAACATGGGGGCTAGTATGGGGACTGGCTCCAGATCAATTTTGTCACAACTATGTTATGAATAAAAATTTAAGGCACTTCGAAATATACAAGTCTTTCTCCAGCAAGGAAAAACATCCGGTTATGAGATTGGGCGATAGAGCGCACAAAACAATGCAACAGTTGAATTATTAACGAAAAAACAAAAAGCAGACACTTTTCTCTAAACTCGACACGCTCACTCAATCATGAAAACCAGGCTTCGTATAATTTCTAGGACAATTTTTACCTTTCTCAAAACGTAAAACATTTAGCCCGAAGCACGAACAATACTTATAACCGAATAGTTATACAAACAAATTGATTCAAATATACAAAGTGTATGAAAATGCGTTCGTAAAGTACCTAAAAATACTAATACTCGTAGTCCTACTGATTCGTTATAGTAAACTCGTAAACAATAAACAAAAGAACAAAAACAATGAAATTGAAGTGGTGCCTTGACTTTTAGCCAATTAATTTTGTAATACGACAGTTTGACCTTCTCATTTATCCGAGTTACACCTATATTAATGTATCTTATCATTTCGATAAAATTCGATTTGTTTCACAATATAGATTTTATATAACCGGAAGTATAACTTGTACATCGTAATAGATATACAATGAAACGAACACATTCAGAAACCTATTCATGTATTTGCACTAGTATAAGTTTTTTAGCACAATATTGTATAATAATAGTGCATTGACAGCAAATTTAAAATACAGTTATAATGCTATATAAAAAATAACCTGTATTGTTTGGCCCGTTGGCTTCGCAAACTGGAGGCCGGACTCGCGGACCTTGAGGGTTCAGCCACGTGCAAATCCGTCTTCTGTCTCCTCGCCCCTAATGCAGGGGTGGACGAGGCACGCATAACTACTACACTGCGCGCACGCACTCACTCAACTGAGCGCACTCAATCTCGCGACCCTACCCATTCACGCTGAACGAATTCAACGTGATTTCTTTTACAGTCTATTTCGATTTTATCTTTTTCTTTATATTTTGAAGTACAATTAACTTTGGGTCTGCTCAAACCAATCATTATTAGATCAATTTCACTGTTGTTACCACCACTTCGTTAATACAACTTTAAACTTTGAGAATACATGAACTAACTATTATATACAAATGTATAAATATTATAAGACAATATAGAATATACACTGACACACATACAAAAAATTGATACAAAATTAAAAACGAAACGCCTGCGGAAATAACACTTGCAATGTTGCGTTAAGTTGTTTTGCGGTTAGAAAGCGTGAGGAACGTTCGGTCATTGTCAGTCGAGGTTTGTTTATTTTGTGAAAGGCCGAATGCCGGTATTGGACCTTGGTACAGTTAGAGCGCATGCGTGGAGCCGCTCAATACTCATATCACAGCTGACTCACAGAAGGATAATGCCAAAATGAGACATTTGACTTAAGTATGCCAAACGCATAGACATTATAATTGGGTTATCTGTATCATTTGCTATATATGTATATGAATGTTTTAGCGATAAACATAGAAAAATTGCTTATTCACACATCGGCAAAAGCACTATAATACATATTATGTTTCATATGTCCTAAACGTTCCTATGCTTTGGCTTTATATGTTCGTTGTACGAGTATGTGGCGTATATTATTATTTTAAAGATGTAGAATTATATTAACTAAGAAGTATTGCTTGCTATAAAGCACGCCAACGTAAGTATGATGCGTTGTAATCCATGGAAACGAAATGAGATTCCCTTTCAATTACAAGTATACAAAAGAAAATATCATCTTAATACCAGCCTAGACCTGATAAGTCTACACGCATCGAGGCGAAACGTGGAGATGCCATTGTTAACGTAACTGTAACTTTGTCACTTGTTCCATTCAACAGCTTTGTGTGCTCATATTTTTGTATGCGCATATTCCAGTGCGTGTAACTATTTTCATAAGACGTACGAGAGATAATATATAAATAATACTGAATTCTTCTACATATAAGTACAACAGTACCTAAAAGGTTTATTAAAAGGAGGTCATAAATCATTATTTTTTTAACACATTAGTGTTTTGAAACAGCTGTTTAATATTATATCAAGCCTCTGAAATAACGGAGTAAGCGACTATTATTTAAAATAAATTAAAAAAAATAAAACTGTGGATTTCTCGTGAAAAATGCGTTCAAGACATGCTTTGACGTTTTAAAATGTTTATACATTTGTAATTTTATACACAAAAACATTTCTGAGTGTTTGAACACATTTCAGAGGACAAATAATTATCATTACGCGTAATGACTGGCCTTAATAGCTCAAGTTTTGTTATAATGGTTCCTTAAGGTAGTTAAATTATTAATTTATATATGTATATCATACAGTGTTTTATGTATTAACACAGACTGTATTTGTATAATATGTGGTTTAAATGTGGAAAATATATTAACAGTTTTAAACTAAACACGTATGTAGAAAAATATGCAATAATTTTAGTTTTTCGTAAAATAATATGCACTCTGAAGTTAGTAACGGTTGACATACTTATATATACGCTTAACGGAGCTTTAAAAGGTCCAGGTATGAAAAAAACAGGTACAAGAACGCACTTTGAAGGAATGGAAGCCATCTTGAATCCATTCGAAATTCTGTTAAGTGTTACTTAGGTTTAGATGGATTGAACGCTGCATCGATATGGACCAAACAAGTACTACAATCGTGACCGAAACATTTCAAAGACGAGGTATGAGCATAGGAATTTGTGTGATCGTACGTGCAAGTATTTATAAAAATAAAAATCTTTGAAAATAAAATTGTGACTCGAATTCAGAGGCGGTTTTTGTATGGAGATGTTTTAAATAAAACTCTTCGTTTGAAGCTGGGTAACTACTGGCTTAAAGTTTTTTTTTTTGGGAATGGAATCTCGCTGTTGGCCTTAAGGGCACAGCTCGGGCTGTTTTGGCGAGTAGCGTAGCTCGGCCTGAATGGGCGTTTTTACCGCGACTAGCGCAGGGGCGTCTGTGAGACTCGAACCTCGGCTTGGGCCGTCGCGGGGTGGTCAATCGCCTGAAGGGCAGGACAGCAGCTCACGACATGAGCAGTAAAGGTCCTTGCCTTCCCCGGTGAAGGCGGTTTTATACCCTAATCTAATTTTGGCTATTATTATTATTGGCAGCGCGGGCGGATTTTAATTTGTCATTGGCTATCGTGATTGGATCGTCCAGATCCGTTAAAACATTCCGGGGCCTCCTTCGAGCCGCTCGGGAAGGGGTAATTGATGCTTTTACGCACCAACGGTTTGGGATGATGTTTAAAACATGAGCTTATATTTAACATAAAATTAAGGGTAGTGGAGTTGCGACGCTAACAAAAACTAATTTGGCTCATCTAAGGGTAAATCTAAGTGACAAGTGAAGTCGAAATTATCGGAAACAATATTCCATATGTGGCTCCATGGTGTGCATGGGCATGTGCTTTTGGATGTGTGCGACGATGGCTAACATTTGGTTTGCGCTTCTATTTATTTACATACTTACACCTGATACACCTTTATATGAAATAAAAACAAATTGTAATAATAAAACCGGCACCTATTTAAAATTTACTTTTCTATTATAATGAAACTAGGACTATTCTCTAAGTTATTATATACCAAAAAGCCTGAATCAAAAAGGATCATCGCGGAAAGACTATTCAGTTTCCAATAATTTGGGGACCGCGCGAACTTCAATTATATTCAGTTCTAAACAAAAGAGATTTGATTGCATTTTTTATTATTTTATCTAATATCTGGACTATGCCTCCCAGTATTTAGTATTTTCGTGACGAGGAGAATAAATATCCACTAGTCAACAAACAAACGCATTATACAATATTTGTTACACTTTATTTTTCCACCTTAAGCAAATAAATTAATTTGTTAATTTCTCTTAGAATCCCTCCACCGTATGCAACAAGAAACATAGTTACAATTGTTCCATGTACCTTGTACAAACATGAATTATCTGCATAATTCACCAAGGTTTTGGTTTTTATCTATGACACTAATTATGAGGATGTTAAGATTTTCCACCTCACCAAAGAGGATGTGAGGAAATATTTGAAGAGGTGGAAAGACTTTGACTTCGTTTAGCAGTAACAATTTAGTTTTTTCTTTGAAATATTAAGTAGGTATTAAATGTCGTTTGTTTAATGTTAAATTTCAGTTTTTCCTTTTTGTCTATGAATGTACTTATGTTTTCTGTTTCATGTAGTATAGTTGATGTGAATTTAGTGAAGTATGATATGTAGGTACGATACAGATAATATAAGAATCCACCACGACCACCTTAACATTCTTGTACCATATTCTTGCAATAAATAAATTATTATTATTATATTTTATTTATCAATGTAATCTGTTTTGGTTTTGTATATTGTCTAAGTGTTTAGTTATGTATGTTACTAATAGTGTAAGATTACTAATAAATAAATAATAAATAAGAATAATGATACAAAAAACTACAATTACAGAACTAACAGAAAGAATAGTAATTATATAAAAACCGTGTTGAATTATGTAATCCGAGATGACCAGTCAATCGTTTTACAGATTTGAAAACGGGTTAGATAAGAACGTCCGATTCTTCAAGCAATATAAATAAAAAGTTACCTAATAACTCTTTGACATCTAGCAATTTTAATGGCCTTCTGTTTCGTAACGGAGTGTTAAAAGCTAATTTTCAAAAGTTGTTAAAGGGTTTAAAGTTTATAAGAAAGTTTAATAAAATTGAAGATCTATATTTCATCATGAACCCAAATTAGTTAATAGTGTGGCGGGCGACTTATATTATATAATAATATTAATAAAGCACACCAATCAAGTCGTAATGATGTGAAAATTTTATTTTCATAGCGCGAAAATTGAATTCAATATGAAAACTAGCTGCCCCCGCGAACTTCGTTTCTCCTTAATGTGATTTGTTTAGTGTACCTACCTTTTTAGTACATACCGACATGGAACATTTTGCTATGCTACCCCCCAGACTGTTTTCTGCGAATTTTTATCTATATAAACCTCAGAGTTAGTCATAAGTTTTTAATTAACAAACAAAAATAGGGGTTAATCGTAGAGGAGTGAAAAAAAATTGTTGTATGTATTTTTGTATGCTGTATCATAAACAAAAAAAAAATTTGGGGGGACATCCCCTTAAGTCTTAACATTTAGTGGGATGAAAATCCTAACTAAAATCGGTCGAGCCATTTCGGAGGAGTTTAATGACAAACACCGTGACACCTTTTATATATGAGATTCACAAGTTGGACACAACTTTATAAACACAAATTTATTATCTACAGTTGTAAACAAGTAAAGAATGTTTCATTATTCTAGATTATTTTTATTTTTAAACATCTAAATATATAATTAGGAAACATTACAAGATTTAGGTTTACGACCAATCGTAAAAAGAACATACACCAAATTTTTATGACAAAGAAATAGGAATATAACTGTTACGCCACCTATAATTAACTGTCAAATTTTTGAAAGATTCAACTTAGTATCTCATTTACTGCTGCGCAGAGAACAGATAAGCAATCAACAAATAAGAATTGGTTAAAAAAAACGCCTTCAAAGCTCTTAACCATATTGTGTAAGGCACTAGTCATAAGCATCTTAACTAAATTATGTAAAAGTCATTACAAAACCTGCTTTGCTTCGAGTGTACCTATACTTTGAAGAGTTCTTACTATAGTCAGATTTTTCATTCCGTAGAATTCTGACATATCATAAGTGCTGCTACTAATATACTCGTACTTCTCCAACGAAAAAATGACAAATTTGACCCATTTAAGGACAATAAAAATAAAATGCTACGTTTTTTATGTCTTACAAAAAGGTAAATCTAAATATTTAGTAACTCAAGTGATCTAATACAAAAATAACAAATATTTCAATATCACGAACAATATATCGAATTAACTTTACTTTCTTATTCTTTAGCTGGCATCACTGCCTACTAAAGAATAATATATAAATATTCCAGGTTTAGTAAATAGATAGAATGGTTAGGGAATAATGTTGCACGAATTGCTTTAGTTATCACTATAAAAGTACTATCATTTATGTTACCACATAAATGATAGAATACAATATTTATTTATTGCGCTATCGTACACAAACATGACAATTTAGGTATATTACATTAAATACGCCGCGCCAGCTGTCTACTCTCCATCCGTCTTACGTCTTAATTTTCGATCAGGTCACGTGTCGCGAGTTTAAATTTTTTTACCTATTCCAAAAAAAGTGTACACCGCCGCTAAAGAAGTTTTCACTTCAAAAATAAAATGTAAACTTAACTTGTGCGTTTTTTTCTGTTTGTGATGAAAAGGGACGCAATTATCACTCACAGTAAAACCACTTTTAATGTGAGCAACGCACTTAATAAAATATATACATTCACTAACAAATAAAATGTATGTATAGATGTTAACGTAAAATTGTAAAAACCGTTAGATTGTAATCTATCTCGCGAGATTATAAACTGTCGAAAGATTGTGAACCTCAGCGTACTGCTTACAATTTAACGTATTATTATTCGGTAGATTATAATCTATCGAAGTGAAACCGTCAAATTGTGAAACGGCCATTTTCTACTTTTCTATTGGTTATAAGAGATGTGACCTTCTCGTTTTCTATTGGTTATAAGTGATGTGACATTCTCGGTAAATTAATCGAATCGATTATTTCCTCATTTGTTAATTTTAAAGTTAAACCTAATTTAACCATGACTTGTCAAATGTACATACATTACATTAACTTCATGTTTCAATTAGTGTAGGGTTCCGAAAATTTTGAAATTATTCAAAAATAATCCATTTTTTCGATTAAAATAAAATCGATTTTTGTATTCCTTTTTGTATTCAATTTCGAGTTTCAGTTGAACAGCTATTTAAAAAAAATATATTAATATACTAACCTTTTTTTTTTTTTTTTTTACTTGGGGAAATGCATTGCGCATACCCTACCGCGGTGCGACTGCTTAGTGCGGGAGGGTTATGTGGGACTCGCAAATGTGCATACCCACTAAAACCCCAAGGCGCCACCAACAATCGCCTTAGGCGAGATGCGGTAACAGCAGAGCCTTATCCGCTTAATATACTAACCTAACCTAACCTAACCGAATAATAATACATTTTTTGGACAGCTCCTGCGCGACGGGAAATGCAGCCCCTCCACCCTTGCGTACCAAAGCACAGGCAATTTATTCAAGCCTCCGCAGCTTGGGCTTTTTGGTCACCTTCTGCGACCAGCCTTAGCCGCTAAGGCTTGCATAATGCCTGTGCTTTGTTACAGCGGGTGGGGGCTGCTCTTCCTCCACGCCTCCGATTTTTTATATACACTCTAGGGGTAGGGCAGACAAGACCACGTGGATAGTAGGGTGCTCTGATTCGGATTTGGGTACTTTTTGAATAATTTAAAAATTTTCGGAACCCTACACTAATTGAAACATGAAGTTAATGTAATGTATTTACATTTGACAAGTAATGGTTAAATTAGGTTCAACTTTAAATTTAACAAATGAGGAAATAATCGATTCGATTAGGTTCAACATTGAAATTAACAAATGAGGAAATAATCGATTCGATTAGGTTCAACATTAAAATTAACAAATGAGGAAATAATCGATTCGATTAATTTACCGAGAATGTCACATCACTTATAACCAATAGAAAACGAGAATGTCACATCTCTTATAACCAATAGAAAAGTAGAAAATGGCCGATTCACAATTTGACGGTTTCACTTCGATAGATTACAATCTACCGAATAATAATACGTTAAATTGTAAGCAGTTGGTTGAGGTTCACAATCTTTCGACAGTTTACAATCTCGCGAGATAGATTACAATCTAACGGTGTTTTCAATTTTACGGTGACATAGACATTAGAATCTGATGTTCAGACTCGTATTGAAATTGAAAAACGTGCGGCCAAAAAGGTTTATAATCTCTGACATGTCAAAAAATTATAGCTGTCAGAATTCTACGGAATTAAAAATCAGAGTATAGAAATTCGATCGAATCTTACGACAGTAATTAAGTGTCAAAAGTGATGTTTTACTTAAGGAATTCAATAAATCTTTGGAATGCCACACCATTTAATGAGAAGCCTTATAAAAGCAAGAAGTACATTACGCTAAGTCCATAAGAACCGGCATAACCCACTTTATAACTGGATTTTTTATGAAAATATTCCATGAACATTTTACAGTGTTTGCTCTTCGCAGTTTTATAAACGATAATTTTCAAATACATGTAACAGGCCTTGTGATCACATGGGTGATTCGGCCAAAATGTGTCATTTAGCGTAAACTATGGGTAATTTAGAGTCGAAACTGAGCGCTTGTAAAATAGATATTTGAATTACCAACAATGAAAATGACAGCAGAATACATTGAGGTATTGGATTTTGACATATGAGTCATTTGTAGTAGGTACTAAGTTTAGATTGAATCTTTCGGTATGTTTGCTTATAGGTGCGATCTATCTTCGAGGAATAATTTCATACTAGAATCAGCGTCCGTCACCTTGCTTAAAAATTAATTTGTAATTTCAGACATAATCTATGATATGATTGTTTATTTACGCTTAATACTTAGCTTAAAATCATAATGAACCGAACGCACATGAGTAATAATTGCTTGTCATTTATATGTAAAATTATTTTCACGCCCTAGCAACTATTTTCAAAAAATAAATTATTATAATTGGGGTAACAATTATAATGTTCTATATTCATTGTTGTACTTATCAAAATAATTTCGCTAGCATTTTAAATTCTCCTATATCTCCTTCCTTTATTATCAATTATTTTTTATTTATTCACTCTTGCACTACCTTAAATTTAGTTTATTTTATAGGATTGGCTAGAAGAGATCGGTTAGAAATAAAGCCGTCGCAGCATTTAATATTTTTTTCAATTTATTATTATTGTATTCTTGTATTGCAAGTGTGAATAAATAAAGCATAGTCCTCGTGTTGTGGGAGATACATTTATTAGACACGTACCGCTTTCTTTTGATACCATATAAGAGATTTGAAAAGGATCACGTGATATGTACGATAAATTAACCTACATATTACGAGGTTATAAATAAAATCATTGTTTTATATAAATACTCTGTTTTGATAAGATAAGTAAATATATATGTAAAGAAATAATTAAATATCTTAGATTGGATTCTATAGATTATTAGTTATCTATTATGTGTTAACCTAATGTTTCATTTAATTTGTTTGTTAGTCTGTGGAAAAGTAACACTCCGTGGGCGTATTTGGTAGCCCCAAATAATATAATGGATTTATATTTAGAATATTTTTTGCTTAATCTATATTACCAAATATATGAATGAAATAGAGATTATCGTGAACGAAAACTTTTTTATATACAAAAAGTATTTAAACAAATTAACAATTGACTACCACGTAAGATCAAGATTTAAACCTGTAACAACGTTTTGCCAATGAATTGTCAATACCTCAAGTAAATAGTGTAATAAATTCTCGTTTGAATCGATTAACTGTACGTATGTGTGAGAATGTCCGGCGTCGAATACTCATAACTTTTAACTTTAGGGTTCTATTGCCATTATACATACCTCTGTGCCTGGCCATTGAGCATGGTCACCACTTGGGCGACGATTCCCTTCATGGGAGCCTCTTTCTCTAACACGCCCTTCTCCATTGTCATGACAGCATTCATTTATATCACTTCACTTAAGAACTTCACTTGATAAGGAATTTAGCAAATCATTTTACTATTTTAGTCCCATAGTGTAGTAATGGTAGTTTATAAGTATTAAAAATCTTTGGTGATAATACTGTTTTATTTAATTAATAACTTAATAAGAAATCTGAATTATTTCATAGATAGGTACAATTTACAATGCATAGGAATGTACCGTATGCCAAATCAGACTTGCCTTGCAACGAAAAATACATTCGACCATAGGGTAACTCAATATTCGGCAAAAGTATTCATGTATTGTATGGAGCCTAGGTTTTCGACAAAAATGAATTAGATTTTACATACGAAAGTCCGTTAGCGCCAAGTCTAGTTTCTGAGTTTCATTCTTAGTTTTCCATAATTTAATATTAAGATTTGAGCTTAACGCTGCAAGCACATGTGTGAACCTATCAGTTGATGCAATAATAGAATAAGTTTTCGGATTTTATTTTCCAAAAAAACAATATTTGAAAAGTTTTGATTACGGTATATAAAAATAAATAAATAATGCGGTCATAAAGAATATTCATTGTTTACAATATTCGACTACAAGTTTTCAGCAATTGTAGTCTGCGATTCATTGAGATACCTAGATATATTAAAATCTGTAGTAATTGTGTAAAACAAAGTTAGGTTAGATAAGGTATATAATATGTATAGAAATATATACTTCTTTTGGCGCGTTAGGGAAAAATGATGAGAGTAAATTTTTACTATGCGCACGTACACCGTCACAAAAAACCGACACCCTGAAGTTAACTATAGTCAACATTATTTTTATACAACTATTGATGCTGTATTTGTACGATATTTAGACAATGTTTCTACAAGAATATTTGTATCATACTTTAGCTATCATAAGCTTCTTGTAACTCACATGTCTCATGAACTCCAATCAATGGACGTGAATTAAATAGTAAATAATTGCATGCCAATTAAAAAATGTCAATTTCTTTAATTATGTAGAAATATTTATTTTGTGATATTTAAATAAACTTTATTTAACTAGATAATGCGTTATAATAAAACTTTATATGTATTAAATAACTGTTTTTCTATTGTTAGTATCGTTTTTTCTAGAAACGTAGAATAATATTTTTCTACAGATTTTTATCTCGTTACGTTAAAGAAGTATAACTTCCAACGCATGTATACACACGTTTTTTTAGAGTATTTGATATTTTGTTTACTTTGTAGTATACGATAAGAAACACGATAATGTCAATCAAAGCGATGTATTTATCTAACAGTACAGTTGAAGTACTATTGCACAAAAACTGTGTATGAATAGGCATTAGACCGACGTATTTATAAGTGCTCCGTTATATACTGTATTTCCTATTACAGACCTAACAAGTAACATGATACACGTATAGAACTTGGTTTAAAAAAAATCAATGTTTTTTAAATAACATTTACCCTTCTTTATGTTATTGTAACATAGTCTAAAATGATCATGTATTTTCTTTATTAAAATTCAATCATTAGTCTTTAAAATGCTGTCTAATAACCCTAGAGCAGAAATGAATTAGAAATGATTTCTATTTTTTGAAATTACAAAATGTTTATAAGCTAAAACCAATACCAGCACAACTTGGATAAATAAATCGAATGTAATGAAATTTATATTACAAACTATTTCACAATGCATTTCTTAATTATAATTGTACTAGTACGTAACTTGAATTCTAGAAAAACTTATTCAAAATATAATTTTTATACATCGACATACATGTAAAGTTTTGAATTCAGTATGGAGAGATGTACCTGTTTCAAGATAAACTAAATATTTAATCTACAAGTGCCAGGTTTTAATTAATTATAACATAAGGAAATCTTATAGAAGTATATATATATATATACATTTTAACGAAAACCAGGAACCTACTTAAAACCTTACTTTTATCCTAAATCGTTGAAAATATTGTGTTAAAAGTTAACAGTAAAATAATAAAGCCTGATTAAGTAATATTTCGTGAGATAAATAAATTAAATTACATTATCTTACTACATGCTATTGTTATATTAGATAAGTAGGTAACGTGAAAAATAATCTAGATTTAAGACAAATGAAGAACACTGAATGAAGCTGAACGCATAATTGAGTAATAAAAATAGGTAAAAACAGAACTTAGTTCTTAAGTAACATTCTTATATACTTTCATAGATTTTCGAGTCTGAAATATATTTTGTACTATTATTAATTTAAACAAATTTGTGTTTGTTGTTTATTTAACAATTTTTAACTATGTGTTAAAAATTGTTAAATAAAGTTATCTGTATTTATTTGCGAAGTGGCACGTAGGTACGACACAAATAGTAAGATCAGTGGAAATCTGATTTCTGTATCTGTTTCATGATCATTTGTCAATCTCATAGACAAGTATCAGCCTCCAGTGCCTGACACACGCTGTCGACTTTTTGGGTCTAAGACATGTCGGTTTCCTCACGATGTTTTCCATCACCGTTCGAGCGCATGTTAAAGGAAAGAAAATCCATTGGTGCACAGCCGGGGATCAAACTTACGACCTCAGGGATGACAGCACGCTGAAACCACTAGGCCAATACTAATAACATAATAATTTATCTAACTGTAAAGTTCTTCAAATTATTTATTTAAACTAATAAAATTTACTTATTACCTTACCTAAAAGGCTATAATTGCAACGATCGAACGATCTTTTTATACCCGGTGAAATGTTTGTTTCGAGATGAACTGAATTAAATTCCAAAAAGTAAAATTCTTTAGATGTTATTAGAAAATGGACATTACATATCTTTTCATTCATGTACTTTCAAAACCGCATATTAGGGCATAAGACACTTTCATAATTTAATTCGAGATTTTGAGAATTGCAAGGAAACAAAAAGTGTCTAAAAAGTATAAAGTATTATAAGTGAGAATGTTTCCTAATGAATGTTAATATTGAATAAGTTTACATCAACTTCAAAGAATCGGAGACAAAATTTACGTTTATTTGTTTTGTTTATCTCATTGATAAACAAATATGTATTTAAAATTTGTTTGTTTTCCATTAATATTTAAATACACTATTTTATCGTATTATCAAATGAAACACAGTCATATTGGTTTTATGATTGATACATATTAGTCCTTAGGAAATAGTTATCATTAAAAAACTGAAACAGGGTGGAAATGGCCACCAGCAAAAAGAAAGAGATGTCGCCCTCTGGCACGATGGGCTGACGAACTTAAGGAAGTTGTAGTGGAGGGAGTTGGAGGAGGTTTCTGTAAGAGATTCTTAAAAAAAGAACATTTTTGTATGAAATGTTAAGTGTGTATCTTTTGTAAAGATGGATGAATGTTTCAAGCCATAAATGAGGCTTAATAATAATAATAAGTAATTTATAAGAACACAATTTTTATTCTAAACTCATGAATCATTAAGATTATAAAAATTATGTTTAACAGCCGACGACGCATCTCGCTCAATTACATTGAAGATCCCACATAAACTTGGAGTCAACGACCGCGAAACTAATTTCAATTCGACTATCTAATGAGTTCCCGATCGGAGATAATCGATACGGTATTAGCCAAAATGATAGGTCTTCTAAATATAAGAAACTCTTTCAACATTACCGAATTAACAAGCCTTAACCGAAGATAATTACGTCTACAAAAAACTTAGACAACAAAAAGTTCACTCACTAACCGTTGCATTAAAAACAGATTTGTGCTTTAGTATGTAGAAAGGATTTACACGAAATTCAATGTTGCCATGGTGACCTTAATTTGACAACAGGACTTTCACGAAGGGACTTAAATTTGGCTTTACTGATGGCGGACAACTTTGAGGTTTTAATGACAAAATATTTAAAATAAGAACATTTGTTTTTTTTACATAGTCCTATCAGGCACGCGATCATGCAGATCTGTGGCCGAGAATTTGCGGAGTGTCAAATGATAAAAATGACTGTTTGTATCCAGGATTTCGTCCTTGCAATCGGCGGGTAGGAATGCAGGTACACAAACCGTTGAATCACTCAAGCGAATGAATTAAAAAGGTCAAGGCACAAAGGGAGCATCTGTAATACGCTATTGTAAAGTTTGCACGTGTATACAATCTAGTTCCTGCAGCTGTTAACACTCTTCGTCAACACTAAAACATCGTATACAGGCAAAAGTTTACCATCTTATACTACTTATAGAACCGTACTTAAATTTGCAAATAGAATTTATATCCGTTGGATAATTCAGTCTTCTTATTAAGTCATTGAACTTAAATGGAGTAATGGTTAATCCGATAAAATGCAATATTTACGGCACGTGCACTGTCACTTGATTTCGTTCGATCGTGGATGGACGTACGATCGCGCGCGCGTCAGTTCGCAAACTGAATTAAAAACTTTTAAGTTTCAACTGCGGGTTCAACAATCAACAATCGTTTATCGTATGCGCATCAAGCTTAAACGTTTTTTACGTTATACGATGTCGTGTCTGATAACTTCAAGGATTTTACGCCGCGTTAAAAAACTGCAATGTAATGCTAGGCACAAAAACATTCAAAGATCTTCCTACTTGTGTTTAAAAATCTACTTAATTTAAAGAAAATATATTATTCTATTATTTGAGTGATAATATTATAATTAATATTAATTTGATTACGGAATAACATATTTTAATAATGTGATGATGTAGTAATAAATTAAAATAAGATATGAGTAGAATGTAATAGGTACGTAAAATTCTACCTTTTAAGAAAAATTTGCATGCCAGATTGTACCATCATGATATTTTTCTAACTCAAATTACATAAAATTTTTTATTATTATTATAACAATATTATGTTTTTTATAATAAGTTTGATATTTTTCAACTAGATATTTTCGATATGAACATACACTTGATTGTAATTGTAGACATTTTGAAGACAGTATTAAGAAATGAGAAACCTGTTTAATTCCTGAAGTGCTCACGTGCTTTGAAAAAAGTTTTCATCAATGCCACGATTCGACACGATAAATCGTGTGATATAAAATTCTTTAGCAAACCAGCTGCTTGGTGCAAGGACCTTTCGGAATCACCGTAAAATGAGCCTTGAATCGCGGTTCGAAATTTCTCTTTCGCTGTTAGATTTTGAAACTATTTTTTACCGAAACTTTGATTTGCCGTGAACGTTTATGTTTAATATTACATTGAATAGCTTACGGCTTCTGTTAATAATGATTGGCGTAACAATTACACTGTTCTTGCGAAAGATATGAAACTATGAATGGCATAAATAGTGCCAGAAATAAAAATCTAAGTACCCATCCATAAAAAGTGGTATAATATAGCAACATCCTGACTAAAGTACTTTATCCTCTCTTTTTGTCAAATTGTGTTTTTGATTTGATGAAAAGAGACAGATGATTACAGTTAGAACTTTACGGGATTCAAACGAATTTATTTATTGCAATTGCAATTATAACTTTTCGCTTATGTTATCTACATATGTATAGATTGTATACAAAAGAAAGTCGTGTAAGTTACACTAGTTGGTTGGCGGCGCCGCGTGGAGATCAGTCGCATATAATATTATTAGCAGTAATTGGTTTATTAATATTTTATGCGATACCTATATAAAAATAATTAAGCCCACATCAAGATGAAGGTATTAATAATTTATACGCAATACACTTTTACGGATTGAGCCAAGGACTTCTAAAGTATCGTATTCTAATCGAATAAGAGAACCCACGCACTAGGCCAAGGCTAATACAAAAATCCAAAAGTAACGCCCACTCTCTGATATCACAAAAGTTTTTGAACATTTTAGCTTTTTTATTTATTTATTATATACATGATCTTAAATAGAAAATAAGTTGGTGTGCTAGAAACACAAACTGGACACATAAAGGTGCCATGATATATGATTATGAATGAAACACGAAAGACGAAATCGTTCATTTGTAATTGGACAAAAGTACGTAATATGACGTATGTTGCGTGTCAATGTGTTATTGGACATGCTGTTGACAAATGACAATCGAACAGAACGCTGTCATTTCGTCTATCTGTATAGGACTTAGTCCTAAATTTAAATGTGATCAGATTCTGTACCAACCAACATTCTTGCGTTATTCCTATGGTAACTAAATAACTGTTAAATTTCAGTTTAATCTTCTATCATCGAAAAAATTCTTTAACAAGATCTATGAATCTAAGTTTGAAACGGACAGTATTTCTGCACTTTAAATAGTCATTTGTTTCTTTAAGCAAGTTGTATGTTAACCTACAAAAGCTTCTCTGACACATGTACAGTGTAATGTTAACATTCAGTTAAAACCCCCTTCAAGTAAAAAAAACACCTTCCTTAAATTTGGTTTTTGATAAAAAATTTGTTCTTAATAAAATTTGAAAATTAAATCTATTTTACCCGGAAACTTTAGTATAGTTTCGTATGGCTGGAAGAGATCGCCTATTTTACCTATGTAATGTGCAATACTAATAATTCGATTGTGGAAAATTTCTTACCATTTAAAATCGTTTCGTAACTTGAAAAGTAAACTGTTTCGTTAGCAAGACTAACAAGGCAATTAAAGGAATCTGCCTTTAAGGAAGTATTTACGATACGTGTTCGAAGAAAAGGTTCTAATTATACGAAGGAATTTAACATAAATTCCGTATAATGAAGCCCTTAAATGACAAAACCTCGACCTATTCTTATAATACATTCAAGGGAGGGATTGAATTCGATTTAGATAGCAGTATTAAAAAGTTATTTGAAGTACATACTATTTTTATAAAATTTTTTTAATACTGATTCGATTTCGTACGCTTGGATAAAGGATGTTTATTTTTTATATAACAGGAAGCAAGTCAAGTGATACCGCCGCCCACACTCACATTGCCAGGAGGCTCGCAAGTGCGTTGGCGGCCTTTTAAGAAATGGTACGCTCTTTTCTTTAATTACCCTAAGTCGAATTGGTTCGGAAATACTTTAGTGGGCAGCTGGTTCCACATAGTTATAATGCGCGGCAAAATAGATCAGTTGTGGAACGACGGACCGAGGTGATACGGATGGTATTTTGTATTTTTAACCTTTTGATCATGAGAAGAAATCAATAAAATGTGTATATTTGTATTTATAGTATTTTAAATTCAGAGCTTCTACAAACAATTTTAATAACAGAGTTTCTTCGGTTAATCAAGTATTGTCAATGTTAATTCTTCTTCTAATTATCTAACGTAGTTTCCGGTAAAGTGGCAAAGACCTCCCACTCTCCTAACAATTAATCTTTGTAAATTAATTTCTTCCACAAGATTTACACTTTTACCACTCATAATAGAAGATATTTATCACCTAAAATAACAAAAATTACAAAGTTATCAAAGAACAATTTTCTCGCAGCATTTTGTGTACCAAAATGTTTCCTTTCTTATAAACAGAATGTGGACATTGTTCTGAATAACAATCGTTGTGTTTGTAAACAAATTATCTCAGTACATTGTCTAAATAGCTATGTAGATTATTAATTATGCTGTTTATCAATTTCTTATCAAATCACTCCTATACACATGAAAATGTACAACATTAATTTGTTTTATGGTGTGTGTTCTCTGTAACTGTTTGTATATGTTGCGTATGTCTGCCTTTAAAAAAAATGTTTTTTATGTAATATTTTTGATGCTGTTATCTATATAAATGTTATTCTTGACCTATTTAGTTGTTTGCCTCTCTTGTATAACGTTTTATCAGACACTTTTATCTCTTGTCTTCAATCCTTTATTTTATTCTGTAATTATAAAATCTATGAAGATGCATAATTCTCGCCATGAAAAAGTATTTTTTTATAGCCTGTCATGCATGAGTTTCGACAAATGTCACGAGCCGAGGCGCAGCCGAAGGTGAGGGTTGACAGTCGGAACAAGTTGCAATGACGGTTCCGCACGTGCGTACTGACACTAACTGATTTTCTAATGGACAGTTGCGAGAAAAATTATGCAATTTAATAAAATAATAAAAAAACAATAAACTCAACTCACTAATCATTTATTTCTTATACAAATTATTGTTCACCTATACACTGGTACAGTTTTTCATACTAACTGGAGAAGTTTTTAGGTTGCATATTTATTTACTGTTTGAGACAAACTATTATTTATTTCGTATGATTTTTCATGTATATTTAATATATAATATAACAAACAACTAAACGCGCAAAGAACATTTTTGGAAAATGGCGCCAACCGTAAAAGAATATAAGCAGATTTTTTTTTCTTCACCCATTCTGGGTAGGCAAAGGGAACTATGCCCATACAGCCAAGTCTTCAGTACAATTTTTATTGATATGAAATGAAATTTAAGGAGATGAAATGATCTAACTAACTCATTGATCATCTTAAATCTTATATTGAAACAAAGCAGTACTTCTTTTTAGAAATATTTGCATGAATCATAAAAATGTCTATGATTTTTTTTAGTAAAAACTTCGTGGTTGGTTTTTCTTTTTAATAGACATTATTTTGACAGTTGGGAAAGAAAACGCACTAGTTCGGAAAAGGTAAAAAAAAGCACGAGTGTGTAATAGCCCACATCCCGAACGCTATACGTCCCTGCAATACGCCACTTTTTGAGAAACTGTATTAAAAAAATCATTTTTTTATAGGTCAGAAGGTAAACAGGCAGGATACTCACCTCATGTCAAGTAATCTCGCCGTCCATAGACACTTACATTGCCAGAGGGCTCGCAACTGCGTTGCCGCTCTTTAAGAATTAGTACGCTCTTTTCTTGAAGGACTCTAAGTAAAATTGGTTCGGAAATATTCAGCTGCTAGTTTTAATCCGAACAACTCCTCTGAAAATTCCGTGGTAAATGCGATAGAAGATGCAGAAAGACCCCACATCTCTACGCCAAGGGATCAAGCCGCTCGGAAAGTGACTGGTCGTTGAGGATTCGAACAAATGGACACAAATAATGGTTAAAATGCTATTAAATTCGTAGTGTATTTTTGTGTTTGAAACATAGCCGTCCATGGATGGTCACCTATCTGGATGAAAATATCACTTGATTCGGATTCCCAATGCTTCTATTTTAACTGAATTGTCTCATGAAAATCTAAAACTTGCGTCTGTTGTTAATTAATTAATACCGTTTCATTTACGGTCTTAGTTTGTCTTCGAAAAAATCCTATATAATATTCATCGTAAATAAATAAATTTTGATCAATCAATAGAAATAAGAAATATTGTTATTTAGTACTTTTAAGTGTATTTTGAAGTCTATTTTTTTAACCATGGCCTCAACAAAAGATACTTAAAAAAATGTTTTAAATTCCGACTAGTATACAACTTTTCTTTTGATATATTTTTAATGTTTGTTAAATACTAAAAGAATCTAAGTACTTCGTTTGACAATATACGTAAAAATTGTTCATTGTTCATTTCATTTGGAAAGTAATTTAGGCCTCTAAATCTGGCCCTATGTATGATGGTTTGTACGCATTCTACATAATAGTTAATTTACCACAAACCAGCAAGAATTATGATTAGTAACAAAGTAATTTTCGACTTATATTTTTTCTATTACGAACTATTTAGGGTGAAACAGCTGTATACTGCAGCTTAATAAGTCCATAATATATTTTAATTTTCCCCTGGGTATTTATATTAAGGTTTATCTAGTATGAAGTATCGTATATTGCGGTTTCTATAAAGTACCTTTATCAATCTGTTGACTCACATTATCGTAAAAATGACAGATATGAGCAAAGATATAATCAATAACATACGATTGTTTTATTCCTTGTACAACTGAGTAACATTTTTAATAATAATGATATAGAATTTATATCTATTTAAAACTATGATGGATAGATAGAGGACAATATTCATACACGCTTATAACTGAACTCACCAATCCAACTTTAATAGAGCAAGATCCCAGGGCCGCCAGACGTCACGTATTTTCTGACGGATGAAATGTGGACGATTGGGTAGTGTTAGTATGTACTATGATCGTATGCCCTACCTGCTAGCTTGGTCAAACGCCAATTTCCAGTATCAGGTAATCAAGGTACACAAAAACATTACTTACTTCACGTAAATTCTCATGGCTGATTTTATATATGTTTTCGAGTGTATAGTTAAAAATAAATTGTCAATACTACCAGACACTTTCCGTCGGCCATATTGCTTGACAGACGCTTTAAGGGTCTCAAAATAATTATCCTCACTAATTCTGACGCTCCATTTTATATATGTTCATCCGACAACTATTTTAAAAGCTGACGACAGCCTCAAGGCCTCATCCCTAAATAAATTTTAATATCTCTTGAGCGGGACGCGAGAGCATTTCTACGCGCATAGACTGAGTGAGACCACTGCCTGTTAAGGCCATGAAAATTACCTGAAAGATATTTTATAATTTTTAGAACTTTTGTTGACAATAAATTATAGCAACAAAAATAAGAAAAATATATATATTACTAAAGTACCATTTTTTTTTTTTTTTTTTCAATATTAAATAAAAATATTTTTTTAAAATCACTTTATTTAAATACACAATTTTTTAAATTAATTATTTTTGGAAATTTGGAAAAAAGTGGAAAAATATTAATTCTTCAATATTTCTTAACATGGCTTTTAATCTTCATTATATCATCGTTGAAATTAATAATTCATCATCCACCAATCTTGAAATTGAATATCTAAATCGTATCTCATATCAGCATTATCCTTATTTTCTTCCTCTGTAAAAAACAAGTTAAACAATGAAGGTCTGAAAAAAAATCATTATGAGAGAAAATAATTTACCTGATTGTTCTTCCACGACTCACACAAAACCCGGTAATTGATCTCCATCGAACCAATGAAAATCATATTTACCATCTTGTAGTGTCAGCCATTGTTTTCGGGGTTGAAAATATTTATCATCTTCGTACTTGCATTGTTCCAAAGACTAGCGATATAGCTAGCCCGTCGAAACTGTTGCCAAAGCTCACTTTTACAAGGTGGTAAGTTACTGGCATCGAAGTTTCTTAAATTCTTTCGATTGAATTCTTCATTTATATCAGATACCATGTATGTATTAATAAACAACTGTAGCGCGCATCTACATCAATTATTCCAGGAACGTTGTAAACATCACAGATAAATGTTTGTATTATGTTGAATACACGTTCTTCTTCATCTACATCACCAACAAAATCCAACGTACCAAAACGGTGAAATCTTGTTGGTAATTTTCATGGCTTTAACAGCGCAGTCGATCTCACTCAGTCTCATGCGCGTAGATAATGCTCTCGCTCCCACTCATAGAGATATTAAAATTTAGTTTAGGGGATGATTGGCCCCTTGATCGGTCTGTCTTCTTGTCAAAGCTTTTAAAATAGTGTCGGATAACATATATAAAAATGGACGTCAGAATTTACGTGAAGTTGACTAATTATTTTGAGACCCTTAAAGCGTCTGTCAAGCAATTGGCCGACGAAGGTGTCTGGGAGTATTGACAATTTATTTTTAACTATACACTCAAAACATATATAAAAATCAGCCATGAGAATTTACGTGAAGTAAGTAATGTTTTTGTGTACCTTGATTACCTGATACCTGGAAATTGGCCGTTTGACAAGCCAGGGCTCGTCTGTACATACTAACACTACTCAATCTCCACATTTCATCCGTCAGAAAATACGTGACGTCTGGCGGCCCTGATCTGGACCATAACGGTCTCGACTGACTGACTATTATATTTTAAATTTTCTTGAAATTTCGTGTCAATATACTCGTATAATATTTAAAAAAGTCTTTAGCCGCTTCTGCCTATTCAGTTATACACACATTTTAATATATCTGTATTCAGATTTCAGTATAGGATTGTTTCTTGACGAAGGTACTTCCTACTAGAATTATTGAAAATCGCCTTAATGGACGCCTAATTTTGGAAATGTATTATTCTATTAATAATTGTTTACGTGAATTAATATTTATTTGATAACGTTATAATATATTTTAATAATGTCATCACATTCATCATAATGTCATCATCATATGGTGATAAAATAATATAAGATTTCGCTAAAATGATTTAACTCACAATGTAAATTTAACTTTATTCTACCTTTTAAGACAAATTTGCACGCCATTATGTGTGGCAGAAAATACGAACTTTAGATTGTACCACCAAAACTTTTTGTACCATATTCATGCAAATAAATTATAATTATTCTTATTGAATAATATGAGAAAGTTCACGGATGATAGGTAGCCTGTACTGTCCATACTACCGTAGCTGCTAGTTCAGTAATAAATATTTTTTATTATCCACATATAGGTTTTTTTTTCTTCTGCGCGTATTTGCAATCAGCCCTAAGGCTATGAGCGAATCCGTGCTGTGGTGCTGTCTATCTATCTTCATATAGGTAGTAATAATATAAGCATGCAAACTTACCCAATATTAGTGAGACTGCTTGTGCTGCCAACGAGCGATTCAGTGGACTTCCCCTGGGCCATGGCTGCCAACTGTCGATCTAGGATGTTATTTTTCTCCAGCAGTTGGCTCCACTGGCGTATTGCGGTCTTGGAAGATGACAACTCTTGTCTCAGCTGTTTCTCGTCTAAGGAGTTAAGACCGCTACGAAGAGAACTGTCCAACCTACAAAAGTATTGCTTGAGTCAATAATTTGGAGTAAATTTTTTATATTTTTTTAGGGAATTTTACACGGGTACATGACGTCATACCTATATCACAAGAGTGTGAAGTTATATCGTTATTAATTAGTTAATATAAATAAGGGGGAAACTTATTAACGTACACGTACGTACACACGAACATCATTTTAGAGTTCCTACTAAGGATCGATTGATTTCTAGTTCACAAATCAAAGTGAGACAAAATATAGTTTACCTCTCAATATAATCATCCACACTTTGAAGACTCGTGATGGATTGCGCAAGATCATTATCCATCATTAGATCATCGGATGCGAGGCTGGAAAGCGTGTCCAGGGATGCTGTGCGCTCGTTGGGGTTACGGATTCCATTTACTATAACAAAATAAAGACATAATATAAATATAATATAGACCTATTGAATTATTTTTATAAGTGCCAAAACAGCGCGGAGATTTGTGTGTTATTTGTTATATTGTTTATATTTATTATTCATTGTTGTAGTTTATTTGTTTTCTTTTTTGAAGTGAAACTTCTCTAGGAGCATGAGGGTAAATTTTTTACGGATACGTCAAGAAGATGTGCAGCGTTTTTGATGAAGAAAAGAGAGAGAGAGCGATTGAGACCGATTGAGAGAGAGTGAGAAGGGCGAATTACCTTATAGAAATTCTAGTTTTAAAATTAAATTTTCGTAAAGAGAATTTATGAAAAATTATTATTTTATATTTTATACAAAATAATTCATTGCGTGTTTTTATTATCGAAGATCTAAATTAAAAAAAAAAATATTATTTGTATTAATTTTTGACTCAATATTTTAAGGACAATCAAATTAATTAAATTTATCAATTATCAATTTAACATATCTTCCTTTTTCCCTCCCTCTAAGTCTCGGAAATCTAAAGTTTTAGATTTGTATAAATACTAGTGGACCCCACAGACGTTGTCCTGCATGATATTTAAAGCGATTAGGATATTAAGCAAAGTATGAAAGTACCGACTGCAGTGCCATCTGCCGAGCTTTTGATTTGTGAATCTAAACCATTCCCAGATCCCCTTGAACACACACAAAAAATTTCATCAAAATCGGTCCAGTCGTTTGAGAGGAGTTCAGTCACATACACACGCACAGAAGAAATATATATATTAAGATAAACAAGACTTAAAAATTAGTTGGCCAAAGAAGTTTCACTTCTGACATGTGTACTTTGTACGCACGCACATTTTTGTGTTGTGTAACTGTTTATAGTCGGTACAAAGGGATTAATTATATAGTTTTTGTGTGGTTTCTCATTTTAGACTTTTAAAAGTAAATTGTTTTGTCAATGCGAAGGGTTGATTAAACAGAAATTAATTACCTTTCGGACTTCTTCGTGTGAGAGGACTTGATGTTATGTGATCTCTGGATCTTCTTTTGCCAACGTCTGAATCCGATCTCTTAACTGATGGGCTGCCGTAATTATTTTCTAGAAAAATATATATAACAATTCAATATAAACGTTAAAAATATGCAAAACTTACTTAAAAAACCTTTAACTTTTGTTAAAAATAAAATATGCACTTAAAAATTTTACCACAACTTCTTTGTATGTTTATCTCAAAAATTTCTCGAAAATTTACACGATATAATCTTTGATTACAATGTGTATATTCCAATTTAGAAAAAAACAAGTTGAATCAAAATTAATACAATAAATCAATATTGCAAATAAAAAAAATTCGATAAGGGACGAAATATATTGCATCTATTTCATGATAAAAAAAATTTATCAGCCCTGTTGGAATAAGTAAAATATTCAATCGCTGGTCACCAAATCCAGTACCTTTAAATTTCGAGAGCTACTCACTTCTAAAAAGCAGACCAGGTTGGTCAGCGATCTCATCATCAAAGAAGTCCCGGCCGTCAGACAGGGATAGAGACCCCGACGCGTGAGTTGGAGTTCCAGGGGAGGGGGGAGTCTCGTCCTTACTATCCGACGAACTACCTTCACTAAAAAACCAAAGAGAGAACTTTTTGAGAATTCTGCTTAATAGCAAAGTTAAATATGTTCATTAAAAATGTTGAAATAAACATCTAAAAATACATTTAGAAAGATTCATCTAAATGTCTGTATTTGAAAGAGAATCGGCATGGCGGTTATTCGACCTTATAAAATTCTTATTTCACAAACTGTATATACTTTTAATATCTTCATGGTAATATTAAAAGGGTGCAACTTTAATGACGTTATAACAAAATATTCATATAGGTTATTTTTTATGTTATAGGAGGCAAACGGGCAGGAGGCTCACCTGATGTTAAGTGATACCGCCAACAATGGAAACATTGCCAGAAGGCCCGAAAGTACGTTGCCGGCCTTTTAAGTATTGAAAGAGATTGAGACAAGTATTTGTAGTAATCAAAAGTAAAACACGTTGCGTGGTACCGACTACTTATTTAATAAACAAAAGAATAAAAGGACAGTTGACAGTTAGTTTACCTTATCATTGACAAATGTCTCTATGATCTATTTTGATATCCCTCTGAATCATATAGAGAAAATAGTTTAATAGTTAAAGTAGATTAAATTTTTTTACTACTTAGACTTACTACTTTTTACTTTTTACTACGTGACAACGTCATAACAAAACATTGATGATATGATTGCATATCTTTATGAATAAAATTGAATAATTTCTATTGAATTATCACTATTTTGTATGGATACTAAAGATTAGTTAATCCTCGGATGCATAGGCCGATCGAGTGGAAGAGAGCGGCGCAAGCGTACAATGCGCGTAACGGTACAATTAGCGTTACGGGACAATGAGTCATGCTTTTTCGTGCGTGCAGCCGGCGATCGATTTATTGGACGTTGTCAAGTCCAAATTTAATATGCTGCTATAAGTACAAAAAAACAGTTTTGGTAACTCAAAAAATATTAAAACATATTTTTTTTTTAAATTATCATATGAAAAGACGAACCTCAATTCCTTAACAGCAGTCAAAACTTCACCATCAAGATCGTCTTCCACAATTTGTTCCGATTTCGTCTTTGTATTCGCCGTTTGATAGGCACTGGATATAGATGGCGCCTCTGTACAGTGCAGATCGTTATTCGAGTCACTGGTGCTGGTGGAGGAGATGAGGGAATCGGCCGGTGACGTCTCATCATCAATAAGGCTTTGAGTTGAGGCTTCTAAGGCGGACATATCGAATTTGGCCTCTTCAAGGGTGAGGGTCAACGTGTTGTGGTTGCTTTGGTTTGTGCATGTGCTTGTTGTACTGTAGTTTGAACTAGTCATTGACCCTGGACAAAAACATTCATTTATTTAAACTTCGTTACATTATATCTTGCAGGCAAGTAGACGATCAACTTTCAGTGCCTGCCGTTAACTTCTTGGGTCTGAGGCCGGTTTCCTCACGATGTTTTCCTTCACCGTATGACAAATGCGTGCATAAACAGAACAGTCCATTGGTACACAGCCAGGAGTATACAGCCTCTGATGAGAATTGAACGCTAAAGCCACTAGGCCAACACTATTTAGTATTTTACATTAAATATCGAACCTACGACCTTAGGAATGAGGGTCGCTGAAACCAGTAGGCCAACACTGCTGCTATTATTACTATGGTCTTGGAAATAAATTGTCTCTAACCATTAAATAAAAATAATAATAATAATAAGCCTTTTTATTTCCTGTTTTACAATAGTTAGTAGTTGCTATGTTACAGTAACCAAAAATATTCATTTTTGTTAGTAGGTTAGCTTAGCGTTAGTTATATTATTTTAGTAATATATATATCTATATATATAATTTATTTATGAATTATCAGAAACCCCGGTTTTGGGTATAGGCCTCCTCAAAAGATGCCCATTTTTGTCGGTTTTATGCTATGGCGTGCCAGTTTATGCCAGCTGATCTTTTCAGATCATCTTCCCAGCGGCCTAAGGGTCTACCCTTCCGCCTCTTGTCTGGTGGTCCTTTCCATTGGGTCCACATTCTGCTAGACATTCTCGCTACATGGCCAGCCCAATGCCATTTCACTTTTGCGCAAAAGTTAAAGCGCTTGTTACTTTAGTGACGGCTCTTATCTTTGTTCATTAACAATTACAAATAACTATATTGAGGATATAATTTAAAGGTTACAATTAATACAAGAACTTACCCATCATAGAAGTCCGCAGTGCCTCGTGTTGGCTTAACGTGAGCGACTTCATGAGTAACGGGTGCGGGGGCTCATCCATGATGACGATTGTCTTCTTTGGCACCTCTGGCTCCGGTTCGAGCTTCGGCTCCTTCAGCTCGAATTTGGACTTATCATCTTCACAACTCGACACGCTGAGAGCGAGGGACACGTCGTCTTGAGATCTGAAAAGTAGTTCCTTTGTTAATTTACTTTGGTACACAAATTTAAGAAATCATTCTTTGAAGTTAAACTTCTTTTGGCGCGTTAGGGAAAAATTGGGATTCGCGCGCACACCGTCCCAGAAAACCGATACCCAGTCAAAATTTTAGTTTTTTCTAATGTTACTATCGTTTCTACAAACGTCGAAAAAAATTTTTGAAAAAAAAAAATATCTTGTAACCATGGTAACCAAACAACTTTCAAATTACCTATTAGCCATAGCTTCACCAGCTGCGTGGCTCTGCCATGCGCTGCTGTTGCCGAAGTGACTCTCTTCGCTCTTGCATGATGGACTTGACTCTTTGGAAGAGTCTACTGTTGGTGATGCCACACCGCTTGATGGCTTTGTGAATGATGTCTGGAAACAAATATTATATTTTTTATTTGACCTAGTTATAGGTTGTGAGGCGCAGACCAAAAAGGTTGTAGCGCCATTGGTATATATTTCTAGGTAGTAGTGATAGTTTAATAGTTAAAGTAGTAAAGTATAGCAATAAAGTGTTAATACATTTTACATCAATTACTTTTAAAAGTAATTCCTGTATATAAAATCGGAAGGTTATTTTGGTAATAAGGAATTTTTCTATGAGTAAAATAATTTGAAATATAGAAGCTGGTCAAATGTTAAAAGTTTAAGAAAACACAATATTTCTATAATTTACTAGTTATTTTAAAGTAATAATGTGTTAGGTTTTTATGTTTCTTACCACTTACACTTTGTTAAAGAATAAATTTTACATCAATTATGTACTTTTAAATTAAAGTAATATGTGGCTTTAAAGACGAAAGTGATTTAGATTACAGTAACAATTGCGTATTAAAAGAATTTATATTGTAAAGAAGAAGAGAAATAGAAGACCAATGAGTATTAATTTTAAGAAATATAATGTTACTTAGTTATTTCTCAGTAAAATAGAGATTTTTCTTGCGGTCTGAAAAGTTATTGAGAGAAACACTTGACGGCGTAATTCAACTAACCTGCTTGTTTAACACTTCAGGCTGTGTCCTGTCCAAAACAAACTTCTCCTCATTCTTGGAGTCCATCTGGATTCTGGAAGGCCTAGTTCTTGTTCTATATCTATCTAGGGTGGACATGGGAGAGCTCTGGGTCTCTTTAAGTGGAGTGGGTATGGGGGCTGGTGGGGATGGTGGGGATGGGATGTAAGGGACAGGTTCTACTTCTGGAGATTCTGTGAAGGAACTGGGTAGTTTTGGTAGGGGAATTACTGCGTGCCCGGTGATAACTGCGTCATCTGGAATTTTAAACAAATACCGTGGATATATAAAAAGCTGGTGTTTTTCATGTTATACCTAGTACATCTAAAAAGCAAATACAAATTGTAACATGTGCAACCGTCATCAATAACACTTGCAAGGAAGAAATATATAAAATATTTAATTCAACACACAAATAACTCAAACTCAAAATAACTTTATTCATATAGTACACTTATGAACGTCAACAGAAAAGATTGGTTCTAAATTTACATTTACTACCAGTTCGCAAGTCAAGGGCGTAGAGCGGGCAAGAAGAACTGGCAAGAAACTCTCCGCCACTCTTATTAATCGCCAAGTTTTGCGTCATACGAATTGTTTGTAAGGCAGAGCATCCATAAATATTTGAATTGGAGGGTAATACTCAACTTTACAGTATTTACTATTACTATGTTTAATAATAATTAAATATTATATAGAAAATTAAAACAAATTTAAAGAGTTAAATATTTTAAATTGCATTTTTGATTTATTATTCGTATTTCTTATTCTAGTCGTTTATTTTTATTTTTAGTGTTTTATTTCTATTCTCATTGATAATTGTAATGAACAAAATTATTAAAGCCCTTTAAATGTACAAACTTGTCATTGATGCTAATGCAAATGTATTATTATAATTTAAAATATTCCTTAAGATAAAATATTTGCCATATCTTAATTACCCATAATATCCAAATCGGCGACTTGCAGCTCTCTGAGGTGGAAGCTATGCGATCCTCGCATCACCATCTCCAGGTTGCGCGGTCTGCGGCGTGATCGGGGAGACAAATCCCCTTCCTCACACCCTGTCCACACACCGGAGTCACTGGATACTGCCGAACCTGCACCTGATAGTGTTAGTAATATACTTTACTAGCGGACCCGACAGACGTTGTCCTGCATATTTCAAGCGATTACGATATTAAACAAAGTATTAAAGTACCGACTGCAACGCCATCTGCCGGGCTCATTTGTGAATCTAAACCATCCAGGGCTCCCAAACGCATACAAAAAAATCATTCAAGTCGGTCTAGCCATTTAAGAGGAGTTCAGTGAGATACACACGTACAGTAGTATAATATGTAAGCTATTCTAGCATTTAAATTAGATCAAACTGCACCGGTGTACAAATTTGATTGAAATCGGTTAAGTAGTTTAGGAGTCCATAGCCGACAAATAACGTGACGTGTAATTCATATATATTAAGAAGATAGTAGGCATCTACTTTAAATAAAACTTCTTCTAAAATATGGCCAGAAGGTTTCACGCTGACCAAGATTGCTGGACAGTTCAATTAAATTATGTAATATAGTATCCGTTATGGGCAGTCACGAGCCCTCTGACTTTGAGTGTCCATGGGCGGCGGTATCACTTAACGTCAGGTGAGCCTCCTGCCCGTTTGCCCCCTCTATAAAAAAAACATAAATCACTATGTACGTCAACTCAATGGTTCAAATGAGTGAACCAAGCGGTTTACACCAAATAATTATAACGAGAGTGAACTTGGAAATACAAATTAATTGTAAATGTTTGAATCGAGTTTCCAGCAAAATAATATTATATTAAATAATTATCGGTTTAATTGTAATTAGATAATTATTGAAGTGCTTAAATAAATAAAACAAAATTATTTCATTTTGGCCAGCGTTAAAAACTTACACTGCCACAGGGACCAAACTTTTTAAATTTGTTTTTATTTTCTAACTATTAATTTTTAATTATTATTATTTCTATGTAGGTTAAGAAAATTGTAAATACTTTATACTTGTGTGTTAATTATTTCTGGTAAAAAAATGAATAATTAACTTTAAATTAAAAATAAATTATAAAGATAACAATGTATTGTAATATTATAAAAATGATTATATAATGTCGTTTGTAATTAACGAAGTGAATGAGAATTGGAGCCGGCAACAGAATGTCCCGAACCCGTGACATTTCACTGTATTTAATAATTGTCTATTCAAGGAAATAAAATAATTATGATTATGATTTCCGGGAAGGACAAAATTAGTTCACAGTGATGAAAGACATTCTAAAAAAAATATTAGAACAAATTTTTTAAAATATAAATTATTTTAATTGCGTTAATTGATAACTAAAAATAATAAAAACAATTTAAGCATATTCTAACTGTTTAATATTTTCTTACCTTCTCGCCATCCATCCGAATGTGTCTTCCTATTGGTATTTACCACCTGAAAACCAAAAGCCAACATTTTTAGTATTAAAACACAACCATTTCACAAAACAGAACTAACTAACTATGAAGGTTCCGGATATAAACGGTAAAACTACGAGCGACAGATCTCAAGACTTACGATTTCTCGACGTGCACTCGTAAAGAGTAGTTTTCGAACAATTAATTATGCGCGCGTTACAAAATTTCGCTTTACGTTCACATTTGAGCAATGTTTTCTTAATTTCTATGTGGAATAGTGCAATCATTATTTCAGTAAAAGTTATAATTTATTTTTAAATATCCTATTTTTTATAAGTGAGCAGTGATGGCCTAGTGGCTTTATCGTGCGACTCTCATATTTGAGGTCGTAGGTTCGATCCCCGGCTGTGCACTAATGAAATCTGTTTATGTGCGCATTTAACATTCGCTCGAACGGTGAAAGAATACATCGCGAGGAAACCGGCTGGCCTTAGACCCAACAAGTCGACGGCGTGTGTATTATTTAATTAGATTGACAAAATTATCATTAAACAGATACAGATATCTGAGGCCCAAGCCTAAAAAGGTTGTAGGGCCACTGATATATTTTTTTGATATGACTTTTTGCAGGAATAATTAGATAGACCTGACTGAGCAGTGTTAGCTGGATTCACCTCTCAACCCAGAGGTCGTGCGTTCGAATAACGGCTGTGCAACAAGTTTTTCTATTTAATTCATGTAGTTCGGTAATGGTAAGCATCGTGACGAAACCGGTATTATTTATTCAACATTGAATGTACATTAAAGGTACAAAAGGCTAATCAGTTACTAGCATTAAGAAATCTGTATTTTAGTTTAATTTAAATAGCGGTTTTTCGCTACAATGATCCTGTCAATCCTGGTTAGATAAGCGTGTTCGTAGAATTAATATTACCTTTTAAATACACCCTGTGTAAGTTTACCTAGTTTCTGTATGTTAATTTTACTAGACTGCAATGTTAGCAAAACTCCGTAAGAAATTTAGTGAACCATGATTCAAAGGCTAAATAACAACAGGCTTCTCCAAAGGCACTCAAGGGCCACTCTAGGCCTAAGGGACCCAGATAAACCTTCTCTGATCTTCAGCGCCTTTGATCTAATAGTGTCCGTTCAATGGGAGTCTAACGTTATAGAAGATAAATTGCAAATTCAGTTTTAATCTGCGTTTCAAACAATTAATTAATGCGAATCTATATATATATATATATGTATAAATAAAACCCGTTTTCCGTTGTCACGACATAACATGATAACGGCTTGACCGATTTGTCTGATTTTTTTTTATAATATTCCTTGAAGTAAGTTGGTTCTTACGGAGAAAAAAATTTAAAAAAATTGAGTGAAAAGGTCTAAAAACAACACTTTTCTATATTCCCATACAAAATATTCGTAATAATACTTAAAATTAAATTTGAACTTTAATACCATAACATTAAGTTCAAGTGTTAGTGGAGGGGTTCCGGGAAGGTAAATACTAGTAAGATAAAAAAAAGTTGATATTTGTTGTCTTATCAACTTTTTTTTATCTTACTAGCTAGACCGGTGTCCCGAATAGCAGAATAAGTATTTAAAAAAATTAAAGAATCAACTGTTAGGCGGTACGATGTTCGCCAGGCCAGCTAGTTTCAAATAAAAATAGAAAATATTAAAAATAAAAGTTGTTTTTAAATTACGTAATAGATACCCTCGTATGATGAAACTGTTATATAAATAAGATAATAATTTGCAGCCGAAAATAGAAATCGAACCACGTATTATATAAAGAAAAGATTAAATGTTCGTAACGAAACTTCAAAATTACTAGACATATAGGTAACATTATAAGCATTAGATTATAGCTATAATCTAAGCATTATATGATATTAGGTCGCTCTAGGCCACTGCTTTACGACAACGCTGGACCACTGCACAGTTTGCTACCAAATTAGATGAGATTCAATTGGAATGTCTGAGACATCCCTGCAACGTACGGGGAGTACGGACCTTGCTCCAACAGATTACCATTTT
Source organism: Pieris macdunnoughi (assembly GCA_905332375.1). Classification (NCBI taxonomy): domain Eukaryota; kingdom Metazoa; phylum Arthropoda; class Insecta; order Lepidoptera; family Pieridae; genus Pieris; species Pieris macdunnoughi. The sequence goes on from CAJOBZ010000007.1 coordinate 5,676,367, forward strand.
TTTCGAAATTTGAATTACTTGGCAAAGTAAAAAATTTAACTCTGATGGAAGTCTAAACCGCCTTCAAAGATTTTATTGATTCCCATCTGAATGTTTTTTTAGTAAAGGGATCAATGGCAAAAGTGAATAGATAGCAAAGGTACATACTTTAATTAATTAAATATATTCTATATAAAAAAATCTACTCTTTGTTCCTCATATACATGTAAGGACCTAATATGTATTTAAAAAACAATAACCGGCTTCGCAACCACTACTTCGCATTAAAAATATTAAATATTATCGCGTCTTAAAAACCTCGTGTGTACCATACAAATGCACACTGCAGTGATATTTTCAGCAAACGACACCGGGTTACAAAACCACCAGCCCTGAAATAGGTTAAGGATGACCTACTTCCTAGTCTAAACGAAAATGAACTTTGATGCTTCGACATACAGTGCATTTTTCCTAAACACAAGATCGTGACGTAAAAGAATTCAATCGCGTCAATGAAAGTGATCGTTAAGTTTAAAGCGATTCTAAATGAACAAATTATTCGTTTATTTATTTTTAGCTGGTGCATATGTGTTTTTAATGACACGGGGCAAACGGGCAGGCGGTTCATCTGATGTTAAGTGATAGACAATCACATTTAACCAGAGGGCCCGGAAGTGCGATGCCGTTTGAAAAGTAGGGTCTTAATATAGGTAGCCAATATAGACACAGACATAACATTTATTACTAACAAAAACATACACATGTCAACACACAAAATAACAATAATCAAAGAAAAAAAAATGAGAGATATCAAAAAAAAATCCCTTTTCCCATTCGGTTCGTTTCAAGTGTGTAATGCTTTGGTTGTAATTGGCCCTGGCTCAGCATTATGCCGAGGAGCAGAATGTTCCATAGCGCTGGTCTTTCTGTCAAAGACCAGAGCAGCTAGTTTGCGTCTCAGTCGCAAAAAAAGAAATATAAGGAATGTAATAAATACCTAGTAGAAAAATAATAAAAGTAATAGCAATATAGAAGATTCTCTCTAAAAATATCAGTAGCGCTACTTTTTTTTAATTAAATAAATCACCTTGTGACCTTACCTGTTTAGTAGTTTTGGCATCTATAGTCTTCACTGCGGGAAACTGCGGCCGTGGTAGTTGGTTTGTTTGGAAAGTGTATTTTCCGGGAGGCTTCTGAGCTTCGAAGGCAGGCTGCCGCGCCGCGGGTGCGTTGCGGATACTTGGTGGTTCCATTTTTGGAGGTTTTCTGCCATCCTGGTCAATGTTTTAAGCATATTTTTACGGGAATAATTTTAGACAAACATTTAATTATATCACAGACGTTGTATGTTTATTTTTTTTAGGGGCAAACGGGCAGAAGGTTAATATGATGGAAAGTTAAACCGCCGCCTATATACAGTTACATTGTAAGAGGGCTCGTAAGTGCGTTGCCGGTCTTTTAAGAATTGATAAATTGTTTAAAGCCCGACCAATAAAATAAAAAACCTATTGGTAGCGATAAATTAACTCTTCTCGTTGCTTCTAAGAATGTCCAATAGGCCGACATCACTTATATTATTTATATCTAATAGATGTTGCACTTAGTTTTTAAGAACCCATAAATAAGTCAAGTAGTTTAGTTTAGTCAATAGTTTTTAGTTAGTCCAGCGAAACAATTAAAGACAGCTTCGACCGTGGTGTTTCATTTCGTCATGATCGTAGAACAATGTCGGATTTGAAAAAATCCAAAATCCAGTTTCTATTATATTTGGATACATTGACTAAATATTACGGCTACATTTAAAAAAAATCCATGTTTTCAATTTCAAATTAATCAGTCGGTAAAGTGACGGATTTGATAGGAACGCTCATAGAAGCATGTGATTTTTCAAGAAAATGGTGTAATTTAATGTTATATTAATTATATTTATTTTTGTTACGAAACAAATCCTTTTGTTTGCTTGTATGCCAATTTTCATTATTAAAGAATATGAATTAAAAAAGTTATGACAAAAAACTAACATGATATTATTTTGAAATTGCTGGCTTGTGAAGTTTACTTTTTGGCAGATCCCTCACTATTCTATGACTATGACAATTTATTTGAACATCCAACACCAGTCACCGAATTTAAGTGATGAATTACCTGATAAAAGCTTTCGTTACCATAATGGAAACGTTTTATTTATACTACAATAGTTGTGATATGAAAGCATCGATATTTAAATTTGAACAATAGAACTTTTTTTATAAAGATTACTTATTAAACTTTGACTTTATGACTATACTTATTTTAGTGAATATAAACTTTAATCCAGTCTGAATAAAGTACGATTTTCATTGACGCCAATTGATAAGCTCAAAACATTTAACTATTTTCAATACTTACTTGTGGATACTGTTGTGCTTGGTAAGTCAATATGACAGTTTGTTTTGTGACAGGTTTAGGCATCCCAGCTGCACCAACTATGTTAGTCACACAATTTCCAGTAACTTGAGTGGAGACAAGGGGATTGTTGTATGATAGATTTGTACTTTTCTTATCTAAAAAGATCAAAATGTTTTATTAAATAAGTAAATATAAAACTATGGTACACAAAAATTAATTAGACTATAGTTACATAATTCAAATACTACATAATATTCAATGCACAAAAATCTGCGTTGTTTGACGTAGGAATGGCGGCAAAATTAACCACAAATACGCAGGCGCTAATGCAGCGACTGTCACAGATAAAAAATATTGTCTTGTTTATGCCTTCTAGTAGTAATAAATCTTCTTGGACAAAAAGTTAACATAAATAATACAACACTATGGTTTTATAGAAAATTAACTATGATTATTTAAAAATATGTTAAGTTAATAAGTAATATATTGGGTAGCCTAGCGGTCTTATTAAGTGGCAGCTAGGTACCGGGGTACCGGGTTCGATTCCCGGTTCGAGGGCAAGTTTTAATTTAATTTAAATTTGTTCTCGGCCTTTGGGTTGTTGGCCTTTGTTGTGCGGTACCGGGCGAGTGCTTATACCGTACATGGAGGACACGGTCGAATTTCTAAAGACAAGCACGAATTATAAAAAAATCCATACTTGAGCTGGCTAATGCACAAATCGTGCCAGAGCCATTAAAAAAAAAAAAAAGTAATATATTAAAATAACTGAATATAAAGTAAGTCTAGACTAAGTACTCACAAATGATAATTTAATTTTTATCAGGTCCTAAATACACAAAACAAACTTTATGTAAAACTTACCTAATGTATTATTATTAATAGCGGTTTCCTTATCTTTTGGTGGGGCGAAGGCCTGCTCCGCGGCCACACTCATGTCGGAAACCTTAGCTGTCTTGTTGTGCTGTTGCCTGAAACCGAACCTAGGGAATGAAATGTGTGTGTAAAGAGGGTGCTAACACACAAATGTGCACTTATAGCTAATAAATGTCTACGGTATCTATAATCTGTAATGAGCTCAATTTAAGGGAATGTCTGACTTTGTTAGCGCTATAAGGATATAAAATAGTAGATTCACGATATGTAAGGCAAATGGATGATTTGAAATAACGTTATTTGTTATTAAATATTGGTAACTAGCTAACTCATAGGGCTCCCACACAAAACTGCGATGCGATGCGATGCGAATTCGCATCGCAGGAATTTTTGCGATACGATTTAGTGCGTCAAACCGTTTGGTAGGGCGACCATTCCTTCGAAACCAGCCGTACTGAACGTGTTTTTAAGAAGCGTAAGATGGATCGCAAAAAGATTATTGCACTGCTGTTATTTTTAAATAGATATAAAAGAAAAAGAAGATTCTGGGTTCATCCATTCATTACGATTATGAACTCTGATGGGAACTATTTTATTCAAAAGTACTATGCGTTGAGAACTGAAGATAAATTTTTTGATTATTTTAGAATGAGCATATCTTCATTTGAAGAGCTTTTGAGTATACTATCACCATGCCTTCAATAACGATCGTACAAGGGAAGAATTCCTGTTATGCCTTTGGAAATGCTGGGACTGACTATCAGGTAAAGTAAAACAAAATGTATTTATTGACATTTTAATTGTTTGTCTCAGAGCGGACTAAAATGGTGTCACCAAGGATGACGTAAAATCGCAGGAATGTGCGATGCGAAGCAGATCGGGAATTCTTGCGTTGCGTTCGTGCGAATTCGCAGATATTTGCGATGCGATGCGAATTCGCAGTTTTGTGTGGGAGCCCTTAAGCGTTGTCCTGTCATAGATATGAATATTGAATTCTATGCTCTGTGTTAAATGATATTTGCAGCGCGCATTCTGTCAATCGCTATTAGTTATTTCAAACAACTGACAGTTATGTAAAACTAATATTTTGTAATGTTTTAATGTTCCCATCAACTTTCCTAATTTTTAATTTTTACTAGCGAATCCATTGCTTCAGGCATGATGCGACCAACACAAATAGAGATTTATTTATATATATATAGACAAGTCGGGTAAAAATAACTTAAATTATAAATACCTATTCTTGTCAATAGAATTTTAAGTTTTTTGTTTAATTAAAAGTACAGAGTTTTCATTTAAATATTTGTTATACTAAGAATAAAACGATAGAAGGAATTTCTGGTGCATCATTCACAAAAGTAAAAAAGAAAATAGTAAAATAAAACGCCTGCAATTTTAATGCCGCAATGTTTCACTCTTGCGTATATTCTCATTGCTTTCGGTTTCGTTATAATTCATGCTTTTAATACTCGAGCAATTTCACTTTTAAGACCAAGTTGAAAAAGAGATAGTCTTTTGTAATGAACCTATCTCTTTCATTGAACTAACCTTCAGTGCGCACGGCGGGATATATATTTTATATAATAGTTGGACTAATGAGATATTTTGTAAATATTAAAGTATTCTATAAAACACATACAGTAATCCCCCCTATAACGCAATTTTTGTCTCCCATACTACGCGATATTTCCCCCCTATAATGCGGAGATTTCGCAAGTTATATTTTGTAGTGTGAAATTAATAATGATTTGTCAAGTCCATAATTAGTTTTGCGTGTCTTTCCCCATGTTTCAATTGTGTTGTTATAAAATAAAACTAAATAACTTACTTAAATACATGTTAATAGTTTCTAAATTATTAAAAAAACGGTTTTACGAGAATACTCCAACGCAATATCCTATACTGTTCGGGGGGATTACTGTAATGTACTCTACTGTCAATAGTTTCGCCGGCATACGCGATAGGTATAGGGATTATATTGGTTTTTTTTCACACCTTGGGTTTCATTATCGAAGTTTTTGTATAGATCCCTAACTTTTGAAACATTATATAGCCTTTGTTCATCGTGGATAATGTTGGATGCTTATCAAATTTGTCCAGTAGTTTAAAAGCCTATTCAAAGAAAATAATGTAGATATGTTAACGGTGTTTACAATTTTACGGTGACAGATATAAATCAATTAGCAATAGAATGAAACAAATAAAAAACTTTACCAACATAATCCAATAGGATATTTCGTTAAAAAGAATATCTATCTATCTCTTTTTTAACATCGTAAGGAAATGGCAAATATAAACGCCTATTTTATTTATCTATAAAAAAAACAACTTGGTTTTTTGACGAGACTTTGATGATTTTTTACGCTTTATATTTTTTTTAAAATCGATGTTTTCCTATTAAAATTATATTTTCAAAGGTGATTCAACGTATTACAAAACATATTCCTCTCACAGCAACATGCCCTACAATTTAAATGGAAATGGACAGGGCACGTAGCCCGATATACAGATGACAGATGGTCTAAAACAGTAAGCGAATGGACAGGTCCAAAAGGAACAGAGCAGACCAATAGAGCGATGGGCCGACGGGATCGAAAGGGTAGCTTGAAAAAAGTGGTTGACGATGGCACAAAATCAAATAGGATGGAAAAAGTTGGACAAAGTCCGGGAAAGGCCTCCTTTTTTTATGAGCCGCTTAAAAATAGAAATAAATCAGTAGCGCTACAACCTCTTTAGGTCTGGGCCTCAGATTTCTGAATTAGTTTCATGATCATTTTTCAATCTAATAGGCAAGTAGGTGATCAGCCTATGCCTGAAACATACGCCGTCGACTTTTTGAGTCTAAGATATGTCGGTTTTCTGATGTTTTCCTTCACCGTTCGAGCGAAAGTTTAATGCGAGAAAGAAAGTCCATTGGTGCACAGCCGGGGATGGAACCTACGACCTCAGGGATGAGAGTTGACTGAAGCCACTAGGCCAACACTGCTCATTTGTTTATATGTATCTATTTTTGTTAAATGTCAATAAGATGTGGATGAATAAATTGTTATTATTCCTCTCACAATTCAAGAATAGAATAATAATACCGTTGACCCCATAAAAACATAAAACTTGTTATAAAAATTATGTAACTATTTGCGAAATAGTTGTTTTTAATTTAGCGGAAATTAATGGTATCGGAGACTTGATTTCATTTTTATCTATAATTCTCACTTTCTTTTGCGCATATAAATTACATTGCAAAATAGGAAGTTCTGTATAACTTTCACCATAGAAAATATTATTTTACTGTTCAAATCAGCGTTGGTACTCTGTAACTCCCAATTGAAACAGCCGTTGAGTATTATTACCGCGCGATCCCAAGCTAAGGATATATTTTTCTTTTATTTGTAGAACAGGAGGCTCACCTGATGTTAAGTAATACCGCCGCTCTCAATGCTAGATGGCTCGTGAGTGCGTTGCGGCCTTTTAAGAATTGATACGATCTTGAAGGACCCAAAGTCAAATTGGTTCGGAAATACTTTCGTGGGCAGCTGGTTCCACATAGTGGTGGTGCGCGGCTGCCTTAAAAAAAAATTGTGGAACAGCAGACGGCGTGGTGATACGGATGGTATTTTGTATTCTGCCTTGACGTTCGATGATAAAACTCATCGATGATAAGCTGTAGGTATTTGAACAACTCCTCTGAACACTCTCCGTGTTGAATGCAGAGTTATCCCATATCTTTACGCAATGCCATGGGATCAAGCCGCTTGGAAAGGTATTGGTCGTCGAAGATTCGAACCGGTCTTCGTTGAATATTCAGAAACGATTCAATTACAATCGCTATCACTTTCGGATGTTACAGATTGTTTTGTTAAAACGAAATTCGCCATACAGCATTCCATTTTCCGTGCCAATTATGCAAACTTTATTAAAATGATTTCGTAATGTCATAGTCTAATTCCGACGCCGCGTTTATTATATTTGGAGGCAAATTAAATGCCAAAAAACAAAACAACTTGTTTGAAACAAATTTAATCCCGTAAGTATATCTATAGTTCATTGTATTGTAGAAGTAATTTGCAATGATAAACTCAAAAACTACTAAACTAATTCCAAAAATTCTTTAGCCTGTAGAATGCTTCATTATAGCCAATTTAAATAAAAAACGTGTGTGTGCTTAAGTACACGCGTTAGAAGTTAAACTTGTTTGGCGTAACAAGATAAAAACTAAAATGTTGACTATAGCTAACTTCTGGGTGTCGATTTTTTGTGACAATGTGCGCGCGCATTGTAAAAATTTACTCTCTTCATTTTTCTCTAACGCGCCAAAAGTATAACTTCAAACAATGACAAAAACCGTGACAGGCCACAAGTAGAATTTAAACGTTCAGCACCTTTACCCTGTACCTTCCAATACCGACAGCGATTAATAGTTTTTGTGCCGCGCGATTCCAAGGGTGCGTCAGCGCTACGGAACTACATCGAACTTACAAAAACGTCGGTATCGCTATCGGAAGTTAAAGGATAAGGGTTCTGTCGTTCAATCGTTACTAAAAGCGGTCTTCTTTATTCAATCTAGCTTTGATAGCGGTGCAGATGACTATTTAAATTCAAGATTTATTTGCAATTAATGGTGTACAAAAAAGGTTTACTAAATCCGTCAAGAAACAGCGGGTGGTATATAACAGAGAGTGGCACAGTGCAGAGAGGAATGGCGGGATTTGGAGGATTACTTTGCCAAGGAGGGATTTACATTGCCAAAGAAGGGCACACAGATATACCTATGCGAAGACGGAAATAGAAACGTGTTTAAATGTAAAAGTATCTGAATTAAAAGGCTATTATTATTTTTATTATCTTTAAATACATTATTAATTCTATCAAAGACCCTGAGTAAGCTTGAATCTTCTGATAAGGTTAGAATGTAGGTTAGAAATAATTGCAAAGTGCAATCGCCAGTTGCTTTAGGAATTAATAGAACCTCAATAAAATTAGAATAGCACATTTATACAACATTTAAATGGCCATGAACTTTTCAAGCTATTGATTCATTCGGATATTATTAGACTACACTTTGAAATGACAAACAAAAGAGATTCATATATTTTTCGGCACGACTCTCAGGTTCCAAAAACTAACACAAACACAGCACACGCATATAACAACTCACTACTACACTCTCAAAAATATACGCACCCATTCTCATACATTCACACATTCATAACATCTTAAACTGCACCATGTACCACGCAATAATTTTTATCTATTATAGTTACCCACAAAATAGGGACTCCCTAGTGTGTGTGTGTGGGGGGGGTTTGACTAAAGTTCTGTCACGAATAAAGGTTTTACTGTTATTATTATACATATAGTTATTAAGAAAGAAAAAAACTAATCAGGAACAAAATTATTATTTTAATTAGTCATTAATGTAATGTTGTGCATTATTGTGATTAATACATTACCGATTAGTTCTGAGTGGTTGCCCCGCTGCCTCCTTCCGCGGCCGAGCGAGGGGCGTCGAACGACCGGACAGGACTTCTTCGGCTCGTAGCTCTTCTGTAGAACCTAGACAATGTTTAAAGCTTAATAATAATATAATCGTGAATGCAATACATTATTTACTAGCGGGTCGAGTGAAAAGCACTGGAACAAGGAACTGTGGCTGTGTGTCGCTCGAGAGCTGAAAACTGGCAACACAAAATAAAGAGGAAAATTTGTATTACTGTCACGAATTTTTAAAATGGTTTTTTTCAAGAGTTTTAATTATTCAAGAGTAAAACAAACTAAATTATCATACTAAAAAAGGTTCAGCCGTGAGTTGAGTTCGGTGACGGTTGTTGTAGATATGTTCAAATATATGTTAATTAATAAGCATTTAAAGTTACGAATTGTACCTATAAATGCTAATAATTATTCATGAGTAAAACGGGCTAGATTTTCAAACTATTTAAAAAAGGTTCAGCCGTCGGGTAAGTTCGTGGGCGGTTGATGTAGATATGTTCAAATATATGTTATATGAAACACTTTGAAGCTGCCTATCAAAGAGCTTTAACCGTTTAAAATATGAGCTTAAAGCTAACATAAAATTAGGGGTAGTGGGGTTGCGACGCTAACAAAAAACTAACGTGGCTTATTTAAGGGTTCTTAAATTTAAGTGACACTTCAATATTCATCAGTGTATTCAACCTTTTTGAACATTACCGGAAACAAGAATCTATTACAATTTATGAGTGTGGCAAACACTAGAGATACTACTAGACATTTTGGGGAGAGGTCTACATTCAGCAGGCTGACGAGATGAGATAGATATTGAATTCTAATACTGGAGCCCTTTTTACAAACATCTTAGTTACAACAATGAGAAGCATTAATATCAGCTAAAGTGTGTGTTTAATCAAATTCATAGTGGTTCATGTAATAACAATTTTAATACCTTAATGTATTAGTTCTTTTTAAGTGAAACTTCTTTAGGCGCATGAGGATAAAAATTTAAAAAAACGTCACGAAGATGTGCAGCGTTTTTGTCGAAGAAAATGGAGAGAGCGATTGAGACCGATTGAGAGAGAGTGAGAAGGGTGAATTACCTTACAGAAATTATATTTTTAAAATTAAAATTTCGTAAAGAGAATTTATGAAATATTAGTATTTTATGCAAAATAATTTATTGAAATGACGAATTGCAAATTAAAATGCCACGTGTTTAAATTTTTTTCACAGCGGTTTTTTAATGTAACATATTATGATTGTATTATATTATTTTGTAAAATAAAGGAATAAACAACAAAAAAAAAATTATTGAAGAAATACATTAAAAATTAAATTTATTATTTGTTTTAATTTTCGACACTTATTATTTTAATGACAATTAAATTCATTAAATTCCTAACATATCTTCCTTTTTCCCTCCCTCTAAGTCTCGGTAATATAAAGTTTTAGAATTGTATAAATATGAACAAGAGTTAAAAATTAGTTTGCCAAATAAGTTTCACTTCTGACATGTGTACTTGTACTTGCACTTTTTTTATACAGAAATGGACTGGCGACAATCCAATGAGAGATGTGGCCAATCGGATGGAACGCCTCTCCAGGGTACATATGTCTCTTTAGGAAATAATAAGGGGGCAAGGAGTTCCATTCCTTTGCTGTGTTCACAAGGAACGACAATCCAAGTATCACCGTGGCACTTGGGGATGTCAGTAACGATGGAGTGAAACTCCAGTGTGCTTCTATGACCATAGTTTGGAAGGATAACGAAATCAGGTTGTGTAGCAAGAAGCTTTCTACCTAATTTAATTTTTTTTTATTAAATTATTGAGTAACATTCACGTAGGTGCGTAAGCTAAAAATATGTTCTTGCGTAGAAGCCTGTTTTGTAAGTGGTGTTATAATAATCTCATTGAAGATAATAGAATATTTTCTATTTTAAACCTAAGCTTCTTTACACGGTCGGTAAATCGAATCGTCTAAGGAAAATAACCTTCAAAATAACACATTAATTCTTGAAATGGTGTTTGATATGGAAGCTATACAAAGGGGTGACATACACCTGTCGTAACCGGAAGTCTAGCATGTGTGTTCAAGGGTAGGTTTGGGGGTTATATTTTTGCCTTTTCAAGACACGATAAACTTATTTTATCATTAAATGACCTTTATAATGGAGGTTCAAAATTCGAAACAATAAGATTTCGTGTAATGTCTTTCCGCATCACGTAATTCTATTTGCGACCTTTTTCTTTACAGAGCAAACGGGCAGGTGGCTCACCTGTTAAGTGATGCCACCGATGGACACACTCAATGCCAGAGGGCTAGCGAGTGCGTTGCCGGCCTTTAAACGAGCGCAACTATTTGTATGATCTTTATGGAAAGTTTCTCTTTAGATGACGTCAAATTGCTGCTTTGTTATGTATTTTTTAGAATATAAGCTTGAAGAGGCTAGTCCAACTAGAAACATACCTCCATTCCCATTTCTATCATGTGACTTCTTCTTTCTAGCGTTATCATCAGCTCTTGATGTGCTAGCCGGACGTCGCCTAAAGCCAAAGGAAGTGGCAACGCCTCTGGTCTGTTTGTTGCCATTGCTCACACTCTTGTCTCGCTTCTTAGCCCCTTTCGACTCGGAGTGACCCTGAAGAAAAATATGTTTATTATTTATGTTATCAAGATAGTAAGATGGTACACATGCAGCATTTCTGCATTATTCTAATTTCTTTCTATAAGTCTATAAATCTGATACAAATAGATCACTGGATAAAAAAATCTTTTTTTTTTAGTATACAGTTTTAGATATAATTGTAATAGAGAGAAATTAGACTCTTAAGCTGCACTTGTGATTATTGTAAAACTTAATTTGGTATACATTTAAGACTAAAGACACAATAAACAAAACTAGTAAAATCTAAAATTGGAACTCTAATATTTTTATTGAATTTTTATTATCTTTACTTTTAATTTTTCGTATCATTTATGTATACCATAATTGTCATGTATGTTATAAAATACTAGCTGACCCGGAAAACGTTTGTTTTGCCATGTATATTATTTCTACGAAACATTTTTTTAGTTCAATCAAAATCACTATCTACTATAATAAAAAATAGGGGTTGATCGTTGTGTCGTGAAAATTAAGGGCTGGATGTATTTTTGTATGCCGTATCATAAAAATATAAAAACAAAAAAATTGCCAAAAACATATTTTTTTGTTTTGGGGTGGACACCCCTTATCACTTAGGAGTTTGAAATATAGGTAGTAGCCGATTCTCAGACATACTGAATATGCATAAAAATGTCATAAGAATCGGTCGAGTCGTTTCGGAGGAGTATGGGAACGAAAATTGTGATACGAGAATTTTATATATAGAGATTATTTGTTACTAATAATGATAACGTATACCAAGGTCTCTATGTTAATGAACTTAACAGATTATCATAAAATTTTATTGATGTCAAAAGCTGTTATGTCATAGGTAAAGTTATTTTAATCTTCTTAACTACGCTCGTTTAACTAACAGGATTAAAAATGTGATGGATTGGAAGTGACGTTAGACATGCACGATCTACTTTTAGTTCTAGTTAAGATTAGGTCAGGTATCTATTAGATATATTCTATAAATCACTTGAAACCACGTGAATAAATGCATTTTTTTATAGTAATGGGGTAAACGGGCAGGAGGCTCACCTGATGGTAAGTGATACCTCCATGGACACTCTCAATGCCAGAGGGCTCGCGAGTGCTTAAATGCACTTAAAACTATTGTGGGCGATAATGGTAAAAATCACAACCAAGTATTAGCAATAAGACATGTAAATCAAAAAGGTATACTTAATGTAATAGAACACTTATGTGAGAACACTTCAGATCACGACTTCTATGTAACCTGCTTTTTATGTATGTTCTTGTATAGGTATTAAAGTGTAAATAAATAAATTCGTTATATTAAATTACATTTGTTTATGTTCTGAATAAAATGTGATTATTATTAATCCCACGTAAATTTTGTTATCAATTATTTAGAAAGATATATAGGATAACATAAATTCAACCGATTTGGAATCTGTGTAATTAATACAGGTCGGGTTCATAATCTGGATATAACGAAGAGACTGGGTCTACGGGTTCCAAGCAAGAACCTGAGGCGGAAGTCTCAACTGTTGGATGTACCGCGCGCACACTTCAACTTGGTAACTCACGCGAGCAATACATATAAAAAATACAATTTCTATCGAGTTAGATCGATTTGTTTGTACACTGGCTGAGTTCGCAGCAGTTGCTGATATTATTAACTACGTATATTATATATAATTTTTTTTATTGTTGGATTATCTGTGTAGGTATTATTGTGTAGATATAGAAAATATAAACATATGAATCATATATTACTTTGAAAATACTTGCACCCATTAATATGTGGCGCATGTTACTTCCTTATTTAGTTGTTCCTGAATAAGTTCCGCCTAGAGATAGTCAACGTAATCTTAGTATTACGTCAGTGAATCAACTCCCTAACTAATCTAGATCCACAAAGAAAAGAGGACCAAGAATGTTTATTATTGACCCGTTGACCGCGATATTATCTGTAATAACAACAAAATCTAGTATACTGCTTCCTTATCTATATAAATAAAAATGAATCGCAAAATATGCCGCTGAGCGCAAAACACGAAGACGTAGTTTTATTTATTCTTTGAACTCTGAGGAAGATTTTTATGATGTGCAATTGCAAGGACAAACCTAAAAAAGCGAACAGTCTCTATAGGATAGCAAAATTTCCCATGTCTTGGTATATAAAGCTGCTAAAATCTTATTAAGTTCGCGGGGGCAAATAAACGAAAATACATAAGCGTTATATTTTTTTTGTAGAACTCTCTTACGAGGTGAAGCCTCCAATGTGCCATATTTAGGCAACCAGAAGCCAGTTGTTACTGCTATTTTTCTAAATTCGTCGTATCTTACATAAGGCTTGCCTGGTTTTCTCTAACTTAAGGGCCTTTCAATTTTATTGCTCCTGGGTTTACACCAAAGTTCTTGTTTCGATCCACGACGGAACTCTCTAAAATTAATTAATATAATAGACACAGGACACGTATGAGCTATACCACCCATTTCTCATTTTCATTAAAAGTCTAATGTCAATTAAATTGGTTCAAATACATTATAAGGATTCATCAATCATTTTATTAATAGCTAATAATATGATCGCATATTTTCCCATGGATTCCTTTGTATTAATGCCGAACTTAATTATACTATTCGAGGACTGACCTTTTGTAAAATTGTTTCGTTTCGAAAAGTTATTATAATCTAAGATCACATTTAAGCAAATTTAGTAATCCAGTTTCTACGCGTGTTTTACGGAATAATTTACAGTAATTATATAAGCCTCTCAAACACAAAATAACTTTATTCATATAGGTGACCATAACACAACATTAACACTGGTAACACTTATGAACGTCAACAGAAAAAATGTTAAATCGATTCTAAATTGACATTTACTACCAGTTCGTAAGTCAAGGGCGTAGAGCGTGCAAGAAATGGCAAGAACTCTCCGCCACTCTTTTTAATCGCTTTTTTTTTGAGTTATAGAAATTGTTTGGATCTAATCAATCCCAAAGATTAGGATCATTAAAATAAATGTCAAATTTATAAAAAGCTTTACTGATTAATTTACATTATTATTATTTCATTAATAATAAATCAAAATTTTAAATTGTAAGCAATATTTTTTTGCATTTGTTTCCAGCCGATACCCACTCCACACTATTCTAAGAACAGGGTAACTAGCGGAAATTACCTAGATCACATCAGGTGAGCCATACGTGCCCGATCACTATTTATTATACGAGATAGTGTTCATTGCGCATATAGAAAGAAAAACACAGCCACAGAGTTGAGAATAACATAACCTCCAGGCTAACACGGACTTCGTATCCTTCATATTATTTAAAAACATCCCTCGGAAGTCTCCGTCAGATATGGCACATTAACAATGGACTCTCATGCTTGACATATTTGGCACCTCGATCTGTGTGCGGCCTACTAACTAGTAATGACGTCTTTTGTTTCAAGCCTTTGAACATATGCTCCCGGGTTATGTCATCAAATATTTTTTAAAATTCGCTACAACCTTATTAGGTCTGGGCCTCACATTTCTGTTTCATGATTATTTGTCAATCTAATAGGCAAGTAGGTTTGGGTTTAAATAAGCGGCTTTCCTCACGATGTTTTCCTTCACCGTTCGAGCGAATGTTAAATGCGCACATAGAAATGTAGTCTATTGGTGCACAGCCAGGAATCAAACCTACCGACGTCAGGAAGAGTCGCGTGCTGTCAGGCCAACACTGCTCTCAAAACTCTTGATAATAACAAACACCGAACTTTGCCACAAAAAACTCTTTCATAACATCGTAGTTTATAATAAATTACATTGAAATTCACAATAGGCTGAGCCGTGCGAAAGTACTGCCAGTAATAGTACATTCACCTGAGAACGGGGAAGGAATATAAACATAGGTATTTACTTAAATTTAAATGGTTTGTATTGTTACGTTATTCAGTGCTGGGAATTGTGAATGTTTAGAACTAATACTATGTAGAATGTAGGAAATATGACTAACAGAATGGACAAAAAACGCTATAAGCAAGATTGTTAAAACTTCTTTCACGAAGTTATTATATTATTTACAAAACGACGCAATATTATTGTAATACAAACCGCGTTGTAAACCTCTTCCTTTGAGTTTTTTGAAGTCAGCCCGTACTTTATAGGATATTTAAGAATGTACCGATATTCATAGGTTTAATCATTTTTATTATAAAAATTATAATGTGCAAAAATCGCGAATCCTTTTAAATAAAAAATACCCCTGTCAGTCTTAGCTCTTCCATAACAAACTTACTAGTTGATTCCAGAACATTTTTTTTTTGTTTTATCAATTACATTCGGTTAGCTTGCTTTCCGAGTCCTGGTTCAAATTCAGAAGTATTGTAAATGCATTGGACAGTTCGAACACACAAGAAGCTTTTTAATTTACTGACGTTTTTATGAGTTCACACCGCATGCGTAATTAGATCGTATTTGATTAGATCCCGCAAAACATATTAATGATTAGGTGTTTTACAGTTAACAAAGCCTTTTCAAGCAAAATTAAAGAGTTATTTTATTTTTTATTTATTTAAACTTCGCTATATATAAAGAAAAACTAATAACATAACAATTATAAGTGTTGCAACGGACGGCCTTATTGCTAACAAGCGATTTTTTCCTGGCAACCCTAAATTATATATCCCTAAATTAAACATTTATGTCATCGTAACTTAAGGCTCGTGGTAACCAATTTAATTTTTAATTTTTTTCTATGTGTCAACCTGTGGTGTCAATCATGCCACCCATACGCGCCCTGAGATAATAGACGGAGGCGTGATTGTGTAAAGGTTATTACAATCTGTGATTCAAATCTCTATGGAATAATTCGAAATGTCAGAATGGAAACACGAACGAACGATTCAATGATAATGACAGTATCACAATAGGATTTTAAATAACCTGCTATGCGAAGACTTTGTTTTGAAAGTGTAGTTGATATACATCGTATAAAATTCAAAATTCAAAAATCATTTATTCACGTAGGTAACACAATGTACACTTGTGATTCGTCATTAAAGAAATACATATTAATGCTTCTAATTTTACATTTACTGCCAGTTCTCAAAGCAAGGGCGTAGAACGGAAGAGAAGAACTGGCAATAAACTCTCCGCCACTCTTTTAATCGCCATGTTTTTTTTACACAACGGATTATATGAACGGTGAGACCGGCAATGTTCAAGGTCAAATGACAAGCTTAAGTGTGAACTAATACTTACATCTGTCAAAAGTCTTAGGATTTCGACAATATTATGTTTGCACACATAGTTTAGGGCGTACTGGAGGAAAATGGAGGCGTTCGTCCAGAAATAGACAAAAGAGGCTGGTAATGATATTTGCGCTTAGTACGTACCTATATATCTCTGAATCTTAGCCTAAAATTATTTAATCTTTTTTATACTAAATATATATTTATATCTTACCCCATTCTGAATATAATATCCTAGATACGATTTTATTAATAGCATAAATTGGAATTAATTTTGGATTTGGATTAAGATTATGTCCTGTAACACAAAAACTAGCCCACTAGCGATACTTTTTAATTTCATTCAAGAGTTGTATTATGTTATACAATCATTTTGTATTCTAAAGCTAAACATAACCGGAAGTGAGGTGGATGAACTTAACTGTTAACGTTGTATTTCCATAAATAATTAATTTACACTAAAACCTCTGAGAACATTATTTGATTTTTATAGAATTTACGAAGCCGTTTGCCAGGCACGTAATTTAAATTGAGATGGCTTGAAATTTGCGAACTAAAGGATTTAAACTCCTTAAGACTAAAATACTGTTTCGTAGCTTACTATGGTATAATAATCCAGTGCCTCAGAAATGCATTCATATTATTTTTATAAACAACTAGCAAACTCGGCGAACTCCGTTTCGCCACCAGATGGCTTCGTTTTATGTAACATTTCGTTTGGTGATCCCGCTTTTCTGATGAAATTTTTCCTGAATTTTATATTTTTTAATTTTGCTATAAACCTCACGGAGCCCGAGACCTTTCCAACGAACGGAACAAAACCGTGGAAATCGGTGTGTGCGTTCTGGAGTTATAGCGTCAGGAAAAACCGACTTATTTTTATATAGTAGATTAGGTGAACAGCCTTCTATGTCTGACAAATATGATCGATTTTTGGGTTCGATACATGCCGGTTTCCTAACTATGTTTGCCTTCACCGCAGGATCAGAATTACCTTTCTATATGCGCAATGAGAACTTCGGTGATTCGAACGCACAAACATACCATTAGCCACTACTGGTATTTTATCAGTCAACCCTGAAGATATAACATTTAAAACACAGACTTATTAACCAGTAAAAACGAATGAAATGTCAAAAAAAAATTAAAAAATTCCCCAAACATCGAAAACATACATTTAGTAATTTTCCTCTTACCCAATAAATATTACGTCTATCAAACTATTATTACCTCAATGGAGATCTGTTATCTAAGTAGCTTTACAATACAATAGGGAAAAAGTTCTGTACAATTTATTCGATAGATTGAGTCCATTGTACGTGCCGATACAATGTTTTGATTTGGAGACAAATGATTAATTTGTTCATAGTATTGTCTTTGATTGACATAACCTTTACACATTTAAAGAAAAAACTTTTTAACCGGATTAAAGTTATGTATTATAAATTTACAATTATTTAACATAATGTATTATATTATTATAATACATTTCTTTAATCCGGTTAAAAAGTTTTTTCTTTAGATTCATTTGTTTACAAATTTGTGACACAGAGAAAGGAAATAAATGAGGAAGTAAATAAAGTTATACGCTTTTTATATCTGCTGACCCGGCAAACGTTTGTTTTGCGATGTATATTATTTCTAGGAAACATTTTTTTAGTTCAACAAAAATAACTATCTAAAATAATAAAAAATAGGAGTTGATCGTAAGGGGGTGAAAATTAGGGGTTGTATGTATTTTTGTATACAGTATCATAAAAAAATCTAAAGTTTGTATGAGGAGTATGAGAACGAACATTGTGACACGAGAATTTTATATATTAGATGAGGTTTATGTAATGAAGGTTTTAAATAATCAATAGATAATTAAATAATTATATACCTAAGTAAAGGCGATGTGTTTGTTGCAATTGATTAAAAATCGCATAGTTCTCAATCTTCAGGGCTGACTAAAAAAGAGCAGTGTTTGGCTAGTGGATTCAGCGTGCGATTAAATTAAATTAATTAATATAATAGACACAGGAACGTATGATCTATATCACCTATGTCTCATTTTCGTTAGAAGTCTAAAAAAGGTCAATTAAATTGGTTCAAATACATTATGAGGATCAATCATTTTATTAATAGCTAACAATGTGATCGAGAGCTGTAATTGCCTAGTGGCTTCAGCGTGCGACTCTTATCCCAGAGTTCGATCCCCGGCAGTGAAATTTATTTCTATGTGCGCATTTAACATTCGCTCGAACGGTGAAAACATCGTGGGGAAATCGGCTTGCCTTAGACCCAAAAAGTCGACGGCGTGTCTCAGGCACAGGAGGCTGATCAATTACTTGACTATTAGATTGACAAATGATCATGATTCAGAAACCTAATACCCAGACCTAAAAAGGTTGTAGCGCCACTGATTTATTTTAAATAATCTAAAAGCGTACAACAACAAATCAGAAATGATTATTTTTTATTTATTAAACAATGGCGAAGAGTGGTTATAATGGAGGAGACCTGGCTACTGTACTGTGCTACCTAACAAGTCAGCGACAGCCGTCTCCATACCTATGAGGAATTATATTTATAAAACTTGTATCTTCAAATAAAATAAACACTATAGGAATATCCTCTGTATAATATTTCTCTTTTCTTAACAGCGTAAATTCAATTTGACAGAAAGAGACTAATGATAATAAAATAAAACTATTTAACTGTTTTGTGAATATGATTGTTTTCTCTCTGTGTCTCCAGTCTAGACGTGAACGAGTTTCTTAATAGTTTTACCTCATGCGGTAACAACTAAAGAGAAGTCACTTAAAACGAGTTTTGCAGACAGTAACGTTGCTGATAGTTAGGCTTCAAGGATAAATATTTTTTTTGTATTTAGTTTGTAGGTAGGATTATATATCAAAGATTTATCTGTTCAGAGAAACGCTCCTATTTCCAATTGAAACTGTTGATATACTTAGTACATCTAATTTATAAAATTCTCGCGTCACGATGTACGTTCCTATACTCCTCCGAAACGGATCGACCGATTCTTATGAAATTTTTTTATGCATAATTAGTAAGTCTGAGAATCGGATATCTATTTTTTTATCCCCCTAAATCTTAAGGGTGGTCCCACCCCTACATTTTTATTTTAAATTTTTAGACAAAACTTTTTGTTTTAATTTTTTTATACAGCATACAAAAATACATTATATTATAGCGCTTAATTGTCACCCCTCTACGATCAACCCCTATTTTTTATTATAGTAGATAGTTCTTTTAATTGAACTAAAAAAATGTTTCTCAGAAATAATGTACATAGCAAAACGTTTGCCGGGTCAGCTAGTATTATATACTATTTTTATTTAAATATTAAAGTAACTAATGCACCAACGTTATTCAACAAATGAAGACAATTTCTGAATGCTAATGATACACTCTTCTCTGGCATGTTCTTGAAGGTAAGAATCATTAAAATCTAAATAAACAAAATTATACTATTTTTAATAAATATTAAAATTTGTCCAACTAAATTGCTCAATTCCTCAACGTAACTATGACGTCACGAATACATCAAGCAATTTACGGCAAACGGCAACAAGCATCAATACTGCGTATACAATGCTAGCCGATATGGCGCAACTTCATCAACTAGGCAATACTGTCCTACCACGAGCATTTCAGTATTCGCTCCTATGGACGACATTGTTCTTGAAGCTGCGGCTTATATTTTAGAATAATTAAAAACGAAATAAAATAAACAAAATGTATTGTGCACTATTTTATTGTGTAAAATTAGGTGATATATTATTCAAAACTTTACTAGAATGTCACGAAAGCTTTGAATTACTTTGAAAAAGTAATTAGAAATTATTATTATTTGATCTCCTCTCCCCGCAAAGCAGCGGCAACCAAAACAAACAAGTGCGAATGAGATATATACAAAAATTGCTAGGAATTTCCAAGTCCATCGGATATTCGTCAATTCGTATCTGCGACATTGAGCGGTATGAAATATCTGGAGCAAGTAGAAGCAATATCGCCGCAATAATTTATTGAAATTGCTCCAGATAGGTCCATTCGTGTCGCCGAGCAATTATTGCCCTCGTGTAAGCGCACCTTTACGTTGGCAAGTGACAATTTTTACCCAAAAGTCAATTCGTGTGGCGTAAAACACAAACCCCTCCTCTGAAATTCATTACGTTGTTTTTGTTACAAGGGGCAAATGGGCACCTGATGTGTAAGTGACACCGCCGCCCATAGACACTCAGATTGCCAGAGGGCTCGCAAGTGGCCGACCTTTTAAGAATTATTGGTACTCTCTTTTCTTGAAGGACCCTCAGTCAAATTGGTTCGAAAATACATTGGTAATACTTGAACATATAAACGAATAAAACTACTGGACTAAAGTTTATTTCACCATTATCTCTTCGTGCACATATAATAAATATATATATAATTTATTTATTTTAAGTGTTTGTATATTTTGTCCATGTTTCAAGGAATAAATGAGGCTATTATTGTCTCTTCGTGTATGACATGTTTGCTTATAAGTGCTTGTCAATATATATTGTGGTTCTTTTACCAATATATCAGTGTGGCGAGCGTTGGCAAGCTTTTATCAATAAAAAAATACTGATGCAGCATCCCCTAGAGCTAGACACATAGTATATTTATTTCGTAAATATTTATTAGACCTCTATAAAAAATATATTCGCAATAAGCAGTAATTTCTCTATTCATATGAGCCGTATCAAATATGCATGTCTTAATTGCTACTGTTACTTTCTACAAGCTTTATTAACTTCCGTTAAAAGTCTAGAATTACCGGAAGTTTTAAATTGCGATATTTTATACTAAGAAGTCGTAAGAGAGCATTTCATAAAAACTTTTCTAATTTTTTATATCTTTCTATCTATTAAGAATAGTTTTCGTTTACGGACTCGCCTGTCTACCATAAGCCGCCAGCGAATTGTATCTTATTTCGGCCATACAACACGCAGAGGCGATGAGAACTTGGAGTAACTGATCGTGGTGGATCACAGAAGGCAAAAGATCACGTTGCTGTTCACCAACCAGATGGACCCATTAAGTGAAAGACTCATCGTCCTCAAAACTATACACTGTCATAATAGAGGCGCTGGGCAGTAACCGGTGGACACAGATAGTCCGCTCCAGATGCTTCCTTGCTGACCAGGACGCTCACACCTGAGCTGCCGATTGCAGAGAGATAGTTTTTGTAATATTCAATCAGAATAGTAATATGTGTAGGCACCGCAAGCGTGTAAGAATTGATTAACTTTTTAGTTCTTCATTCACAGAATCGATACTGGTACAAGTCCGAACATGCATTCAAAAAAATATAATAATGTTATTTAGTCGTTGTTAACGAGTCTACCGGTAAAGGCCAGTCTCGCAACCGATGGACCCATATTAGTGGGTGCGTTGCCGGCCTTTGAGGGAGGAGTATTTTTTTGAAGTTATACTTCTTTAGGCGCGTTATGAAAAATTGATGAGAGTGAAATTTTACGATGCCCGCGCACCTGAGACACAAAGTTGTCAGTGTGATTATAGCGTGCGCGAGCGAGATGGGAATAAGACAATCTACAAGTAAAAAGAAATAGAATATGCGTGAATTTAGCAGCTATGCCAAGAATTTTGAATGAACATAATGACATTTACCTTTTAAACAAAGAAAGGAGTTTTAATTATTTTTTCAAAGAAATTTAGCAATGCTTTTTCACAAAGACCTATTGTTACTTAGTTAAAAGGTTATGAAACATACGTAGTTATTAATTTGAATGAATAATATAATAAAATAACAAATAATAATAATTATTAATATTAATTATAATTGAATAATATACTTAAATATTATTAAAATATTAACGTTAAATATTTGTTATTAATTATTTAATATTTAAAAAAATAAAGAAAGCCAAAGAAGTATAACTTCTTACGCGCGTACATAAGTACACGCACCCTTTTTTTTAAACAGTTGGAGGTCGTATCTCACAGGGAAGACCGGGAGTCGATTACAGACTTCGCTCGTTCTTATGCCTTGTTAAGCGGACCGTGGAAGGCCAAGGTGATCGGATGAAATTTTGAGTTAATAAATCTATTATCTATAGACAATATTATTATAAAGCCTTTAAACTCTTTAATCTGTTCCATGGTTCTAATAATCTTGCATAACACGTCGGCGTCGTTTAAACTATTTGAATAAGAAACATTTAGACATAGCAGAATAAGAGAAACAATGGCTGTTGAAGTCATCATCTCAATAGTTATTTCAACGTAACAACGGCCAATTCCCATGCCCTAACGGTACAGCGGATGTAAGTTGGACATACCACTGACAAGCTCAATTGAATTGCTCTCGGCATGTGATACTGTCTGTTGTGGCCCTTTGAACTGGAAAAAACGACTATATTTAGAAGACATGATTTGTCAATTAGATTCAAGACTACATGACATCATTGTTTAGCAGTGTTATACGATATGGTTGACGTTTGAACCAATTTTTTAATAATTATCGACTTGTAACTTCTTAAAAATCCTTTTTTGGTTTAGACAGCGTAAACCCTTTTTTAGTTTAGACAGCGGATTCGAAAATTTATTAAAATTATTTGGAATTTGAAAATTTACTGTTGTTAACAGTTATTATATAGTAATTTGTTCCTACAGTCTATCATTTAAGTTTCTTAACTGAACAATTCATTTTTTAATATTAAATTTTTTTAATATTATAATATTTAGCATATTAGCAGTTTGTTTTTTCTACCTGGACCAACTTGAAATTCTTGGATTTGCATATATTTGTACATTACCATTGTTTTTTTTTGCTTTGAACGTATTCGTATATTAACTTCACGCTTGTCTACTAAAATGAGTTATTTCAAATTAATATGTTAATCACATTATGTTCATGACAACATTCCTGTTTGTAATTGGACCATACGCCAATATGCCATGTAATCGTAAAACACAGTTATGAAATATTTAAGACGTAATTTCTTCAACAAATTGCACCTATCACTTCCAAACCTGTCAGTGCCAAGGTCTCGTAATCAGGGCTGTCACTTTTAAAAATGCCTTTTCTTTATAATTAGCTACAACCGAATATTACTGTATTTTTCTTCTATGCTTAAAGTAGAAAGGTTACAGTCGCGGTCATAATGAAAAGAATTGTCTGTGTCCTGAAAACTAAAAGCGGCGGTAAAATAGGCATCTGGACAGGCGTGCCCTCCAATAGGCCGCATTAATATCAGGAGGGATTGTAGCCAAACCGTCCAGTTCTGTTTAATAAATACTAATCACAGTTACTAGACACAGACTTAAAGGGCTGTATTCACTTTGATTAGTGCGAGTGCAAGTGATTAGTAATTGACATTGATTAGTGCAGGTGTGTAGTGCAAGTAGTGTCCAATTATTGTTTAGTGGCTCTGTTAAGTAAATTCAGTTGTCGACAGCTGTCGATCAGCAAGTTTGGATGAACATCGAGAAGCGCGCTTGCAATTGGAAGAAATACAGAAAGAAGTATTAAACGCGGTTCTATCTGAAACCGAAGAAGTTTTGGAAGCTGAACTTGCAAGACCAAGAAAAGTATGGGTTCGAAAATGGATTAATAGAAAACCCATTCATGGCGCAAGCTACCAACTCTATAAGGAATTGGCCGCTGAAGATACGATGGAATATTGACCGCAGAGTCCTGCTGCCTGTCCAGACGTGTTTTGGCAGACACGCTGCGAATGAGGGGGAAGGGAGGGCGCACGCGACGTCCCTACTCGCAGTTCACTCGCAAAAAAATAGAACACGCGTCTAATCACTTTATAAACGTCAGTGAATTACAGCCTTTACCAAAAAACGCTAGGTCGCGAGTTGCTACAGATTTTTAACATCTGTGACTGACAACCATGCGAGCCCTGTAACGGTATTTCCTCAGATAGCTGTAATAAATTGATGCTGTTTGTATCATCAGTGCAGTGTGTAATTTGTTGTTGATAGATCAGTGTGGAAATGTCTAACGAGACGGAACATTAAAAAAAAATCGGACCCGACAGACGTTGTCCTGTATGATATTGCAAGCGATTAGGATATTAAACAGTTTTTGCCACGCACCACCACTTTGAGGAACCAGCCGCCCACTGAAGTATTTCCGAACCAATTCGACTTAGGGTCCTTCAAGAAAAGAGCGTACCAATTCTCCCTCTGGCATTGAGTGCCCATGGGCGGCGGTATCACTTAACATTAGATGAGCCTCCTGCCCGTTTGCCCCCTGTTCTGTAAAAAAAAATCCGCAGCACCACCCTAACGCATATAAAAAAATTCATTCAAATCGGTCCAGCCGTATAAGAGGAGTTCAGTGACATGTTCATGTACAGTAGAATTGTATATATAAGATTTACGCAAGAATATAAGAATACATGTAAAGTATTACTTATACTATTTTTAATTATTGTGAATGTGAAGACTCCGTGGATCATTGTTTTTTATTTATTTTATCCTTTTCTCAGTTTTAGTCATAGTCTGACAGTTTGAGTAATTTATGCGGCCTACCCAAATGTCTTTTCTTTGGTATTGTTCGTCGAATCGTTAAGCTCCTTAAGTTTTGAGTTGAGCTGCACGATTACTGACAAATGCGTGCACTGACTTGACAGGTCCACTCAATCTGTGTGGTTCTTTCCTCAAAAGACCATTTCAGACTGCAATCTACATGGTCTTCACATGATCTGACCAAGATTATGTCTGGACTTTAAAAGAGACTGTGACCTCTAAGTTTGTTTCGGCGTTTCTTCTCAGAGTAGTCAGATAGGAAACGTGGAACTCATCTAGTTGTAAAAAAAAAAATATGCTTGACGTGTAAAAGTGTTTGTACAAACCTACTTACAGAAAATAAATCATTTATCATGCAGTATATTCCAAATTTATTCATAAGAGGATGCGTGGGCTATAACGGACTTGAGAAAGGAACTCAATCCGGCAGTGCTCCAGTGGCTAGGGCTCAGGGTGCCTGGTGATTACGTTAGAAGGTTCAGAGGTACTATTCGTAGCCCAGCGAACACTGATCTCTTGAAAAGGACACCTGATTGTATGACAATAATTCACGAACTGCATAGATTAACAGATGATTTTAATTGTCCGTTGAGTGAACTGACAAAAGTTCTGCTTGATGTCAGTTACTGTTAGTCTTTTTGTAAATATTTCAATCATTTTTTTTAAATATTGAGTTGTTTTTTTAATATATTGTTTTGTATGTGATGTAATTGTAATTAGTTATCGCATAGGTGTTATTTGTAATGGTAGGTATTTTATAAAATAAATAAATATATAAAATTTTAAGATAAAAAGCAAATTAATAAATATTTTGTAAACTAAGGTTCTGTTAAAAGTTTCCTCAACGCGCTTTAATTGTTATCAAACTGTATAAATGTTTAGAGAGGAAAAATAATCATTAATTAATTTATATCTTTCTCATCAAATGCTATAAAATACAAATCGTAAATATTATGTCCTACAAAATAAAAGGAATTCCTTTTTAAAATGACGCTAATGCAATTATGCTTGTTTCTTGCCTCAAGCACAGTTAGCTGACTAATATTACTCTCACAATAACTTATTTATGATTTTATATAATTTTTTGATAAACGAATTGTCGCATCAGTCGTTCAATTGTAAATTACTCATCATTTAAGTAAGGTTCTTAAATCCTATTTTTCATACGCAAATAATCTATGAATAGAAAATACCTGTGGTTTTGTGGTCGCAGTAATAGCTCAGCAGTGTCATGTTACTGCACTTAAGAAACTTGTTACCTACTAACCAGTTGAGAAAAGTATTATAATTATATCGAAATAATTTTGCAAAACACTGTACGTACATTTAATAGCTAACTAACTAAATAAGGCTAGTTTCCCTAATTGCTAGAGTAGATGATGTCGAAAGTGGTAGGTACTATATCATCATTTTGTTAAACATCGCAAGAGGACTTGGATAGGCCACAAACTCAGAAGAGACCAGAAGGAAAGCGGTTACCAGGGAGCTCATTTACTGGCGATGTCCAATTGCAGACGGGGCTAAGAGAGCCGGAAAGATTTGGGGCGAGATAAAATTCGAAGCTCAACACCGGAAGCAATTGAAGATTATGGACGCCCTCCCCTCCTATCCGGGGTACAGGATAATAATTTGCCAGCGCGAGTCACGAGATGCATTTACCTACTATGAGTTTGACAAACGCTTATATTTCGTAAAAAATGTATTTAAAAAATGTAAAAGCACCATCATCACTTTATTATGTTATTTTTAAGATACATAATAATCGCCATGTCGCAGTATCTCGGTCCGATCGTAATTTAATTACCCCATTGAGACATACCAAAACACATGAGGACACAATATATTAATTTCGTAAATATTCAGCGTAATATAACTAAAATAACTTTGCCGTTAAAATGGCAACATTTAGTCTCCAATCATAATAATCAAACACTTATCTGTCAAGTTAATTTGACAGATCACAGATTGCTAAACAGTGAAACTTCAAACTATGTAAATGACATTCGCATTTTTCCGATTCCGTCCTCCTAGCCTTTCCTATCCTGGCCTTCATTATTTCGAACTTATTTAGGTTTGTAGATACATTAGAAAACACTTATCGCAAGAAACAGGTAATTTTAAACCGTTCAGTGACATATTGTTGTGTGAAATCGGTAATGACAGTAATGCCTGTATTACGGTAATATTGACCACTGCGATTCCCGCATTAATTCGATCGTAGCACCATGTTCTATAGCCTAAAGCTTTTCTCGGTAAATAGACTTTTAAATGCATTTTTTTTATATGGGTAATTGTGATCTTGAAATATTTGTGGAAGTTCAGCAAACGTTTAGACGGAGGAAAAGGTTTTGTCTATTGATGTGCTTATTTGTTTTATTTTTCGTATATAATATTGTTTATCTATGTAATCTGTTTTGGCTTTCTGTACTGTCTAAGTGTTTGTTTTATAATACTATGTATGTTAGCTGTAAGATTACTTATAATTAAATAAATAAAACAATAATATTAAGTAAAGAAAAATACAGATAACGACAATTGAAATTTCTAATAAAAACTTTACTAGCTGGGATTTATTAAATATTTAATGTCTTTTGTCTTTTTAGAAATGAAAAATTGTTGTTGTAAAAATGAAACTTTACAAGGCTTTTTAAGTATATTGAACGCTTAATGCCTCTATTATTATGAAATAGACATGATAAGAGGTATCAGCATTTCCTGCAAAAATTACTTCGTTACGTTTGTATGTTGTGTAGAGATAAAAATACAAGGAATCTAGAACAATTGTCGCAAATAGGTCAGTGGCTCCTATGTAAATGACACGTTTCTTGAACCGAAGGTATTATGTTACTAATATATTGAGAACATCTTAACTATGGATGCGGGCTTTTAATTTAAATGGCAATTAACTTTAAGAAATGACTTGCACAAAAAATTTGTCTAATAGCACCGTTTTAACTAAAGTTATCTACCTATAATAATAATAATTTATTTGCAAAAATATTGTATTAAAATGTTATTGTGGTAGAATCTAAATTTGGCATATTCTGCCACACATAATGGCGTGCAAATTTGTCTTAAAAGGAATTTTACATATATATGCTGGCGGTGGCTTTAAGAGTGTCTTCGAAAAGAGAAGTGTTGGGTGTTTTTAGCGGAAAACGCTAAAAGATGTGTCTTCTTGGAGTGAAATTGGTCGACTCCAGGCCGAGACTACACGTAGCAGAGCTACGACTTCAGAGAAAAGTTTGTTCCGGGACTGATCGAAAACTGCCCGAGAAATGCATGACAAGTAAGTATCCCCATTATTTTTCTTGATAGGCAAGTAAGTTTGATATAATAGGGTGGGGTTAAACGAGCCTGTGGCATACCCAAAAAGAGCAGTCATCGCAACCCATGGACACCCATTTTCAGTGGGTGCGTTGCCGGCCTTTGAGGGAGGAGTACACTCTAACTTTGAATATTTTGAGGTCGTATCTCTCAGTGAAGATCGATTTTTGGGTCTTTCAGATTTAAACAAACTGGTTTTTCCAGGCTTGGCAAAACCTTGGTTTGAACTTAGTCATTGACAGGCTTGTTGAAAATTAAATTGTATTTAGCATATGCGTAGTATTGGCATAAAAACTCCTTCACTTACGTTCAAATTTAGTCCAACCTTGTATTACATTTGATAACCTACGCGTTATTCAAGATTATGGTATATTTGCATTAATTCCCCAGCAAGGTTTCTACATTCCCAGAGCGATTCGATAAATTATTACCATTGTTTGTCTTAAAGCTTTCTCAATCTTATTCCCATAGTTTAAATAACAATCAGTTTTTCATCAGTTCGAGCTGTTCCCAGGTGTAAATAAGAAACCGGACTACTACAATTCACTACTCTTCATAAATATTTTTTATTGTCTGCAAGTTTTAATGAGGAAGAAACACCTAAAGGAGTAAACTATAATGATAACGCAGTAATAAAAGTTTATTTTAATAAAATCATAATCTGATTTGTCACTAATAGACCTTTGTATGTATATAAACTAGCGGATGCGACAGACGTTGACCTGTACACACCTCTTACATAGAAAAAAAATCAATAATGTAAATCATTCTCGACTCAACATGAACACACAAAAAAATCATCAAAATCTGTCCAGCCGTTTAGGAGTTTAATTACGAATACATGCACAGAAGATTTATATATATACCAGCTGTTTATTTGCTGTATAGAACCTAGATACCGACTACAGCGCCACCTGCCGGGCTGATATGTGAATAAACCATCAACCCCAAACGCATACACAAAAATTCATTCAAATCGGTCCCGTCGTTTAAGAGGAGTTCAGTGACATACACACGTACAGTAGAATTATATGTATAAAGTTATCCTAGTGTGTAAGTAAATCTTCTAAACTTAAGTAAAGTGTAAATGTCTAGAACAAGTATTCAGGGAAATTTGCTTCACCCTAATGTACCTACTTAATACAACTACAGCATCATTAATTTTACAAACGGGTCACTACAATGTTTCTAGATTTTTCCACTAGTTAGAGAACTTTTCAGCAGGCTGAAATGTGATTTCTGACCGTTTCAAGTCAATCACATATTAGAAAATCCATTTACATAATGTTACCCTAGTTTTCAGAGCCTGAAAATTTTTCAGACCGTTTCAGAACACGTGTAGTCGAATGGTACACTTTTCAGGAAACCCGTTTTCAGGCGTTTTCAGGCCTGGTTATACCCCTTTACAAGGAATGTTCTAGAACGAATTTTCTAGGTGTGGGACAAGGCGGAACGATACGAGAGAGAGGGAAGATCGGAACCTTCTCCCACCGACCTCAAACGCCTAACAAGACGAGCAATTGAAGAGATGCTATACCACGTTCTAAATTGTCGATCGCTACTCATTGCACTGCCGCCTAGAGAGTTCTCAAATCCTCCCAGGGATATTACACACACCATAGTTCAGTTTTGTCATACCAAATAAACACCGGAGTGACAAAGTGCAATATAGTGAAGAAAAGTGAATACAAGTACTGTTAATGCTGATATTAGAGTAATTAGTGACAGTATTTTGTGTTTATTTAGTGAATTTTTTGCGTAATTTCAAGTTTATAGTGTTAACAAATTCCTGTATTTATTGAAATAAACCCTTGAAGAGATTTAGGCGTTTCTATCCATCCCCTAGCTCTAACATTTTGGTGTCAAAGTGGGATAGAAAAATGCCAATTACTCAGGGAGAATCAAGAGGAGTTTGTGGCCGAGTCTCCACTCGGAGGGAGTCGACACACTCACCCGACGCCGCCCGGCGACAAATTTCGATGCAACCCGATGGGCGAAACAACGATACACATCCTCCTTGCCCTGCGCCAATGATGGAAGACTCGACGTCTATGGATGAACAGCCGTTCAGAGGAACAGGCACACATATGGAAGAAAGCACACTCAAGAGGAAGGCCAGTCAAGAGGAAAGGCCGACGTCAAGGAAGGCCCGTATCAGGAGGAACAGGTTCGCGATTGATGGAGGAAAGGCTCCCGTCAAGAGGAACAGGCACGCCAAATCGTGGAAGAGCAGGCTCAGACACGTCGTTGATGGAGGAACAGGCTTGCCGTATCGGAGAAAGATTAGAGATCTAAAACAAGAAGTAGATAAAAAAATCGAGAACTGGAATCTGATATGGACTGCAAATTTTCGAAACAGAAACGTATTCCGATTAGAAGAGATCTCCTGACCAGTCATAACGACTGTACACCATCTAAATCTAAAGTACCTCCCTTACGGTACATCTTCCTGCTATCAGTTTGAGATGGTCAAACGGGTGACTACTACCTTTGTTGGGACGCAGCAGCCCTAGTTTAGAAGTCAACAGGTAAGTGACACTGACCCCTCTATGCTCTATCTTATGGGGACTCAAATTTGAGCCATCTAAGGGCTCTTACCAGAGAGCCACACCAGTAAGCTTCAAGAATGGGGTCTGAAATAGAGAAGCTGTAGAAAAGCCTACTCCCCAGATGTCACAAGATATTAGTCAAACCTTCATGACGGAATAAAGATCGTAAGTCAGGTGAGAACCTTGTCACCACAACCTAGGATGCTCTACCCATCGTAGGTGGAGCGATAAAAGATTCTCCCCCCATTAGGGCTGTCACGAAAAACAAACTCTTCAACTACCAACCTTTAACGTGTGGGGAAGTGGGGCACATAGGTTTTCGTCCCAAAGAAAGACTTCCGAGTGTGAGAAGGTTAGACCGAATACCTTGGTTATCGACGAGTGTCAATGAACTAATTACTCACTCACCCTCCACTTCTACCATTAATATTTATGAAGCCCTTTCAGGAAATGTACACTTGTTACACTACAGGTCACTTAACCGATCGGGGAGAGGTATCCACCTTAATATTGGTGGAAGATTTTACAGACATAAGGTTTTCTTCCACTATAGATGCTCAATCGGCTGACTTTTGAAGCTGTACAATTTAAAATAGATCTGGAAAAAGGAATCTTTAATGTGGAGAACAGGAAGTCTGCTTAAAAGACACTCTACAAATAGTGGTTTGACTCTGTAATTATCAATGTGGACGAACAGACTTTCAACAGAGTGGAACCGTTCGTAATCTAACCTATGAGAAGCCCTTCAACCCTATCAACAAAACAACTAAAAAGTTTTCACATTTTTCTCCCATAAGAGATTCAAAGTTCTATTGTCTCAACACTATGTAAAAGGTCAACAAACAGGGTAGAAGGGAGTTCATGAATAAAGCACCATCTAGATTGGGGTGGAAATTTATAACCACAAGAAGATTGTACATTAATTTCCTCCCGGACCATCTCAATCCCTACTAAGAGTTACTTCAATATAGTTTAGTTCTACATATGATTTATTCCAATTTTGATATTAATAGTTGTCCAGATCAAGGCACATATTGGAAATGTTTCATACTGACTTGTCTAGTGGACATTTAGGAGTAAGAGGACTCTTATGAAGATTAAAGAAATATTTTATTGGATACACTATCGTGAAGATGTTGAAGACTGATCAAGAAATGTAAAGATTGTCAGCTATTAAGGATTCGCAGACTCGGTCTCTATGGGAAAGGATAACGGTGAAAGAAAGTGATGATGCTCGAGAGCTTGTCAAGGAGGGGTGTTTCAAACGGTCCCAATTTTCTAGATTTTTCCACTAGTTAGAGAACTTTTCAGCAGGCTGAAATGTGATTTCTGACGTTTCAGGGAGGGTCAATCACATTTAAAAATCCAATTTATTTCCATAAAATTTTTCAACGTTTCAGAACACGTTATCGAATGTAACTTTTCAGAAACCGTTCAGGCGTTTCAGCCTATACCCCTTTGACGAAGGAATGTTCTAGAACAATTTTCTAGGTGTGGACAAGGACACATACGCAGAGAGGGAAGATCGACTTCCGACACCGACTCAACGCCTACACAGACGGACATTGCGAGAGAGCGTGCACGTTCTAAATTGTCGATCTACTCAGTGCACCCGCCTAGAGAGTTCTCAACATCCTCCCAGGGATTATACAGCCGACACGACCATTAGTCAGTTTTGAATCATACCAACATAAACACCGGTGACAAAGTGCGAATATAGTGAAGAAAAGTATACAAGTACTGTGTGAAGTCGTGATATTAGAGTAATTAGTGACAGTATTTTGTTGTGTATTTAGTGAATTTTTGTCGTAATTTCAAGTTTATATGTTAACAAATTCCTCTAGATTTATTGAAAATAAACCCTTGAAGAGATTTACGGCGTTTCTATCCGATCCCCTAGCTCGTAACAATATCATCACCAAAAAGTTCCTTATATAGCCTATAGTCTAGCCAATAGGCAGTTCGGATTAAACACTTCTAAATACATAGTATAAGTTTCAAAATAATATGTACTTAAAATGTCTCGCCGAATCTACAACAAAGCAACACCTTTGTGCAGCAACCAGTAGACGTATTTCCGAACAAAAACGATTTAAAGGCCCTTGAAGGCCCTTCAAGAAAATGCGTACCACTCCCTCAAAGGCAACTGCTGGTATACAGGTGTCCATGGTCAGAGAGTTGCACTATATTATACGTAGGTACATGTAATGTACTGTCATTTAATGTACTTAGAAAAGATTACTAGATAACAAAAGGTTTTCTGGTACTTTTATAAAAATAAAAATAAAAATAAATCACTGGTGCTACAACCTCTTTAGGTCTTGGCTTCAGATTTCTGAATCTGTTTCATGATCATTTTTATATCTAATAGGCAAGTAGGTGATCAGACTCCAGTGCCTAACACACGTCGACTTTTTCGGTCGAAGAAATGTCGGTTTCCTCACGATGTTTTCCTTCACCGTTCGAGCAAATGTTAAATGCGCACATAGAAAGAAAGTCCATTGGTGCACAGCCGGGGATCGAACCTACGACCTCAGGTATGAGGGTCGCACACTGAAGCCACTAGGCCAACACTGCTGTCTTTATAAAAATCACTTAAATTTATGAAAAAAATTATAAAAGGGGATCTGATTATTTCATTTAGGTACCTATTGATACCTTATACCTTGATACCTAACCTACACGAAATTCAAATTACGTAGACAAATTTATCCGCTCAAAGAAGTCTTACTTAACGCGCTAAGCCTTGATCAATACCATTGTCTGCTTCACAATGCCAATGTCTGCATTTGTAAGTGTTTCACCAAAACAATAAAGATTTCATAATATTAAAAGACAACGATCCACTTTCATTGTTATTAAAATTACAATTTCTATTAACCAATAAATAAATATCTTTATCTGTATATTTGTTTTCTATAATCTATTATTACAAGAGAGTATAGAATTCGACGCATTTTTTCATCCGTATAAAAAACTCAAGAAAATTAGAAATGGAATATATAAATTGTTATTACATAAGTTTCCAGTTTATTATAGGAAAACATAGTCCTATCACTTACGTAAGCAAATGTGCACTAGGAAAAGTCTTGGACGCGAATATAAAATGTGTGACCTTGTGAAACACCACACTTACGTTTAGGATGTAAATCAATTTTAAAGGGGTCTTCACATCTTTTAAACTGTAAATTATATTGCAAAATATAATTCCTTAAGTT
The DNA here is from genome assembly GCA_905332375.1 of Pieris macdunnoughi. Classification (NCBI taxonomy): domain Eukaryota; kingdom Metazoa; phylum Arthropoda; class Insecta; order Lepidoptera; family Pieridae; genus Pieris; species Pieris macdunnoughi. The sequence goes on from CAJOBZ010000007.1 coordinate 5,710,578, forward strand.
AGAATATACTGTAATGTAAAATAGCAGAAAATATGCCTAAATGAACCGGTTCAAGTCCCATACTAAATATAGTCTACGCTATAAAAGGCCATACCATATCCTGATCGTCGCCTTCCTCGTAGTAGCTACAGTCATCCATCCTGCAGGTCACGCAGGGTCTTGGCACATCACAGCCGAGGGGCCAGCATTACAACCAGCCAGATGTAACACACGCGAATTGGCGAATTTTAAACGCGATAACCGGGTTTCACAGATGTTTGCGAACTGCGTAGTTAGTCACGGGGTGGCGCGCGCAGAACATCGATCTGTCCCTTTGCGCATGCCACCCCTTAATCCCGATTGTGTAAAGGAGTAGCTTATACACTTAACAATTTTTTAATATATGTATATTGTGAAAGTAGATAATAAACTACAGATAATGAATAGACAAGTAAAATTTTATACAAAGTAAACTAACGAATTCGCTGCATTTATCTCTTCTTGAAGTTTCTCTATCTATATATGCTTATGCTTTGAAGTAACCATTATGGCAATTCTTTTGATTGATGATCCATGATTTATGTATGTTAATTAATATTAATAATTATAATTAATAGCAGTTTACATTCAAAGCTTTTTAGCTTCATATGCAGGGGTCGGACGGTCAATAAATATCGCGATCCAATATCACGATGCCTGTCTCAATATATTATATTGAATCAACTGGTCATACTACACTTTATTTATTTATTATTTTACACTTCGTTGCAAATAAAAGAAACACAATACATAAAAATTCTAAGGGATGCAACGGACGGCCTTATCGCTAATAAGCAATCTCTTCCAGGCAACCTTAGTTAAAGAGAAAAAAAAAAAAAAAAAAAAACAATGCGTGCGAGAAGTGCAGAACCAAATGTTATAATTAAAAATATATATATAGACGTCACTTTCAATAGATATTGATTTCAATATCGTCAGTAGTCAGAAGATTCGGAGTAGATATATTTCGTAATAATGGACGATAAAAGTAAGGCCTGTACCACGCTTAGATACCAAACTTTAACTTACCTTAATGTTATATTAAGATAAGTTCATTAAATCAATAAATTAGTGACGTACTTAAATTTTTTTATAAGCATTAATATATATTGACCGCTTGGCCCCTGCCATTAACTTTAGAATTATGATTAATAATTTTGGATCGATTAAAACTTTTGAATCAAATTAATACACCTTTGTATCATATACTTAATCGATCCTAGGTTTCGTTAGTCGAAATGTTTAGAAATAATATTAACGCAAAGAAAAATGGAACTTAAATTCTTGTTACAATGAACATATTCATGCAACATTAAACCAAAGAACCGTAAGATCCAAGGAAATGATGGATTTTGGCATATACGTATGTCTATGCCATACTTAGAGTTAAGTTTTGATTCAGAATCTGACCCTGCAAAATATCACAGTAAAGTCACGAAATACTATGTGTACTAATAATACTAGGTCATTCCAAAAGGTCATAATATGGTGTATAATAATAACTTGTTCTTTTGACGCTTTTCAAACAAAATATAAATAAAAGCTTCGCAAACCTCTCGTCAACGTCAATTTGCTTTGGACCTAAAAAACATTTTCTTTGAGCGTATTTTCCACTTCAACTATGAGAGGTAAAACGAATGTTTTTTTTTAAATTCACTCCGATTTCGTGAATAAGGTTAAAAATATATTCAATAACTTATAAAAAGAAAATCATTCACTACATGCACCCTCACTCATGCACTTGGGTTTTTTAAAACTGTTACAAATTCCAAAATAATATAAATATTTTTTTATATATTATATTCTTTGAGGAATTTATAATTGTGTCTGTTATGGAAGACCTGGAAACCATGACACAGGCATTTTTTACACGCTTTATATTAGCTTCACCTGTATGCACCCGTGCGACTTATGCAGTCAATCGAGTGGAGTCTGTTAAAAATTAAAAAAAATCAAATTAATTTATAACAATGCAATAATTAAAATAAAAATTCTAAAAATAAATACTGTTAAAAAAAAGTTAAAGCACATCTCTATACCATATTCTTTGAGCAACCCCACGCTTTTTCACAAATAATTGAGATTCTGTTATTGGAAGCCCAAATTAGGAATTATTTTTCCTTTTTAGAATAGCGTGTTTTTTAGTTTTTTTTAAACTATTATTTATTACTTAAAATAGTTCCCAAATCTTACACATTATAATTTGTTGTCAAATGAAGAAACACATTTTTATTTTATCTTCGTGTTTTTGAAGTCATAAGAGCAATAACATTTTCGCAAACTATAGAGACGTGAGAGATTTGCTTTCATACTCCACATATAAGTGCTATTTAAGCCGTTCAGACAACTTCAAACGTTCCTTTTAGTACTCATAGGGCGAGGATAAACGTTTAAATCTGGATTTTCTTATAAAAACAATACTATTATAGGCTAACTAACACAGATTTGAATCCTACATTATCCATGAATAAAAGGCTAGTGAATATTTTCATAAATCGTATGAAAACTTCTTTAATGCAACCAAATAGAATCCGGTAACTATTGACAATAGAGCAAAGTGATGTACTACAGTTTTATAGAACACTAATATTTACAAAATGTCAACAATATCTTATGTCTAACCATTAATATTTAATAACATAGCCGTGCAAAACCGGGTATTAATGTTAGTTTATAAAATGATAAAGAATTTATCTGAAATGTTTCTTTTTCGTTTGTCTAGCTGTAGGTAATGTATTATTCTGTTAATGATTATTATTTGAGTGAAACATTATTATTAATATTAATTTGATAACGTGTTATACTTAAATAATCTGATGATGTAGTGATAAAATAATTATCGCATTGGCTCATAATGTAATTGTAACTTCTATTCTACCTTTTAGGACAAATTTGCACACCATTATATATGCGAACTTTAGATTGTACCACTATAATACTTTTTTACCATATTCTTGCAAATAAATTATTATTATTATAAGAAGTTAAAAGTGTTGTTTTTGCAACATTTGACGTTTAATTATTTTAATGATAATACAAATTGAACTTATTCAAATTGATTAAAAGATGAAAAAACTATCACAAAAAAATTATTTGATTTAGAAGCGGTTTAGGTGATGTATCTACAGATTACAAAAGGCTCATTCAAAGTTTATGGACGTATTTAAAATAAATCAGTGGAGCTGAAACATTTTTAGGTTTGGGCATCAGATTTCTGTATCAGGTGTTTCATGATCTTTTGTCAATCTAATAGGCAACTAGGCCTGCCCTGAAACACGCCTTTGACTTTTTGTGTCTAAGGCAAGCCGGTTACCTACGGTTTCTTTTACCGTTGGAGCGAACGTTAAATGCGAGATAGACAGAAAGTCCATTGGTGCACAGCCGCGGATCGAACCTACGACCTCAGGAATGAGAGACGCACGCTGAAGCCACTAGGCCAACGCTCCTGGGCGTACTATTTAGTTTTAATTAAAATCTCACCACACATTTGCTATAAAAAGACTTTCACTTGTTTTTAGAAGGCTGAAAAATCTGGAATTATCTCGTTCTAGATAAATTCTAGGTTCACGATGTACAACTCTGAAGGGCTGTTAGATTATTAACCTGTTTGAATGTTTATCCGTGTTGACACAAGTGGCGACTCCCAAAAGTGTCTAAACAATCAACTTGTTAGCTTAAAGCCGTAGAATGTCAATGCCACGAAACAAAGGTTCTATGTAAATGCAGCTATTTACCCAATGTAAACATTTTACTACATAATTTATGTGTTAGTATTTTGCCGTACTTTAACTCACGCTCTTGGTTTAATAATTACCATTTTAAGCGCTTAACTCGAAACAATAATCTTTAACTTACACTTTCGACACGGGATGGCGAAAACCATGCTCCAGATATTAAAAAATATGACCATGAAGTAGGATGTTTTTGAAGTTGTTGGAGGAATTCAGGAGGAAATAAGATAAAGAAATATTTCATAACAACAGTTAAGTTCAGTGGCGGTTGTTGGAGGGACACGCTTTGTTTGAAGCTAGGTGTCAACTGTAATCGTTTAAAACAAGAGCTAACTTAAAATTAGGGGTTGCGACGCTCGACTAACAAAAAACTAACTTGAAATATGGGTTCTTAAATCTAAGTGACAATTATGTCACCTATAAAGAATATAAGCATAGTTAATAGTCGACTTATTGGACATTATCGGAAACGATGTTATATTACAATTTATGAATGTTTGAAAAACTTAAGGATTCATTATTACTACTAAAACTTAAATTTTTTACAAGTGTATGATGATTGTTGTTAACATTTGGTTCTTCTAATTATTAATAATTCTAATATATATATATGTAAGTTACGAATGTTAGGTTACATAATATCTCAATGCAAACAGCATCAAAAATTAAATAACAACCGTAATAAGGTTATATACGAAAGAGTTTACAACGTAAAAAGGCAACAGAACAGGCAACGAAAAGTTGTATGAACAATGTTTGATTGAAAGCTTTTTAAGAAAAGCACGTTTATCAATTATAGCCGACATGAGGAGTAAAAAAAAACAATTGACTATCGCAGATGGCGTAGAAGTTTCGGAGTGAACAAAAACAAACGAAGCATGTCAAGGCACTCAGGACACAACCATTCACCGATTCAAAATTACATGACACATATAATGTACATTGGTGCTTTTAGTATCATATCAATACTAATATTGAGTGGAAAAATTGGTGTTTGCTTAAGTATCGGTAGTTTCAAAGTGTTATAAATTACTTTAAAAATATATAACCGACTCCAAAATGCACTAGAGTAATGACAATATTTCTTATTTGAATTAAATTTAATTAGGGTATTTGTACTAAATGTTAATTGGTAAATTTTTAGCAAGGTTGTAAAGATTTTTTGGAAATCTGTTCGACAACAGGATCAGGATCGGTCCTGTGTCTAAGAGCTGTCCTCTAACATACACAAAAAATACATACCTTGTAAACGCATAATCTTTGAATTACACTTAATATATAGTTTGTTCCCTTTGGAGTAGAGGCTCGTGGGCCGTGGGGTTCCAGTGCAAAGGCGCTAATTAAAGATTTAAGTTGGCGTTTGGTAGGTAGTACCTACCGGTGACCCCAGAGCTGGTGCTTTCCTCGCTCAACGAATAAATACAGTGAGGAAATGCTGCCAGCGTTAAAGAAACACTGACACAGGGACCAAACTTATTAAATGTTTTAATTTTCTTTTTATTAAATTTTAATTATTACTATGGTTAAGAAAATTTTAAACACTGTATTTTTGATTGTTATGATTATTAATAACACCAGCATCCTGATATATAGGGTTACATTAAGCTTTGTTTTATGTTTTTGGTTCAAATCTAAAAGGCGAACGATGAGTAAAAAGTCCAGGAAAAAAGGTAATATGAACATGGGTGAATCAGAGCGTTTTTTTGAGTAGACGAGATTTGATTGGCTGAGATAAGATGGTCGTTTAATTCCTAAAAGACGCATCCGCTATTAAAATAAACCTCTTCGCAATTTATTTTATTTATTCAGACATGGTAGATATGTCGCAGCCTACTAGCTTAATTAGCCGTTCAATCAACATCCTAGCCTCTACTAAACATCGTCGTTTAACAATTTAACGTTACAAAGTTTAACTGCCATATCTCGCTTTTTTTCTTCAAAGTTTTAATAATCTCAACGTTGCCCGCTTATATGTATATTGCATGGAAAAAAGAGCAATCTCATGGTATGCGCGGTCATTCCCCGTTGTATAGCAACATTCCTTCGGGACCGCGAGGCTACGTCAATCACCTTGGCTACTGTACGATTATAAACACTGGTTTTATCGCTATATCGCTTTAGGGCTTATCCACTGTACACTTTAGAAATCACTTACAACATATACATGGTCACGTTCTTGAGATTGAAACTTAATATTTGTGGAGTGAAATTTCTTTAGGCGCATGAGGGTAAAATATTTACGGATGAAACGCAATAATAATAATATAAGCGTCACGAAGATATGCAGCGTTTTTGTCGAAGAAAAGGGAGAGACTAGAGAGCGATTGGGACCGATTGAGAAAGAGAGTGAGAAAGGGCGAATGTAGCATGAAGAAATTCTATTTTTAAAATTAAAATTTCGTAAAGAGAATTTATGAAATAATCGTTTTTTTTTCTTTCTTTTTCTATTCACAAATATAGGTATACAAATACATGAAGTGATCATATACTGGTACATATTCTATTCGGGCTTTTACCTTAGTAATAATTAATTTACAAAGAAGTTTCACTTCTGACATATGTGTACTTTGTACGCATGCACTTTTTTATATTACTGTCAAAATCTATTATAACGACATAGAATCTACTCATATTTGGTCGTAAAAACCGATAGTCGTAATAGCTGACGTTGTTATTAAGTACCTAATACATAGAATTCAGCCGGGACCTTTGATTATCAATATAATTTTGTTTGGTATTTTTATTTTGCATAGTCATATCTTTGTATATATTCTGTCCGCGATGGAATGTTGACCTGCAAGTGAGTTTCATCATCGGACGTCAAGGCAGATTACAAAATACCATCCGTATCACCTCGACGGCCATCGTTCCACAAGTGAGCGTTACTTTCTTTTGGCCGCGCACCACCACTATGTGCAAAGCTGCCCACATAATTATTTCCGAACCAATTCGACTTAGGGTCCTTCAAGAAAAGAGCGTATTAATTCTTAAAAGGCTGGCATCGCACTTGCGAGCCTTCTGGCAATTTGTGTCCATGGGCGGCGGTATCACTTAACATCAGGTAAACCTACTGCCTATTATAGGCACCAGCCTCTCACAAAGATAGTCAATGCCTGCAGCATGTAAACCTAAAACATGCAATGTGAGGAGGCAAATAAACTTTATTATTATATATATCTATTAATAAACTAGCGTTTTAGATACATTTTTCACGACCATCACTACGTCATAATCGGCCGTCAAGTTTACTGAAGTGATGAGCTTAAAACTATGTATTTGCGTGTTGTCCCCACGAGAATGTTAGTACGTGCTTCAATTTCACCATGCCTCCTGCTGATATAGGACAAACCTTTGTTTTTTTTTTATTATTATTAATTACTTAAGATGGTGTAATGGTTGCAGCTGCTTACAAACTTTGTGTAAAACAAAAAACTTGGCGATTAAAAAGAGTGGCGGAGAGTTTAATAATATAATAAAATATAATATAATTTTTATTAATCAGACAAATACAGTCCATTGATTGATTAGTGAGTTAGTAACAATAGTTTCTTAAGATCTATGTTAGAGAATTAGTAAAAATAAGGAAAAAGTAGTTAAATAAAAACTATCAGGTACAAAGCCCTGCGGAGATGTCGGAGCAGTGTCGTAAATAGGGGCACTCCATTCTTTCGACTATCATCCGTAAGATGTTGCTGTTGGATATTGCCAGTTCTTGTCTTCCGTTCTACGCCCTTGATTTGAGAACTGGCAGTAAATGAAAATGAGAAGCATTTAATGTATATTTCTTTTTTTCACGTTAAGTGTACATTGTGTTACCTATATTAATAAATATTTTTTTACTTTTGACTTTTTCTGTGTTGAGCCCATTAATTCGTTAAAGTTGTGTTTTTGAATTATTTTATATACCTTATTATTTTCTTTCATTCAATATGACTTAGGGTACTCAAATAAAATTGTAAAAAAGGGTCAACAACACACTCGTGAAAAATGTGGATCTATATCAGCTATCAAGAAATGCCCATATATTTAAACCATTATCTGGAAGCTAAATATTTATTTACAGATTAATAAACCAATTTTTGTCAAATATCAAATAACTTTAAAGCTTTTATGCTGCATTGCAATGTGAACTTATTTGGCACGTTTTGGCATGTATTCAAATACTTTGACAAACTTCAAGGTAGAATGATAAAATATTATAAATCATTTTCTTTGAGATTTGAAATTACATTATATTGTTACGCATTTAGTACGTGCTGATAATAATTAAAAGATAAATCACCGAAGCGGTTTATAAGAAAATAGTTTATTGTTATATATTTATATAAGAATATATAGATAAAAATATACAGCATACAATGGTTTATGTAGTCATAAAGGATAATTAAAAGTTTCCTTTAAGATAGCAAATCTTCAATATAGGGTGTATGATTTTAAAATAGATTAAATGCTATCTATCTCTTATCTACACCAATTTTATTAGCTGGAAAGAATTGATTTATGTTTTTAATAGAACAATTCCATAACAACTTTTTTTATGTAACAGGAGGCAAACGGGCAGGAGGCTCATCTGATGTTAAGTAATATCGCCGTCCATGGACACTCACATTGCCCGGAAGCTCGCAAGTGCGTTGCCGGCATTTTAAGAAATCCTACGCTCTTTTCTTGAAGAACCCTGAGTCGAATTGGTCTAGAAAGACTTCAGTGGCAGCCGGTTCTACATACTGGTGGTACGCGGCAAAAATTACCTTAAAAAAACGCTCAGATGTGGAACGACGGACGTCGAGCTGATACGGATGGTATCTATTTTGCTATTTTGCCTAACAACTCAACCATTTCAAAAATTCTCATGACTATAAGCATTGAGAAACATAGGCCGTAGAGTAGAAAAGCATCAATGAACAATGTTGAAATCACGAGAGTTCCACCTCAGTTTGTTCTCAAGATCAACTTTTCTTCTAGGCTGCTCTTCTAGCTTATATAGAACATGAGATAATCGGACTCGACGGAGCCTCTCACGGACCAGAAGTTGCCAGGAATTTCTGTCACACAAACAAACATAGACATGACCGAATGGCAGACGGCCCTAGGCCCTAGTTGTCAAGGACATCGAAACAGTAGATGTTCGAAATTAGACGCAATAATAGATTGCGATGGCAGAAGTGCAAAAAATATTTGATCCCTAGCCGACCATGTTTTTTTATATTTTGTAATTACCCTATTGTACGCAGAGATAATGTTGACTTCTAATAGGGAATTGAAATCGTTATAAACAAAAATTTCGTATAATCTTGTATACATAATCTGGCAGTCTTTAAATCGTAAAATTACGCAACAATGAAGTTACGTTTATACGGTCACGTTAAATATAATGTTTACTTAATACTTTATCAGTTCCAAATCTTTTACGTGTTCACCGGTATTTTGAAATTTAATTCAAGGCTAAAAGCCTTTATAAATAATTTCAAGCCAAAGACACCCGCCTGTGCCAATTAATTTTATTGTAATGTTACGGCGTTAACGTCCGACATGTCCGTGAGGTCGTGGGTTCGAGTCCCGGCTGTGCACCAATGGACTAACTGCCTATGTGCACCTCTCGCTCGATAAAGGCAAACATCGCGTGGAATCGGCTTGGACGCAAAGTCAACGGTGTGTGTTAGGCCCAGAAGCTTGATCTACCTGCGTATTAGAAATCGTCACGGAACAGATACAGAAATCTGAGGCACAAAACTAACTAAAATATTAGTATTCGTTTTTGTACACTTTCGTGTGTGAGCTTTATTTGTTTTTAGTTCTTCAAAACATTATATTACAAAAAAATTCAGAACTCCAATTCACTAAATTAATTTCCTTCCAAAAAAGTTTTACGTAATTGCAATGTAATTCAGGGTAACATAACTGTTTCAATTAAAATCAAAGGTTAGACTGTGGCTGCAATTGTAACTCAATAACGTAGCGGAAAAGATGAGAGGAAAAGCGCTGAAGTAACAAGTGTGCATTTTGTATTACTTATGGTTTCACTTGTGATTCGTGGTTTTATAATAACGAAATTCATTGTTTATCATTGTTCAATATATTTAGTAAAATTCTCTCATCTACTATATAGGTACTACTACAAATATGAATAAAAAAAATCAGTGGCGCTACAACGTCTTTATGTCTTGGCCTCAGATTTCTGGATCTGTTTCATGATCAATTTTAAATCTAATAAGTAGGTGATCAGCCTCCTGTGCCTGACACACGCCGTCGACTTTTTGTCGGTCTTCATGTCGGTTTCCTCATGATGTTTTCCTTCACCGTTCGAGCAAATGTTAAATGCGCACATAGAAAGAAAGTCCATTAGTGCACAGCCGGGGATCGATCCTACGACCTCAGGCATGAGAGTCGCGCGCTGAAGCCACTAGGCCAACACTGCTTCATGAATAAATGAAGGGTTAGAAATATTTACATTAGGACCACGTGATTGTAGAGTAAAACTATAATGAGTTGGTGTACCCGAGTTTTATAAAACACGGGGCAAAACGGGCAGGCTCACTTGATGTTAGGTAATATCACCCATGACCACTGCTAATGCCAGAGGGCTCGGAATACCTATTTGTTGAAGCCATATAACTTAGTTATTTCGTGGAAATTATTAAAATAACGATTTAAACTGTAAATTAATACGCAAAATGTCGGGACGAAATTTCATACAAAATACTTATTTCGCGATAACGTAATCCGGTATATTACAAGTCTTACATATTCAAGGCAACATTCCACCAGTATCACCTCGACGTCCGTCGTTCTACAACTGAGCGTTTTTGGCAGTTTTTGACGCGCACAATAACTATGTGGAACCAGCTGCCCACTGAAGAATTTCCGAACCAATTCGACTTAGGGTCCTTCACGATAAGAGCTTACCAATTCTTAAAAGACCGGCAACGCATTTGTCAATGGGCGGAGGTATCACTTAACATCAGGCTCACCCTACCCGTTTGCCTCCTGTTACATAAAAAGAAAATTCTTTAGCTCGATTACACAATGATATATACACATATACATAGCGCCGCTAATGATTTATTTCGAATGATGTAAGCATCGGTCACGACATGGGATAATTAATGATATTAATGCGTTTGCGTAACATTCATTAAGAGCATCCAAGTGTGAGCTGTATTCAAAATGTCTAAAGGTTGGTAAGTCGTTCATATTTATAGCAATTAACGGTATAGACCAGTGTTTCCCAACGTGGGGCCAACGCCCCATAAGGGGGCAATTTGATTTTTAAGGGAGCCTATTCGAAAATTTATTAAAATTATTTGGAAATTGAATTTCAATTTTTCAAGATATTTCCTAACGTTTTTCGTTAACAATTTTCTAGCAATTTCTTTCTAAAACCTATCATTTAGGTTACTTCAGAGAACATTTGTTTAATATTTAAATTATCTATAGTATAAAAAATTTATAAAGGCTAAGTTAGGGCACAAAAAAGGTTATGAAACACTGGTATAGACCAGTGTGTCCCCACGTGGGGCCACACAGGGGAGAAATTTGATTATTATGCTATTTGAATACTGCGTTTCGTTAACAATTTCCAAGTAATTTCTTCCTTAAGCCTATTTAAGTTTCTTAAGTGAGCATGTAAATTGTTTAATATTGAAAAATTCTATTACATTGGGGGGAATAAGTATATTAGAAAGGCTGTGGGGCATGGCACAAAAAACGTTTGGGAATCACTGCTATACTCGTATATAGACGGAGAGGCGTAGGAGGAGACCTTTACCCAAAAGGGGTCCTTTCGTAGACTAAGTAAATATAATTAACTGAGTAAATAAAATGAATTGTAGCTCCCTTCTAGAAAAATTTCCCACCAGACTCGAAATCGTGCTTTGTTCTCCTCACATGAACACTAGCTAAGCAAAAAACTCAGTTTTGTGACAAATTATGTACCAATTAATTAAATGTATTGAATAATTTTTATTGTTTGTTTCCTTTTGTAAGTTTTTGAACCTTTTTGTAGTTAAATATTATGTATTCCATCTCTGGCTATATTTTCAGTGTTATTGTTTGTTATTATATATGATAAACTAGCAAACTCGGCGAACTCCGTTTCGCCACCAGATTTATGTAACATTTCGTATGGTGATCCCGCTTTTCTGTTGAAATTTTTCCTGAATTTCCTGCTATAAACCTCACGGAGCCCGAGACCTTTCCAACGAATGCAAAACCGTGGAAATCGGTTCGTGAGTTCTGGAGTTATAGCGTCAGGAAGGAATTATTATATAATATATTTTTATATAGTAGATTAGCTGTAGGATTACGAAATAAATAAATATAGTGTTATGAATCCTCAATATTCGACTATTTATATTATACAAATACTTCTCCTTATTGTCATAGATTGGTTTGTTGGCATCAGCCATTTAATATCGACATTGAGAGTCTACTGTTTAAAGGCTTCTGCTTAGTTAGACCGCTCAATCGAACTGAGGGCCACACCAACCAGTTCCTGTATTTAAGCAACCAGCATTTGTAATTCCAGTTTCGTGACATTTCGTGTACTCGTTCCACGACCGAACCCGAATCGACCACAGAGTCGAACGACAGTCATAGGAACGAGTGTCAAAGATTACTTTAATATTTATAGTCATTGATTTAATATTTAAAATTATGATAAATAACGTTTAATAATAATAATGACTATGGAGTCATTATTATTATCGACCATTGAATAGTCATTTCGAAATTAACCATTCCTATTAACGGTTTTACACTAATTTGACTTGACGTTATTCATTTAATATAATGACAATGGCATTAATTAAAAATAAACGTGATTTGAATAATAAATTTGTAAAATAATAATAAGTAATCACAAATTCATTACATTCGGCCGTCCGACTACGTGCGATCTCCTGACGCACGGTATATAATCATGGAAAGGTTTTATAAATTCAAATAGGTACATAACAAAATATTTTAGTTTCATGTGAACTAATTGTAACTTATCTATACATTTCGTTTTAATCAATAATTCATTACATTCGGCTGTTATTTGGATTCAGATTGATTTTGTGATAGTTCATTGTCACTTTTGTTACTTTCGCTATCAGACGTACTACTGCTGCTAGCTACTGCTTCTAAATTATCATTATGTTCGGACACATTTATATTGATCCACGGCGACTTTCCACTATTTGAGATGCCTCTTCTAACCTTTGTACCTACTGCAGAACGCGGCTTATTATGTAAAATTCTAGTCCTCTTTGTCTGATTTTTTTTGGAGTTTCTATTAGATTAGAATTATGAGTTGTAACAGAATTATTAAATCAAACGTCAATCAAACACGTCGGGTTGCCAGGGTAACAATAAATAAGGGTCGTTTTGTTATTTATTTAACCAATACACATCGATTATTGGTCAAAGAGGTGTTTATGCCCTGTACAAGCTCTATTCACTGAATTACTATCACCTTGTTATAACGTATGTATAGTGATTTTTTTATTAGTAAGACCGGATATTTATACGAACTTCTTGCCTCACTTCTGTACAGTTTGGATTAGACTCATTATTTATATCTAACATATTACTTAGGCTATCTTCCAATCTGGTTCCAAATAATGCTTCCGTAGCTGTCTTTTGAGTGGTGGAGTTAGTTGCATTATTAATTCCTCACTGAATTTTTCCTACACACACATGTCGCAGTTCCGTTCGTCCTCACCGTCAGAAAACTTTACAAGTGAGCTTAAGATCGTTTAATTATATCTTCCGGCTTGGCCGTTGGCTCTGAGACACACAACAGCATTCAAAACATGTTTAATACCATGAGTATCGCAAAAAGATTTAAAAGCTGCTGAAGTGAAAGAGGTACCTCGATCTGATATAATTCGAGATGGTAAACCGAAGTCATAAAAATATTTAGCAATACCTTAACAGTTGTTTTAGTCTTTGTATCCTTAGCAGCTCTTACAAACAAATACTTGGTAAATCCGTCCACTATGGTGAGAATGTAAATATTGCCGTTCTTGCTTTTGACAAATAGACCCAAGTGGTCAATGTGAATGGTGTGGACCGGAATGCTTACCCTCTCTATCGGATACAACTGACCATTCATATGTCGAGACGCGTTATCCTTATGCCTTTTGCGTGCCTATAGGCACACTTAATGCAAGACTTATCATACTTTTTAACAATTCTACGTAACTTAGGAAACTAGAAAACAGATTGAATCTTCTCGGTAGTCTTTGATATTCCTAGATGACCTGCGTCATCGTGGTTAGATTTACACATTTGCCATCGAGCACTGCGAGGAATTACTAAACAGATCTTATCATCAACTCTCCTATACACTCTAACTAAATAGTTCTTAACTAAATAGTTTCTCCTAATATCTTTAGCTTCTCTATCAGACTAAGGCTTAAGAATTTTATATATTCGGGATATCTCAGGATCTGACATTTGTAAAGTCAAGAGCCAATTATCAGTGTCGATACTATAGACTGTAACTGTAGAATTATCGATAACCTCGGGTGTTAATTTCGTGTTACGGCTCAGTGCGTCCACATAAGCCATGCGGATGCCTGGCCGGTACTCTATACTAAAATTGAATTCACTTGTTAAAAGCCACCACCTAGCTATTCAGGGTATTAAGTCGCGTTTCGTTAATGTAGTTCGAATAGCGTTACAGTCTGTTACAGTTTTGAACTCAATCCCCAAAAAATATACCCTAAATTTCTTTAACGAACATACAATTGCAAGGGTCTCGAGTTCATAAGAGTGCAAGTGACGCTCCTCCGGGGCGGTTTACTGGCTAAAGTAAGCTATTGGCTTAAGAGCACGCGACTCCGGCCGCTATAGCATCAATATCCCACCCACGCCTAAAGAACTTGCATCCGTATGCAACTCAGATTCAAAATTAGGATTGTATATAGCTAAAATTGGTCGGCCAATTAATTTATCCTTTAAGGTAGTAAACGAACGAAATTCTTTATCTGTCCATTTAAAACATTTCCCTTCTTGAGAAAGTTGGTTAGAGGCCTAGCTGTTTCACCGAAACTTTTGATAAATTTTCTAAAATAGCCTGCTAGTCCCAAAAACTGACGGACTTCATGTACGTTCTGAGGAATAGGAAACTCTTTTACAGCTAGAATCTTACTTTCGTTAGGACGTATGCCTTCTGCAGAAATCTCATAGCCTAGATAGTCAAGGGTATTACTGAAGAATCGGCATTGAGATAATTTTAAAGTGAGCCCATTTTGCCGTAACAACTTCAAAGCATTCTCTAACCTCTCAAATCCCTCCTCCAGGGTAACCGATGGCACAAGAATGTCACCCAATGCTAACTCATCAAGTTTATTACTTACCCAGAAATCAGATCTAAAGATGTAAAGAATCTATTGCCACTAAGGTTAGTTAATTGATCATTAATTAAGTGATCATCGATTATCGGCAACGGAAAACAATCTTTCCTCGTTTTGTTATTGAGAGCCCTATAATCAACGGATAAGCGCTGTTCTCCTGTTTTCTTCCTTACCAATAAAATAGGACTGGCATAATTCTTGAATTGGACTCTTGTATAATGTCATTTTGCAACGAGTCATTTATTATCTCTTTCCGAAAAGGATAATCTATATGGTCGATAAACTACAGGTTTCTCATCCAATAAGTCTATTCTCATTCTAGTTGAGTTGTTACAACCATTTTCTCCTAGATTAAATGCAAAGCAGATAATTGAGTAAAAGTTAATGATCTACCTAATGCCTCTTTGTCAATTTGGGAACCAACATTTATGTCAGATATTAGTAAGGGCTCATATTCCGAATTACTTATTACTTTACATACATATTACTTTATTTACATAGGTACTATCTTTTCAACAAAACAAGTTCCTTTAGCAATAGGGCATTTCTTGGATAATGTAAGATTTTGACAAGATAAATTTGTCACGGGCAAATAGCACCTTCCATCAACAACACTATAAACTCCCTGGTGCAAATAATGCACTTTCCTAGGCTCCATGAGGATAAAAATTACATTAAATAAGGTAAGTGCAAGAAGTGCAAAACTACATAAAATATAAAATTACTTAGGCAAAGAATGGAACAAAACTAAGCAATCAAAACATTTTGTAGACAATGAAAGGGACATAAAGAAAAGTGCTGAATCAAAGCTCAAAATATTGTTCAAGTACATAAGAAATATATAATATTTGACATTATAAACTGTGTTCAGATAATTTAATATGCCCCGTAGACTTAACCATGTTATTTCTAGCTTGTAAGTTGCACCATACCTGAGATGAACTTGATAAATGTCAATGTCTAGTCTACCTAGTCCTGCTTCGTTTCTAGGGTTCCTTTATTCTGTTCAAATTAAATTGTTAAAGATGACTCTGGCCTGGACCAACTGCAAACATCTTAATAACACACTGCACAAGATATTTTATATCAGTCTGTGATATATCTGCATTTGATTTTATTATTATTTTTGACCACAAGTACTTCAACCAGAAACAAAGTTAATTCATAAAATTATGTTATATGTATTATAATTACTTTAAAAATAAAGCTTTTGTATTTTATAAGCTTTATTTAAGTTCACGATGTCAAAAATAACTAACAGAATAAAATCTATCTTAATAAGCACATTCCCATTAAATGAGTGAATTCTTTAAAGTTCACCCAATTCTGAGAAAACATGGACACCAAAAACATTCTGATATCTACATTTAGAATCTACAATACAAGCTTTATTTATGCTAAATTCTGTTGGCATTAAGGACATCAATAAATTCAAATTTTTAATTTACCTTTACACTGCTACAATAATTTGTCTTATGGTAGATAGGAGTTTAAAATTGCATAGTTTGTAACTTACTGCACAGGTAAACCCCAATGGTTATAATTGACTTCTCATAATACTTACTTGATGGAAATATATAATTTTAAAGTCTTCCTTAAAAAAAGGCTTACTGGTAAAAGCTACTTCCTTGTGTCTGTAAATTACTCTTTACAAATTATGTATTATACATTTTCCTTGTACCTGTATTACTAAAGAATTTTCATATTAACACAATATTGTTCAATAAATAAATCCATGAATATTTATTTATGATTATATGAATATTACAATGGTTCACTTTAATAACAAAAAATGAGTAACTCTTAATGTTCGTTTTTTCTAGGTACACATGACCTCTAGGATACTCACATGACTCATGATAGGCATACATAGCCTCTGGTAGCTGAAGCACACTTGGCTTCCTATTGTGGGCACACATAACCCTCTAACGACCAAGCACACATGGCTCGGTAGGCATACATAGCCTCTAGTAGCTGAAGCACACTTGGCTTCCTATTGTGGGCACACATAACCCTCTAACGACCAAGCACACATGGCTCAGTAGGCATACATAGCCTCTAGTAGCTGAAGCACACTTGGCTTCCTATTGTGGGCACACATAACCCCCTATCGACCAAGCACACATGGCTCGGCAGGCATACATAGCCTCTAGTAGCTGAAGCACACTTGGCTTCCCATCGTAGGCACACATAACCTACCAAGCACACATGGCCAATAGGCACACATCACCCATTAAGCACACATGGCTCGATAGGCATACATAGCCTCTACTCAAACTCAAACTCAAACTCAAAATATCTTTATTCAAGTAGGTAACCAAGTACACTTTTGAATCGTCAAGTTAAATTAATCGTAAATTTACATTTACTACCAGTTCGCAAGTCAAGGGCGTAGAGCGGGTAAGAAGAACTGGCAAGAAACTTTCCGCCACTCTTTTTAATCGCCAAGTATTGTCATACAAATTGTTTGAACTGGAGCAATTCAATCCCAAGGATTAGGATCATTTAAGTAGTCCTCAAATTTATAAAAAGCTTTGTTGATTAATTTTCGTTTAACGAGGGCTTTGAATTTATTTAGTGATAATTCTCTAATTTCGCTTGGGAGCTTGTTGTAAAAACGAATACAATTTCCATATAAGGAGTGGTTTATCTTTTGGAGCCTGCTAGCCTTTCTAGCAGCTGAAGCACACTTGGCTTCCTAATGTAGGCACACATAACCTACTAAACACACATGGCTAATAGGCACACATCACCCATTAAGCGCACATGGCTCGATAGGCATACATAGCCTCTAGTAGCTGAAGCACGCTTGGCTTCCTATTGTAGGCACACATAACCTACTACGTACACATGGCTCGTTAGGCATACATAGCCTTTCAGTATGTAAAGCACACTTGGCTCTATAGGCGTACATAACTTCTAGTAGCCAAAGAAAACGTGGGGCGTTCGATTTCTATTTATTTATAGCAATAACATTAATAATCGTATAAAACACTTGTACGCACCTTAGATTGGGTCCTTATCGCACTTCTGAATTGTTATGAATCCTCAATATTCGACTATTTATATTATACAAATACTTCTCCTTATTGTCATAGATTGGTTTGTTGGCATCAGCCATTTAATATCGACATTGAGAGTCTACTGTTTAAAGGCTTCTGCTTAGTTAGACCGCTCAATCGAACTGAGGGCCACACCAACCAGTTCCTGTATTTAAGCAACCAGCATTTGTAATTCCAGTTTCGTGACATTTCGTGTACTCGTTCCACGACCGAACCCGAATCGACCACAGAGTCGAACGACAGTCATAGGAACGAGTGTCAAAGATTACTTTAATATTTATAGTCATTGATTTAATATTTAAAATTATGATAAATAACGTTTAATAATAATAATGACTATGGAGTCATTATTATTATCGACCATTGAATAGTCATTTCGAAATTAACCATTCCTATTAACGGTTTTACACTAATTTGACTTGACGTTATTCATTTAATATAATGACAATGGCATTAATTAAAAATAAACGTGATTTGAATAATAAATTTGTAAAATAATAATAAGTAATCACAAATTCATTACAATAGTAATAACAAAACACCTTTTTTGTAATGTTTATAGTATTAAATTAAAGTGGCTTTATTATTATCAAAACAAGCATCGTACTTGATCTAGAAACTCCAATTTCGTGATAAAAAGTAATAAGTAGAAAGCCGGTATAGGATACTATTGATTACAGTCATTACTGCAGGTTGTAGATGCATCTTATAATAACTACTTACGCTCAGTAAGCAGTAATATTATGCAGAACTTTCTCTCATATCTAGGATAGCCATTGATGTTGCACTCCCAAGACCTATAACCCAGAGATGAGTTATTGCACATTTTAACAAGTCGTGGTGTTTTAAATGCAACAGATTTTAGTTGGGTTAATTTATTTATAGCCTTATATCAGAATACAAAATATATAAACATATATATTTTGTATTGTTATTGTTTTTATTACTGAACGATCATCGATTGTGTGTAACTACAAAAACCCTTTTTTTATTTTTTATTATAGGCAACACTCGTGTTCACTAAAGCCATATTTTTTGACTTCTTTAACGGATTTAAACATAAATCTTATTACGTTAGAGAGACTTGTTATATAAATATTTTTAAATTGAATTTAACGAGTATATCAAATAATAGATCTGGTAGAGTTGTGTTGGCCTAGTGGCTTCAGCGTGCGACTCTCATCCCTGAGGTCGTAGGTTCGATCCCCGGCTGTGCACCAATGGACTTTCCTCCTATGTACGCATTAAACATTTGCTCAAACGGTGAAGGAAAACATCGTGAGGAAAGCGGCTTGCCTTAGGCCCAAAAAGTCGACAGCGTTCGTCAGGCACAGAAGGCTGATCACCTACTTGCCTATTAGATTAACAAATGATCACGAAACAGAATCGAGGACAATGGGGGAGGCAAAAGCCTCCCCCATTGTCCTCCATTTTTCCTTATTGTATACCAATCTCGTCCAGGTCTAGTCTTTCCAGCCATTTCCATGATTTCATCAGCCCAACTTTTAAATTGCCTACCTCTGTTTGTTCCCACGAGAATGTAAGTGCGTGCTCCTATTTTACCATGCCTCCTGCTGATAGAGGACAAATCTTTGTTTTTAATTTATTTTATTATTACATATTTATTACTTAAGATGTCATGTGGAACATGGTGTAATGGTTGCAGCTCCTTACAAACGTTGTGTAAAACAAAAAACTTGGCAATTAAAAATAGTGGCGGAGAGTTTATTGCCATTTCTTCTGTTCCGTTCTACGCCCTTGATTTGAGAACTGGCAGTAAATGTAAAATTAGAAGCATTTAATGTATATTTATTTTTTGACGTTCATAAGTGTACAGTGTGTTACCTATATGAATTAATGCTTTTTGAGTATGACTTTGACTTTATGGTTATACGTTCGGTAGCGCCCAGAGCTGGCACTCACTCAAGTCCCCGATTTTCATCACATAGCATAAACTTGGAGTCTCGAGAGTTTCAGAATACAAATATGAAGGTACAGTGCCACATACTTTTCTTGCCCGGTAGGAGGGTCGCTGTCATGGATATTAGTATTGCCAGTATATAAAAAATAACCATTATAAGGGGAATAATTTGAAGTCACGCAGGCTTAGGCTGAATAATTTATTAGAATGTCTTAATAAAACAATGTATACTAGTATCTAGAAAATACAGTTCTAGGCTTAAATAAATGGAACAACTGATATGATTTTGTTACCTATACTATTTATATATTTCTTCTCTAACCCTGTAAAGGATTTTTACTTACATATTATGTCCCATTATATAATAATTATAATTAGGAATACAGTATAAAATAACGATGAAAGTTTTTAATTGGATTGATGTTATACCACTGTTGACATAATAAATCAATGGAAAATAAAAATGACGTACGAATCCAACTTTTTGTGTGATTTGTAAAGAACAATGAAACAATGCGTTATAGAGAAAGTTTTATCATTAATTCCGGGTGCTATACATAAAATATCGTTTTCTCAATTAAACGTAATGATAATTTCTTTCTATCATTTAATGTTTTAAGCTTTCGAAATTGAATATTAAAGCACATATCTGCCATAAAAAATTATATTTTAGAATATTAGATTAGAAATATCTTAGAGAAAGCATTGTGGGGTGCCTTTCTCGAACCTAATTTCGCTGTTTTGCTGATGATTTTTCTTTTTTTTTCTGCTCTAAGTGCCAACAAATTTCTGTAATTTTATTTTATTTTAATGTGTGCTTGTATTATCGTATATGTTTTAATTGTATTTTTTGAAATTTCTATTTAATTTTGTTTGAAAAACTTATGCTTACATTAATTGTCACACATTTTAGATGTAAGATTTTGTAAAATAATTAGTAGATATTTTAGGACTGTGTGTGATGTCGTAAGCTTAATAACTAAATAAATAAATATTATTTCTTATATTCAACTTTTAAGAAATTTTTAGATAAGGCACTTTCTTACTAAACTCTTAACTCTTTTATTAAAGGCAAAACCCTTTTTTTTATTTTTTACTATAGGCAACACTCGTGTTCACTAAAGCCATATTTTTTGACTTCTTTAACGGATTTAAACATAAATCTTATTACGTTAGAGAGACTTGTTATATAAATATTTTTAAATTGAATTTAACGAGTATATCAAATAATAGATCTGGTAGAGTTGTGTTGGCCTAGTGGCTTCAGCGTGCGACTCTCATCCCTGAGGTCGTAGGTTCGATCCCCGGCTGTGCACCAATGGACTTTCCTCCTATGTACGCATTAAACATTTGCTCAAACGGTGAAGGAAAACATCGTGAGGAAAGCGGCTTGCCTTAGGCCCAAAAAGTCGACAGCGTTCGTCAGGCACAGAAGGCTGATCACCTACTTGCCTATTAGATTAACAAATGATCACGAAACAGATACAGAAATCTGAGGGCCAGACCTAATAACGGTTGTAGCGCCATTGATTTATTTTTTTAAATATATCTGGTAGATAGTACCGGCTATCCCAGAGCTAGTGCTTTCCTCGCTCAATGAATAAGTATCGCAATACAGTGGGGTGCATTAAAGGTGCCACAGGGACCAAACATTTTAAGTTTGTTTTAATTTTCTGTCATTTTTTTATTATTACTATGTAGGTTAAGAATATTACTACTGTATATAATTTTGTGTTGGAAATTAATTTTCTCTAATTTATAAACCACGGAACTTTTAAGCATTGTTTTATAGATCAGACAATCGCCATTACAATCTCAACGATACGAAATTACCTCAACGACTTTGCCATTCATCGTACACAAGAGCTTTTGTTCCAATAAAACAGTACAAGCAGTTAAAGATGTAAAGTGACTTTCAGACGGTTAGACAAATTGTCGTGAACGCAGTCACGGCGAGTCTCCGTGAGTACGTTCACCACACGGTTCTATTTCGCGGACAAAATCTTTCTGAATAAATCTAGAACGTCAACAGTAAACTTGTATTTGCTTCAACACTGGACTTTTAGCTTTTTATTTTTTTTAGCTTTCAATGCTGGATAACACCAGAAGCTATTGCACTTTTTTTGACAGGAGGCAGATGGGCAGGAGGCTCACCTGATGTTAAGTGATACCGCCACCCATGGACACTCACTGCCAGAAGGCTCGTAAGCGCGCTGCCGGACTTTTAAGAAATTGTACGCTCTTTTCTTGGAGATCCGTAAGTCGAATTGGTTCGGAAATACTTCAGTGGGCAGCTGGTTCCACATAGTGGTGGTGCGCGGCAAAAATTGCCTTAATAATTGCTCAGTTGTGGAACGACGGACGTCTAGGTGATACGGATGGTATTTTGTATTCTGCCTTGACGTCCGATGACGTAACCCAGCTGCAAGTATTAGTCCGAACAACTCCTCTGACCACTCTCCATGGTAAATGCTGTAGAAGATGCAGAGAGATCCCACATCTATATGCAACGCCAAGGAATCAAGCCGCTCGGAAAGTGACTGTAGCGACTCCAGCTACACATCAGTAGTATGAGGTGATGTGATTTACACTACCAAAGATATATAATATTATAGAGTGCTGTAGCTATCAAATATGCGCCGGAAGCTTACATCTGGAGTATCGTGATTGTCACAGATTAACGTGGTCATCCGAGGCAAAACTTAGAAACACTTGACATTAGTAAAAAAAGCAATTGGCATATTATTTTTTTAATAGGATAGGGGAGCCTAGGGAACGCCCAAAAATGACAGTTATTGCAGCTCCTGGACACACTATTTTAGTAGATGTTGCCGACCTTTGAGGGAGAAGCATGTTCTATTTTTAAATTTTTACTTAACCCGAGGTTTGTACTGAATACCTCGCCCATATTATATCATGCGTAGTACCCATAACACAAGCTTCACCAGCTTAGCATGGGACTAGGTCAATTGGTGTGAATTGTCTATAAAAAAAAAAATATATTAAAAATTAAATCAG
This sequence comes from Pieris macdunnoughi, assembly GCA_905332375.1. Lineage (NCBI taxonomy): Eukaryota > Metazoa > Arthropoda > Insecta > Lepidoptera > Pieridae > Pieris > Pieris macdunnoughi. Next base: position 5,733,670 of record CAJOBZ010000007.1, read on the forward strand.
CGCCGAAGTGTTGTTAATAGTGATTATGGTCACCCCAGTAGTGCAGATATCGTGCGATCATAATAAAACCTTTTACAATACAAAAGTTTCGGACACAAATTGTGCCAAATAAAATAGAATTATAAATAAAAATGGTACCACAACTAATGGGTCTTGGACTAACATTAGTTTAGTTTTTTTCTTAATTTTAATTAGTCGTAAATGTAGGTGATCCAACTTTGATTATGTTCCCTTTGTAGTAGAGCCGTGGGGTCCAAGTGAAGAGGCACTAATAAAAGATTTAAATTGGTGCTTGATACCGGTGAACCCAGATCCTTTCCTCGCTCAACGAATTAGTATCGCAACATAGCGAGGAAATTGTGCGTTAAAGGTACACTGCCACAGGGAACAAACTTGTTATATTTGTTTAAATTTTCTATTTATCAATTTTTAAATTATTATTATTGCTAGGAATATTCTAAATACTGTATATTCGTGTATTGGAAATAAATATAATTTTAATTAAATTATTTAATTCAATTATTATGATTATTTTTTAATTATTAAATTATTGCTATCATTGAAATCGCTATTTATCGCTCTGGAATTCGGTCACAGGTGTGAACTACGCACATACTCGTATATCCATTGCTGCACAAGTGAACGCAAGATCTAATAGTTCAGTATCACGTGATAGGGTTAACGTAACGCTGATGTTGTATATAATATAATAATTGTGTATCGGTGATATATATGTATATGAATCCATCGCAGAACGAAAAGTAATTAGATCCAGAGAAATCGATACGGCACCTATGACTCACTACGACGGAGAGTGCAATAAAGTTTGACGTATTTGTTCTCGCTGTAATGTTGGGCTTCTATTTTCCTTACGTAAAAAAAACTAGCACTTGAGATTTTGTTTCAATATTTCAAGTGACATGGTGTGGTGTGTGCAGTTCCTTACAATTTCCTTGTAAAACAAAAACTTGGCGGTTAAAGTAATGGCGAAGTTTCTTGGCGATTCTTCTCGTTCAATGTGAACGGGTAGGTAGTAAATGTGAATTTAGATAATAATATTAATAAATCGTTTATTTGCCAAGATAGTGGTACAATTAGATCGATTTTTTAAATATTGACATTCATAAATATAAATATTAATGTATAAATATTGGTTTATGATAATAATTATAATATAGCTCTATAGAGCCCAAAGTCAGTCAAAACAGTCAAAGTATTTATTTCAATTAGGCCTATTAAAATGTCACTTTTAAATATAAAAATTACAAATTAAAAATATTTAAAAAAAATTACTAGAAAAATTCTAGTTACCTCTTCCAAAGGGTAGTTTCATATGGAGAAGAATGGGGAAGAAACTCCATACTTACTCTTTAAAAATAGTTTTTACAATATTTTGTATAGGTACATTGATTTGATAATAATATGTGAAGACCTTGTACCTAGAACAAAAAAAAACTGCTATACTAAAATATGAAATTGATACATGGTGCTCACATATTAGCAAATATTGTAGCTATAGATTTTACAATATTCTTTATAAAAAAATACAGTCAACCAGTGTGTGAGCTACGTCATAGTTGATTTCTTTTTCAAAAAAATAATAGCAAATACAATGATATATAAATCAAGATAATTTTGTCTAGTTTGATTGTACTATGGAGCAGGACCAGCATGTTTCCAAGCACCCAGCATCCCGGTACGAAATTTGGCGAGAATTAATGATGGGTTTGGTAAAATTTCAAAATAAAAGTGTATTAAAATTGTAACAACGTCATCACAATTTGAGGTATTTCACGTCGCACTTATATATTTTTGAGATTTTTATGCAGACAAAAAGAACTTTTTTTCTGTCTATTTTATGGGGTAAAATTAGGCTATGACTTACAACATTGAGAATAATTTTACAGAACAAAAACAGACGACAGGATTGGCAAAGCGCATACGCCTTGGTAGAATGATCGCCAGAGGCATTCACCTGAATTGTGGTGGCGACTATAGTAGCCGGCGGCTTCAAACTGTTTATTGGATAATCTTGCAGATCTGATACTCCCAATAGAGGCAGCGATTCTGACGTCAATACTCAGTTTTTGTGATCCCAAGTTTGCGATACCAATTCTATGGTACTTCGGGATATCTATTAAAAGCAACATACCAGGCTGGTCCGGAGGCCATAAAGGATTGTACTGGAACGTTAATAATATTGTCATTTTACAAGCAATTACATTTGCAAATGCTTTATCGTGAGAGTGTAACCTTTAGAGAATTGTCTCCCAGTCGTATTTTATTACGTGAAAGTCACGCGTTACAAGATCCTCGACTATTTGCTTTTTATTGCAGATCGCATTTACAGAGGTAAATTAATCTACCACAAAAGGGAAAGTTTCGCATGGCTCACAATTCACATCGCTCAGCAAATGTATTGTGGAGCAATTTGCAGGTCACTCGCCGTGTTGTGTGGCAAGGTGTTGTTTTTGATTGCATCCAGGAACGGGATCTGGTAATTATTTATAGATATATTTGTTTGTGTATTAAAATATTAGTCAGAAGACGAACGTTTATCTTAAATGCTATCTTCAAGCAACATTCCCAACTAACGTTTGACCCCATCACAGTAACAAACGGCGTAAGGACACAATTAGCAAAACAAATCTATTTCGGAAATTTTTTCTGCTTGTGCCATTATCCTACTAATATTAAAAGGCCGGCAACGCACTCGCGAGCCCTCTGACATTGAGTGTCCATGGGCGGCGGTATCACTTAACATCAGGTGAGCCTCCTGCCCGTTTCCCCGTTCTATAAAAAAAAATTATAATTGCGAATGTTTGTTAGTATGGATGGATGTTTGTTACTCTTTCACGTAAAAACTACTGAATGGATTTTAATGAAACTTTACAATAATATAGTTTATACATCAGAATAACACATAGGCTACAATTTATAAAGATATTGTGTGAATTGTCCAAAATATCAAGTAAGTAGGAATAAATCTACCATCTGCGAGCTATTCTGGCGTGCGCTGCCAAAACCGCTAGAGTTACACACAATATGTAATATATGATGGAAATGTTTATCTTAAATAGTCCTACAAAGCCCCCCTCAGGGATTCGTAAAGTTGTTAGGCTCTTAGTTTACACCCTCAAATATTTAGTTATTTAGAGCAGTTTGCTGCACACACTAAATTTACTACATATAGATACTCCCGACAGTTATCTATATAAATAAAAATGAAGCGCAAAACTCGAAGACGGCTGGACACATTTTTTTATGGAGAGAAAAAAACAGCGAACAGACTATGTGGTTGCATAGCAAAATGTTCCATATGTCGGTATGTAACTACTAATAAGGTAGGCTAAGAAAAAAAATTATATTAAGGCAAAACGAAGTTCGGCGGGGGCAGCTAGTTGTACAATAAATTTAATACTTCCTCAAATAGTAAAAAAAAATATCTAAATAGCCTTGATTACGATGCAACAGATAATTTGTTATCTATAGCCATTTGAGGTAGTCTTTGAATTAAATTATTTCACACGCCTACACGTATTCACACACGCACCACTCATGCTTAAAATTTTGTCGGTTACTTTAGTTTAGTCATATCTGCGATGGAAGGTTGGTGACCTGGTACCATAGGACTTCTACAGACCTATTATAGGCACCAGCTTCTCACAAAGATGGTCAATACCGGTCAGCATGTAAATATTTAAAATGCAATGTTGTGAAGAGGCAAATAAACTTTATTAGTAAAATTTTGACAAGTCAAAAAAGAGTCGAAAATTGGCAACCTTTGACCTCATTTGGCGATTTACTTTGATGTCGTTTAAATTGTACCAA